>JAWWLZ010000118.1:97305024-97332607 GCA_035041345.1 Poliocrania exsul
CACTGATACAAGTTGTGCCAGCTGACATCTAGGCCCTCAGCTCTTTATTTGCTGGTATAGATGCCACTGCTTAGACTTGCCCTCTTTGCTGTAGCTGTCCTGTTTGTCATTTACTAAACTGATGTGCTCAGAAGTGTTTCAGACTGACTGTTTTATTCAGGGGATTTTGCCACCAGTGAGTTGAATAAAGCACTTTTTTTTTTACAAACAAGTATTTAGACTTGCAGAATGAAGCATAAAATGGTGATGGAAAATAATCCTTTCCAAAGAGAATCCTAGTATATGTGCATTAAAATTTTACTTTGGATTAGGGATGTGGTTTTCAGGTGAATCTTATTATTATCCATATTTCTTGCTGTGTAGTCTATGTTATAAGTGGTCTGGAGAGCGTGAGAGTTATATCCTCTGTTGGCAAGTAGCACATGTAAATGCAAGAAGATTTGTGGAATAAGGCAGAGAGACTGAACATTCACATTTCAGTTTGATTTCAGATTAGCTCTAGCCTGATCCTGTGGATTGAACACCTGTTAGTGCATGACCTGTCAAGGTTTGCCCCTGAAGCACCTCCAGCTTGTGTGCTCAGAGACCACGCTACGATGGAGACCAGAGTGTCAGTGACAGAGGAGATTTCCTTCAAAAATCCGCTTCTAATGAGAACTAAAATGCTCATACAGAAGCATCGAGGCTGAGTATCTTTCAGGTGGAACTAAACTAAAAGGTGTTTCATAGATGCAGCTGATTAATTGCAGCCATTAATGAGGGTTTAGTCCATAGGACCATACTATAACAAACTCAAACTAAAATCTTTCCAAAATGCCCATAATAGGAGTGTTGCATCCCTCACAAAAGGCGTTTTACTTTGCAGATCTACTAGTCCTATAATGCATTGCTAGTCTGTGTAAGTACAGGCTCAGTAAATTTGATTCTAAGGTTTTATATTTCAAATGTGATTAAAAGATGCAGTCTTCTTACTATCTGCTCTCTCTACGCTGCTGTCCCCACCCCTCTCTCTAATAGTGTACAAATGAGAAGACTCATTATCTCTTCCTTGCCTGCCCTGCTAAACCCTCACTTTCCTTAGAATATTAATGTATAGCACTGGAGATCAGGCTGCAAAAAATAAATATTGACGGTTCCTTTTCTTCTTCCTCCTTGCTATTCCTTCCTAATTTTCTTATGTTTGAGAAGGTATGATGTGGAGAATTATTCTCAGGTGTGCTATGAGAAGGAAAGTGGAAAATGTTCCCTCAGTTTGCAGATTTCCTTAATTACACAAACTGAGGAACTCTGTAGAGAAAGGAACTTCTGCTGCATGTTTTATTCCTCTTCTTCATGGACTGCAGAATACTCATCATTACTTGGTTCTTTTAGGAAATGAGGCAGGGCAGATTAGTGAAAAATACTCCAGTCAGTAGACATGGGTAATCTTTGAGGCATGCAAAATGCCTTTTTTTTTCTAGGGGAATTTTTTTTTCCTATTAGTTAATTAGGGGAAATTCAGAAATAAACTAAAGATTGGGGAAAGATAAGAGTTAAAAAAATATTTTGAAAAGAATATTTTAGGTACTTTAATTCTAGTTTAAAGCATCCTTGAACAAGAGATGACATCCAAATCCTAGTATAAATATATGGCTTTTTCTGCCTTCATAAACAATACATAAATGTGTCTGCAGTGCCCAGTACCCTAATGAATTGATTCCAAGTTATTCTCAATTCTTCTTGCATGTTGCTAGGTATTGCTAGTATCCTGACTGTTACTTTGTCAACAATTTGGTTAATGGTGGTAGTGAAGAGAAATAAATATATAACATGAAGTTTTCTCATTATGGATCCCTTGGATGATGGAAGAATATTTCTAATTTGATGATGTTTAAAAAGCATATACATGTCTCTTTTTGATGTCTTACCTGTGTCTGTGTATAAACTTTCCTCAGTGTTCAGGTTTGATATTGTACTTTGGCTGTCATTTTGCTCTACTTTTCTTGCATACTATGGGACTGTGCTCCTGGTGGGTAAGGACATAGCCCTTACCTGCCACACGACCACCCAGAGCTCTCTGCTTACCTTTCCTCATGGAGAAGCCTCCTCTTGCTGCTCCCTGACACCTGGAGACCCAACTTGATCAGTATCAGATTGAGTTGCTAATTTGCATTTCTTCACTCATTTGTCTTTCCTCTTCCTCCTTTCTTTGTGTATGTTTGTTTGTTTGTTTTTTCTCCCACAGTTTGAATTCTGCTGTTACTTTTTTGGTCTTGATATAGAATATTTGCTCTTTGCAGCAGGTTTTTCTGTACCTGAAGACTGTCAGTATTATGTACTGTAGGATAAGCAGCATCAATCCTCTGTGACTCTTCAAATCATGCAGTTTTGTTACTATTGACTTCTTTCAGTTGTCCCATATCTGTCTGTAAAAATTGTTTATAGAACTCTGTCACGACCTGCTCCTGGGAAGGGGATGGGGGTAACCTAGGTTGTTATTAATCATTCCCTTTGGAGTGGATTAAAGTGAAACGACACTATATAATCGGTATTTATTTAACAATTCCGTATACTGTGGCATAGAAAATAACCTTGTGGAGGGGAAGATGCATAGGGGGAAAAAAGACAGGAGAAGAGTCCAGAACAGCAAGGAAAAGGAAGAGATGAGAGAAGGTGAGAATGGAAAGGTTACATAATCACCACCTTAGGGATCCCAGCATTGCATCTCAGCAGTCCTGCAGGCATCGGGGATGAGGAACAGAACCCACCCAAATTCCCTAAGTCACCAGTCCATTTTATACCCTCAGCATGCCTTTTGCACCTCCCCCCGGAGGCAGGGCGTTGTTTTCCATGAAGCAGTGTCGCCAGCCAGGCTGTGAACCCCCATGTTTGCTGGAGGGCAGGGCAACGGCTCTTCTTGCCTCTTCAGGCTAGACACCTTTAGCACCTGAGGAAGGGATGGGCCCAACTGCCCATCAGGGGTATAATGCAAAAGTCAAACGCCTGCTAAGTCTCTTAGAATGCATAAATCATTAACCGTTTCAGTCTCTGACAGACTCCAACTGTGGCCTGGTCAATATGCTGATACTCTAGATGTATCTCATGAAGTACTCATAATTACACATCCTGAAGACTGAAACAGATGATTAATTTCTGTTTTAGCATGTGATTTTCCCTAATCCTTCAGTTTCTCTTATGGAAAAATAAAGGAGGTAGCTGTTTCTTTTTGTGAAAATGCTTTTGTATGCTTGACTGTTGTTTTTTTAGCTTGCAAATTTACAGCCTTCTTGATAGCAGAATCCCTTCATATGATTTCAGATTGAATACTATTTTAGGGATAATCACCATAACCTGGGTATTAACAACTGAATTGATCATGACAAAGTTTAAAAATGTATTTAAATATGAATTATTTTTATAGCAGTGAAAATCAGTTTAAATGTTTGAGTTGGAGCTACTTGTATATGATTTCTGTACAGCATATTGTAAAAGAATACCAACCAAGTCTACAGATTTTTACCACTCATTTTCTTGGTATATATAAGAACAGGAATATTAATTACTGTTCAGTTTATTCAATGAATTCCATGGAAGAACTATTCTGCTCAAATTGCTTCATTTTTCTCCAGCAAGGTAAACTGGCAATTTGTGATTCAGGAATTAGAAACCTTTCAGGAATAGTATGCCATATCGTATGCTACTTACACTCACATGTATGGTATGTCTCTATTTGAGATTTTTCTGGTTTTCCAGATTGGAACCAAGTTTCAGTGGGAGCTGGGAGAGTCTGTATCTTGCATGTAAGAAATCTGAAACATCTGAGTAATATGTTAGAGATCATGATTCCCAGATCCAGTTTAGATTTCGTGGGATCTCCATCCTTAGAGATGAACAGTTATCTGAGCAATCTGTTCCTATGCAATTTCATGGTAAATGAATTTTGCATGCATTCAAATTGTAATTCTAATAATTATTTCTAAAAAGAAGAAAATGAAGAAACACAAGTAGATGAAGGCCAACTTTCCAAAGTTTAAGTGTGTCTTTCACCACTCACTGTTTTCTCCCTTAAGGAGAATATTGGTAAAACAGTACAATTTTGAGGATTATGAAATGTTCTTCACTATCTCCCTTCTTCTTCAGAGTATTTGACTATTAGAGTTATTTTATGTAGGAGAATAAAGGAAGGCTCAATTACATTGTTTCAGAGCATATTAGATAAAGACTTGGCTGTATCTATTCTTCATCAAGGAACCTTCTGGATCTGAGGGATGTAAGATCTTAGTGTATCTTCGTACTAGTAAACAAAGATAATTATATTCTGTCTTGCTATGACTTTGCCTACTTGCATGAGATTACTTTTGTAATGGTGAAATTTGTAGGTAATTAGGTCCAATTATCTCTCCCAATAGAGTGGAGTGACAGACTAGAAACCTCACGGAGAAACCAGTCAATGAGAAAGAATTTTTCATCACAATACTCAGGATGTCAAGTATAATTGTCAGGATAACAGCTTTGTTAAACAGGGAACTCATGACAACGAATTGGTGTAAAAATGCAACAAAGGTGGACTACAAAGGAGGAATTTGGAAACATTGCATGGTTGTGTGGGAATGGTATCAGGACAGTCAAAGCTGAGGTGGAGTTAAGGCTTGCAAGGGATGCTGAGGACAACAAGAGCTTCTATCACTATACTAGTATTAAAAGGCTGAACAAGGGAAGTGGATGTCTGTTGCTGAAGGGTAGGAGTGAAAGTGGACACAAAACTGAAGTCTTAGGCATGAGAGGAGTAGGCCTCAAGTTAGGATGAGAGGAAATGGCCTAAGGTTGTGCATAGGAAGATTTACATTGGATATTAGGAATATTTTCTTCACTGGAAGGGTTATCAAGCACTAGAAGAGGCTGCCCAGGGAAGTGGTTGAGTCACCAGTTATATAAAAGACATGTACATGTGGCAGTTATGGACATGATTTAGTGGTGGGCTTGACAGTGTTGGGTTTATGGTTGGACTTTATGGTCTTAAAGGTCTTTTCCAGCCTAAATGATTCTATTCTTCTGCTCGATGCCTTCAAACACTACACTAGTATGCAGATCTATTTTTCTATTTGAAATTCTGTGTGGAAATTCAAGTAAATAACATCTGCAGTTATTTCACAACTTATATTAACACTCTAGCTTAGTTATTTCTATTTTCATTTTCATCCTTATAACAATAAACACTCCACATGAATTGTTACACTTTTGTGGCAGTGACTTGAGATCCAATGCAATTTCTGTGGGATGCATTAACTTCAGTGACGGTGCACAATTTATAAATCGGTATGTATTTTTGTAACTAATTTGTCAAAATTAAGCCTGAGCCTTATTTTCCCTTGTGCATGAGTGTACATCTGCATATATTTCTTTCCTGTCTGCTTTACCCCTCAGTAGTTCTGGAGATTCACAGAGTCAGATTGTGCTTTGCATGTATGAAGAATTTTAGAGAACATGCTTTCATGCATGAAGGCTGAATATAAATAACTTACAGAAATGGGCTGTTTAATCCAGATCATAGAAAACAGCATCCAACAAATTCTGAAAGTTTACTTTTTTGAAAAATATTGTGCAATTCAGATTTTTGCCTGATAAGATTGCTTGGTTTTTACTGTTGCAGATGATGATAATTAATGTTTAGTTTGTTTGGAGGTTTTCTTTTATTGGATATGGATTTTGCAAAACTCATTAGTTTCCTATAGTGAAATATATAGCAAAAAGTTATTTGTGTGATCATTATATTCCAGTTACCTGTAAACAAAATAAATAACCCTCCCCCATTCTTTCTGTGTGATAATTATATTCCAATTATCCATAAACAAAATAAATAAACTCACCATTATTTCTGTTTCACAGGACTGTTTTAAATGTTCTATAAAGTGTTTCTCTTCTGTAAATCCTAAACAAGAAATTGTGAGTGGTCTTAACTTTTTGATAATTCTAATGTTTTTCTGTTCCAAGAAAGACAGTAGTGTGTGGATTTTTGTGGAGGCACAAGGTTTTAGAGATTCTACTGGTAAATGTGAGCCATCTCACCATGGACCCCAGCTGGCTGAGGACAGCAGTGACAGTAGGTTTCCATCAGGCTTGATGACCTGCTCATTTGAACGTTGCATCCTCATAACCTGAAGTGTAAAACTGAGAATAAATACAAATGTTGGTTCTTACTATTTGGCATTCCTCTAACTTTGCATAACAGCTAATGATTTTTCTAAACCAGCTGTTTATGAAGTGAGCTTGTAATCCAAAGTAGCATATTCGCTAGCTACTTCTGTGGGATTCTTAATATAGTTAAGTTTTAAAATTTGACTGAAAGCGTTGGGAAAATGGAACAGTTTTGGTTTACTCTCCATTCATTCACGCTGTCAGTCAAACATTTTTTAACCACGTACTCTTAAGATTGTATCAACTTTTCTCTCTTAACATTTGTAGTTTTGGCTTTTTTTCCTGATCTGACACTGAAATGCTAGATTTTTATCAGATATTCGGGCAAGACTCTAGGCAAAATAAACTATTTCTTGAGTTTATAAATTTAAGATAAATATTTATGAGTGTTAAAAAGCTCTGAATTGAAACTAGATTTGGAACTAGTGGAGGTAGAGGATGAATACCAGTGTTCATTAAATATCCCTTCCTCTGGGAACCTTTTCCTTGCACGCAAAGCTTGACTCTCAGTGACTGCATATTCCCAAGCATTAGATGAAGCCCTTCTGTGTTGGCCACCAGAAAATGGAGTTTCACATGAATTAATATGTTGTTCCTGCATTCTATGATGTTTTTTTGGTCAGCATCAAAGAGTCCCTATTTACTGATGTCAAACTTAGCACCTTCCAAACTACATTCAAAACCAATTTTAGTACTACATTCTAGATTCAGTATACATTTTGACTCTTTATATTTGAAAATGGTAACTGTATATATGTTCATACGGTGTTCTGTTCTGCAACAACACTTTCAGAAATACATATTGTAGGAATTTTTTTCAGTTTGTTTTACCTAATAAGTTTCTTTTGGCCAATTAATGTTGTGCAGACAATGTCACAAGTCTTTTGTATTTTGTCTACTGCATAGGCCTATTTCTGCAATCTAATTTATAGTAATTGGATTATTGAATGACTATAATAGTTATCAAGAATTGAAGTAATAGATATAGGCAGAGCAATTTCATGCTTTTCAGATGAGATTATATTGCATTTACGATAGGTCACAAATGACTTGATGCCTTCACCAATTTTAATTAACTTTAATATCTAAGAAGAGAAAAGAACCTTGCTAAATTGTCAATCACTGTAACTTTGGTTGTTATTTTCCAGCTAACAGTTTTCTGTGCTGAAGATTCTATCTTTTGAGTTAGTGACATGTTTCCTTTTCATGGTCTTTACAAAATGTTATTCTGGGCTGTCCTTGAAAGTGAAGTGCATGATCTGCTGGACTGAGATCAATTCCTCTCAGTCTGCCAAGGACTTTTCTGTTTGGGACAGGACTTGTGTTGAAGCTTTAGTGCAAGTATTTTGATGTTTTGTCCTAGAAAGCCATTTAACCATGGAAACCTGCTCAAAGACAATGCTTGCGAAGTAGGCAGTGCAGTGATTGTTACTGCTGCAGTGCTAGTTACTGCCCTTGCTGATTTCTTCATGCCCTCTGTGTGCATGCCACTAAACTTAATGTTTTCACACTTCTAACTTTTAGACTTCTGTGTCATTTACTTAAGTCACTAAAGCTTTCAGGGAACCTTCTCCAAGTGTGGCAGATGTCTGCACAGATGCTCATTTTAAGCATGACCCATCTCTGTACTGTAATGGCTGTGCTATGCTGGCCGAGGTTAGCCTAGATGTACTGAAATAGTTTAATTTTCACAATTAGCTGGCCGTTGTAAATAGAACTTACTTTCAGGCTGAGAAAAAAAAACACCACAAAACAAAAACCAAAACAAACCAAAATGTAAAATCCAAGTTACAGTATGGCACTTCACAAAACCCTCATGCCTTCAAAACCCGAAGCTATGAATTTTGGTGGTGACAGTTGAGTGAACCCTGAGAGCACCACTGGGGTGCAGTGCCCATGCCCAAGGCCCAGGAGCCCCGTTTCAGCTCAGTCCAGCCCTCTCTGTCCCAAATTGAGCCACACAGCATGAGCTTTCCTCATGACTTCTTGTTTGGTTTTCCTTGGTTGCCCGTTTCCTGCACCTTTGCCTGATGCTCTGTGATCTGTTGCCAGAACCACCTTTACTGCCAGCTCGCCGTTCCCTCAGGAGCACCTTTTCCTCCAGCTGCTCCCAGACACTGAGTGCCTGCTGTGCAGGAGCTGGCTGTGACAGCTGGGCACCTGCCATTGCCACGGGGGTTGCCCGAGGTTGTGTTTAGTTCTGTACCTAGTGGTTTTCCGCAGTTAGAGTGCGATAAATAACAAGCAGGTGGCATTGATATTGTTTATGTGTATACAAAATATGTGCAAAAAATACAACTGTAGGGATTTTATGTTCTGCCCCAAAGTGCATTATGTTCTATAAAGTTCTGAATTTCAAAACAGTAAGAAAAGAAGTAAAGATTTATAACAAAAAGGTTTATTAAATACACTGCCAGTTGAGTAATCTTTTAGGAGACTGTTGCTATAGCACTTTTCTGTTATTATTACCAACTAAACAAAATAATGCAGACTATAATAAGTAATTTTTGTAACCTAATCAAACCATTTCGGTTTTGGAGTGCATTTCTTCTGGAATTTATGGACAAACCATTACCATTTTGGCAAGGCAGATTTATTATTTCTGGCTTCTTTGATAGGTGTCATGTTTCAAGTGATAATGAGTCTGTAACTTCACTTGGCAGTTTGTTTAATGATCTGGTGAGTGTAATTTTTTCCTCTGATAGAAAAGCTAATGTACCCTACTGCAGCTTGAAGTGTTGCCTCTTGTTCTGTCACTGTGAACAAATGAAATTAATTGATTGTGATTTTCTTTCAAATCTGTAATGGTACATTACAATATAAGCATCATTACTACAGTCAGAATTTTCTTTCTAATGTGTCTGTGCTGTCCAATAAAGGGTCTGATAAAATGACAACAGTAGCTGGCGATAAAGACTCAAATGAGGAAGATTTCATCTCTGTGTTTCCATGGAGAATGGATTCTTGTTTCCAAATCTCCTGTGTTCTGGAGGAAGTTTGACCAAAATCCAAGAGAAAGCAACATTTTTTTTTCTCATTTCATAATGAAGATTTGTATTCCTTGGAATCTTCAATTAATACAGCATATCTATTTTTATGATTTTAAGTTGTTTTGTAGACATTAACATTTGGAATTGAAAATTCACAAATTCATCATAAATAGACTATGAGATAGAAAATGTGGATGAGAAAGGTTAGGGCAAATACAGGGCAGTTTTTGGTTCTCATTGGAGTCCAAAGTTAGCATCACAACTGAGGACAGTACTATGAAGTGTAATCTTACCATTTTTAGCAGGAAATTAATTCTGAAACTAGTAAAGTCAGTGACATCGAGATGAGCAGTGAGTACAGTACATGCTTTGATGTTCTTTTCCAACTTCCTTTTTCAAACTGTCTTGTGATCCAAAAAGCATTCACATTTGCACTGGACTGACAGATGTTCCTTAGCACTGTAAGAGATGTAGCACACATATTGTGAATCTGAGACCACAACTAATGCATATGATTGCAGTGTTTGACTGTCAGCTAGCAGTGGAGGTCCCCAAAAATGTCCCACTGGATAGTAAATGAATTTATTATTTTATTCTGTGAGGAGAATCTATATAGGCCTCATTTTAAAGTTAATTAATATTTTCAAATCTGTTATATGCAATTATGAATAATGTTTCTTGTCATTGATAATACAACTTTATTTTATGCTATATATCCGAGTGTTTTTCATAACCTTCTGTGGTCAATAGAACTGGGTTGAACAGTCAATTGGAGCATTTTTGTATCTTTATCAGGCTCATAAGGCTTTAATATTAAAATAAAGAGGAAAAAGTAGGAAACTAGCTATGATAGAGGAAAACTTGAAGGTACTCCTCAGGACTTTTGCAATAAGTGACAAATTAAGGGCTTATATCTCACTTTTGAAGGCTACACTTGCTATTAGCCTGGCTCTGCAGTCATGGTATGATTAAAAGCTGAAGACTATAGCCAGTGCTGAGCATGTAAGGCATCTGTAGCAGACATAAGTGTCAACTGCTTGCTCTGTGCTGACACTAAGTTTGAGGATTTCAGGATTACTGTCCCACATGTTGCATGCCAAAGCAAGCGACATTCTCACAGCAAGGAATATGGTTAAATAGGTGCAGGTTTATTAAATGCATCTGAGAAAAGTCCTGTGGCATTTCTCCAGCAAAGGTGATGAAAGACTGAGAAAGCATTCCGAGCTGGGTGTTTGCACAGACCTCTACTCTCCCTTCTTCCAAACTGTTTACCTTTTGTTACAGTGTCATAGAATCAGACTATCTATTTTGAGTCAAATCAGATTAATGCTTTTATCATTTTCCTTTCAGTATAAGGCAGTAGATATGGGCTTCTCAATTGACAGAGAGGAGAGACTTTGCCAGAGTTGCAGATTGTGGAAGAGAGCCAGCAGATCTGCAATTTCAGCTGGGTTTGCGGGGATGTGTGTGGAGGCAGGGGGTGGGAGGTGTTGCTCCTACACTCAGTTTGCAGCTGCCTGGCAAAGTTTAATATACTTGTCTCCTTCTTATACTGATAAGAGTTTGTGGGGTCCTCAACATTCAGTAGTTGTCATAGCAGAACACCATTAGGCTCACATTTCTAGTACTAAGTTGATTTTCAGACTTAGCTGCGGTCCCCTTGTAAATCCAGGTGTCTGTGTGTCATTTTTTTGAGCCTACCACACATAATTTTAACTAGACTATCACATCTATTCTAAGTGTGTTGTCCTTTTAAAAGCAAGGGTTTATGTGATGTTACTGAAACATAAAAATTATTATACTAGTGTTCTTTTCATCTGTTTTCAAACCTAGATGTGACTGATTTAATAATTTAGAAATGGGGGGGAGGGGGTGTATATGTATGTATGTACTGGTAGTGGTGCTGTGACATAATTATGGAAGTAGAAGACAAAAAGGTGAAGAAACCTCTTTCCTTTTGGAAATAATGTGGAGAAAATCAAACTACCATTAGGTAAGGGGAAAAAATCAACTAGTAGTATTATATTTCATTCTTCAGTTATTGTGGAATTTTCTACATTGACATGAAATGCAGTGATGCAGTTTTGAATACTGCCTTCTTTTAGCTGTGTTCTGAGAGCAAAACTGAAGCTGTTAAGTTTTTCTGTCATGTGAATAGTTGAATACTTTTGCAGTGTCTGTAGACTCCAGGAAGAACTGAAATTGCTTCCCTTTCAGTGTGTTACAGAATGAGGTCTTCATATCAGAATGTTACAAAAAAAATAGGATAAATGTTCCTTAGGATTTATTTCTCTTTAAGAATGACATATTTTGAGCAGTAATCAGTTAGCCACTGTCATATTAAAATGCTTGATTCATTTGAGATGTGAATCAGTCCCTCATTTTGAGTCTTAATTCAGATTAACTGCAGGTTTGAGGATATACACTTGAGTCTCTCATTTTAAGCTTTTAAAGATCAAAGAGTTGCTGTCTAGCTTCAAAGCGTGTTACTAAAAACCCTACATAAACAATTAAAGCTGACTCAGTGTCTTTGGAGAGAGGCTTCTTAATGTATGTACAACATGGTAGTTAACACAAAATCAGAAATATCTTAACGGATTTTTGTGTGCTTATATTTTTTAGTTCTTTTCAGAGTACTTGCAAGTTGTACTAACACAATTAGGTAACAACTACTGAAAGAGAAAAACGTTAGTAAGTAAAAATAATTTCTTGGGAATAGTCAGGCAACTGAAGCAAGAACTTTCTGAACCTTTTTCTGTTTGTTTTCTATCCCTAGTGAGTTGCTGGGAAATTGCATATGCTGAAGGCTGTCTGAAAGGCGCAGGGCATGTTTTTAAGCTTTGTTTCCCGGGAGCCATTTTCTTTCCATAATACACATCTTAGCTGAGCTCATCTTGTTTTAACTGAGTAAATATATATCCATAGATTATTGTTCATGTTGTGGAATAAGAATGGGTTGATACTCATGTAGTCATTTGGGAACTGAACTTCTGCAGGAGGTGGGGGATATATGACAATGAAAAGAGAATAGTTTTGATGAAAATGATAACATCTGATAAAGTAGCATTTATACAAGCCCTACGTATACTTTCTATTTAAATGCCTTGAGACCAAATTATGACACTTCATTCCTTTCCTAATTTTAGCTGATTTAAGGTGATACACAGTGAGTTGCTTCTATTTCACTGTCTGTTATTCCTCTTTTAATACTGCTTGTTGAAAACATCCTTGGCCAGCTATGTCCTTTCGTATCTTTGCAGGACTCCTCACATGTCATCAAGACTTTCCTCACCAATATCTCTCACCTTGACCATGTACAGCTACAGATTTTTCACCTGTCATTTAACAAATGACCTTTAGACTTTGACTGCATCAAGTGTCTGAGGCTGCTTCTGTGAGATGCAGAGGTTCATTGTCACCATCACAGGGAGGTCCTATTCATGACTGTATGAACAGCCTACATTGTCTTGGTCTTCCTCTTATGCATCAACAGTAACAAGCAGCAAGGACATAAGATGTTGATGTCTCCAGAAAAGTCTATTTGTCTGAAAATCTGAAATAACTGTTATTTCACGTTGGTGCTCTCCTCTCAAGCATTTTGTTTGTCTTATTAGAACATGTGACTGAGATACAGTAGCCATGAATATCTAATTAAAAGGCATGAGCAGTGGGAAAAGTTGCACAATCTATGTAATCTTAAGTGCAATTGAGCGAGCTAATTTTTGTACAAGGAGCATTAAAACATTGAAGTCAGTATCTTGTACATCTGAAAATTCCAGTATTTCTTGCAATAAGTGCAATATAATTTCTGTCAAATTATTTGGGGAAACACACATGCAGTTTTTCACATTGAGCAGTTACATCAGTCAGCTGCTTACCAGTCTTAGATGTCTGAAAGTCATTGCAAACGGCTTTAAAAATCCAGCATGGTAATAGTTGTGCAAGGTTCTTGAGTCCTTCCACTCAAAACAAAGGGAGAGTGTTGCCTTGTCAGTGAAGGTATAGCCTGGGTACTTTATAGAACCATAGAACAGTTTTGTTGGAAGGAACCTTAAAGATCATCCAGTTTTAACCCCCTGCCAAGGGCAGGGACATATTCCACTAGACCAGGTTGCACAGAGTTCAATCCAGCCTGGCCTTGAAGTCTTCCAGGGACAGGGCAGCCACAGCTTCTCTGAGTAACCTGTTCCAGTGCCTCACCAATCTCATAGTGAAGAATTTCTTCCTAATATCTAATCTAAACCTACCTTCTTTCAGTTTAAAGCCATTCCTCCTTGTCCTATCAGTGCATATTCTTTCCAGCTTCTCTTGTAGGCTCCCTTCAGGTACTGGAAGCTGCTGTAAGGTCTCTCTGGAGCTTTTGCTTCTGTGGGCTGAACAATTGCAGCTTGCTCAGCGTGTTTTCAGAGAACTGCGACTTAGCTGTTTTGTTCATCACAAGTTTTTAACTTAACAAAAAAAATTAATGTAGAGCTGTGTTAGGGCTTTTGCTGAAAACACAGTTATTTTGAATTTTGGAAATGGCTCTGAAGTTAACTGCATCTGTACCATCTCATGCTTGGTGTGGTAAGTGCTTCTGGAGTAAGGCAGATAAAACTCATATCTGACAGCTGGGTAGCCTGTAGTCATGCACTTCCTTGCCCTCATTGTCTAGGTATGTACACAGCCATCAAACAGTGCTCTGACTCATGAACCCGTTGTGTGTAATGCTTTCAAGACTCTAAAACAATTAGATGTTATGTGAAAGGGGATTATGAAATTCCTTACTTGAGGGATTGCTGACATGTAATGCATTTGTACTTTTTTACATATTTAGGAAAACAGTATCTTTCTCACTGACTTTTCTGTCTTCTTCATCCTTTTAGGATTTTTTTCATCAGTGAACTGTGCTTGTTACATTGCATAGACAGAAAAATGACTGTTCTGGGTACGAGTCTTAATCAGCTTAAAATAGAATAATTTAAATTAATTTTTGAAGGGTTGGTCTTACTTTTTCAAGAAGATGAAAAATATGAATGTTTTAATTTCTGTAATGCTGTACTATTGTGTCTGTCACTCAGGCTTTTCCTGCTAATCCAATGAAAGACTAATGTGTTATGATTCAGTACAATACTTCTGGCAATCCTTTAAGGCAATATTATGACCAAAAGTTAGTTATGAAAATATTCTGTTTTATTTTTATAAAAAAGCATTCTGTTTCATTTAGAAACAAATAGCAAATCTCTGTAGTGAAGAATGCTTTAAAGATACTTCCTTTTATATTTAAATTACTTTTTGAAAGAGAACATCACAATACTTTTTGGGAGAACAGAGCAATAATATCTTAGTGAAACTTGTTATTTAGTTAATATACATCTCAAAGGCTTATGAATTATACTCTAGATGCTTGTAATAAACAGGATTTTTGTATTGTTTAATAGTGATAAAATAGGGAAATGTACATGTTATACAAAGAAGGATATATTCACGCTATTAATATTTTTCATAAATAAATACTTTGGGGTATTTGGTAACAGTTTGCTTTTGACAAAATAGTCTGATAGAAAGATGCATAGCCTAATTCATTGCTCTTCTAACCTTCCATCAGCAGTTCTTGTGGAGATAGAGGAAAGGTACAGTGTATGAAATCATTCTCCATGCCTAGCTGACAGAGGTCCTCAGTAGCTATTAAAGAGGGAAAAAAAAGGGAAAAAAATTACAGAGATTTAATGTCTTACAAAGAAAAGCTGCCTTTTGTTGGGTTAAAAACTGGCAGGATGTCCAGACCCAGAGAGTGGTGGTGCATGGTGCTGCATCCAGTTGGCAGCGGGTCACTACTGGGGTTCCCCAAGGCCGTGTGTTGGGGAATCATCTATTGATGATTTGGACAAGGGGATCGAGGGCACTCTCAGTCAATTTGCTGATGACACCAAGTTAGATGGGAGTGTTGATCTGCTGGAGGGTAGAAGGACTTTGCAGAGTGATCTGGACTCACTGGATCACTAAGCCAAGGACAATTGTATGAGGTTCAGTAAGGCCACGTACCCTCAGGTCACAACAACCCCATGCAGTGCTACAGGCTGTGGGGAAAGTGCCTGGAAACTGGCCCAGGGAAAAAGGACCTGAGGGTACTGAACATGAGCCAGCAGTGTGCCCTGGTGGACAATAAGACCAATGGCATTCTGGCCTGTATCAGCAATAATGTGGCCAGCAGGACCAGGGCAGTGATTGTCCCTCTGTACTTTGCACTGATGAGGCCACATCTCAAGTTCTGTGTTCAGTTCTGGGCCCCTCAATACAGGAAAGACATTGAGATGCTGGAGAGTGTCCAGAGAAGGGCAGTGAAGCTGGTGAAGGGTCTGAAAAGTATGTCCTGTGGGGAAAACTGAGGGAGCTGGGGTTGTTTAGCCTGGAGCAAAGGATTCTCAGGGAACATCTTAGTGGTCTTTACAACCACCTGAAAGGAAGTTGTAGCCAGGTTGGGGATCAGCCTCTTCTCCCAAGCAACTACCAACAGGACAAGAGGACAAAACCTCAAGCAGCTACACCAGGGGAGGTTCAGGTTGGACAACAGGAAGAATTTCTACACAGGAAGGGTTGTCAACCATTGGGACAGGCTTCCCGGAGAAGTGGTGGAGTCACCATCCCTGGAAGTGTTCAAGAAATGACTGGATGTGGCACTTAGTGCCATGGTTTGTTTGACATGGTGGTGTTCAGTCAAAGGCAGGACTCAATGATCTTGGAGGTGTTTTCCAACCTTAATGATTCTATGGTTCTATGATTAATGCACACCAAAATACTTCTTTACAACATATTCTGAATGTCAGGAATAATCTCCCGTGGTATTTTTGGTATAGAAATCAGCACTTCTATATTTCTTTTACAAGTATTCCCTCTCTAAATGTACTTTAATTCATGTCAGCAAGAAGCTTTTAAATTTTTTTGCAAGGTTTTAAAAACTAAGCTTTTTCTCAAAAGAAATTCTTTTTTTTTTTTTCCTAGTCCAGGAAAATGACATGACAAACAACTGCATTCTGTCACTTCTTGTCACTTTTGTTCCTTTTTCTTCTTGGAAAGGTAAGCCTTTGTCATTTTAGGGAGGGCCGTTGTCAATTTTTCATTCTTTAATGGTGAATTAAAATTAGCTAAGGTAGCTTCTGTGTTAAGTCTGATGTCTCACAGGTTTTTTTGATTCTTGATTTTTTAGTAGATTTTAGAAGTAGTTATACCGAATGTAGATTTTAATGTACTAGTAAAAGTAACCTCAGTAGTTCAATGTTTATACATATCAACCAGCTCCCATATCAACCTCTCAAAATTCTGTTAGCTGTTTAGTCTTCTTTTCAAGGTAGAATGGCTGAAAAACACCTCTAGGCCTGCACCAGGAGACATAAACATAAGCAGAGTGACCTAGAAAATGGAAGGTCTCCAAAGAACCTGACGTGATATGAAGAAGATGAATATGATGAAAGAGGGCTCCCAAAACTACCCTAGGCTCAATTCCTGATGGGGTGTGCCAGGGGCAGGATGGGGCAGAACTAAGGGATGGGTGAATGGAGATTGGATGAACATTATAAAACCAAGAAACTGGTTTTCAGGGCACGTGCCTGGATGTGTATTCCTGGTGGAGCCTGAATGTTCATTAAAGCTTCTGATCCCTTGTCTTATCTCTTACTAAATTGGCCTGGAATCTTTTCCTATGCAGTCTTTTCAGGCAACAGTCTGATGAAAATACTAAACTATTTGCTAAAAAGAGAAGACATGGAGGGATTTTTGTTTTTTTTTCTATATGAATGATGTATAACTTCAACGACCTAATGTCTCTAATGAAAAGAAATATCAGGGGTATCTTTATTTCACACATGGCAGAATTTTGAATTGTTGTTCTTTCATCTTGGAGAACTTTAAAAGCACTTAAATGGTGTTTAAAGAGGAGAGTTTAGCTTTATTTATATAGGTTCTATTAAACTTTCATTTTTATAGAAGAAAGGGAAAGCATGTTTAGCAACACTCTGTAACTTAAATACTTCCATTTGTAAGACTACAGTTTTATGAGAAAACAATTTTTGCTAAGGTGCTCATAAACATCATTGAATTTGATTTCAGAATGGCATTTTAGATGTTCTGAGTGGTACTTTAAATAAAATTTAAACATGCACAATGATTTTCCTTGATGAATGTGGGAAAAATATTTCATTATTCAGTCTGTTTTAAAGGAAAATGCTCCTTTTAAATTAATTTTAATTCAGTTAAAACATAGCATTGGTGCACATTCTACTCCTACTTTTGTATATTTAGATTAAATCTTTGAAAAGTTTTACATTTCTGCTTGGCAACTTAAAGAATGACCATTGCAAAAGTTAGCATTTTCTTTTTCATTTGTTTTTTTTTTTTCACTTGCGCTATATGCTTAATATTTTGTCTGCTTCCTATTGACCAGTGGTTTTCTTACTGCAACATAAGTTACAAAGTTAAAAACAAGATGGAACAGCAAGTGTTCTTGTTTTCACAAGTCATTGTGTTTAACATTAGAATTAGATATCTGAAACTGCTGGTGCTAAATACACTTAATGTTGCAGATTTGGTCTAAAGCCAGTGTCACATGAGTAAAAATATTCCTGTTGACTCCAATAACCATTGCTTTTCAGAAAGGATAGGTATGTACAGATGTCCTCAAAATGGTTCCTGACTTGGTGAAAAGGGATGAACATTGGCCATCTGACTAGACATAGATGTTTCAGATAGGAAACCTGGCTACTCTGTGTGCCAGATCTAACAAAGTAATAAACCTTTCAATGTATCTTTATATAGCTACTGTCAGGAAGAATTGATTCATATATACTGCTGTGAAGTCTGCAGAGGCCTCTATAAAACCATTAATATATAATTGTTTGTTATATGTAATTACCCTTGTGACTTTATCAAATTCTCTAATTGTGATTTTTTTTTCAAGATTACAAAGGACTATATGCTCAATATGCAATCAAGCAACTGATGTGCTCAAATTTTATTTGCCTTACATTTTACAATACCAGTGTCTGAACTTTGGCAAGTCGTAAATGCGACTAGGAAAACAGTATCTCTTCATTGTTGGGGGAAAAGTATGTAGTCTGTGTTTAGTTTGTTAAATTATGAAAATATATGCATGTGGAAGAAACTTGCCAATTTTCGTTTGTCATGTGACCATTGTAATTCAAACACAAAATTCAACATCATTCTTTCTAAGAAAATATTTTACAATAGAGCTCTGCCTTTAGGTCTTATGTTACTGACTTTTCAGCACTTTGTAAGGTAGATCATCACCTGTATGTGACTGAAAAATATACTCTTAAATAATTAAAGCTAAGAAATTCCCACATCACTCTGCAATTTTTGCTGAGTTTTAAGTCAATCTGGAGCTATTTTACATTGCATTGGGAAATTTAAACTGTGAGTTACTGAAATGTATGCACATTACACAAATAAATTGTCCTAAAAAAGAAAGTAGGTCAGATTTCTGGAAACTCCATGCTTAAGGTTGAGTTAGAATGACTTCTAATTAAAAGACTTTCTGCATCCAGATACATAGTGAATGTTTATTCCTAGAAGTTTATTTAATTTCATTATTACTTGAATTATAGAACAGAGTTTTTGTGTTGCTTGTTCAGCACTATTTTTGTTTAAGTTTTCTGTTGCTACTTTTTAAATTTTTACATGTTATTTCTTTATATGCAAAACAGGTAAACATCTGATCTTCACTACCAAGTGATATATTCACAGATTAGAATATATATTCTTGTATGAAAAGGAAAATTACTTATAATACAGTTGTGGAGGTAGTTATTTTTTAATCTTAGTGGTCTGTAAATTAAATATTTAAACAAGACAAAGGGGAAAAGGGTGGTGTAAAGTCTAAGGATTTAGAAGTACTGTAGAAAAAGAGATGTCTCAGTAGCTCAGAGTAGACATTTCAACTGAAGATGGTTGTAGTCAGTGAGAAGACATAACGATGAGGTCTTTCAGGCAGGTTGTGTCAGTTCTTGGAGTCACAGAACCACTGGGATGGAAAAGCACTTCTGGTGATTCTCTAGTTCAACCCCTTGTTTAGAGCAGACTCACCTGGAGAATGTTGCCAGAGTCATGTCCAGTCAGGTCTTGAATACCTGCATGGCTGGACATACCACAGCTTCTTAACATTTTCCAGGACTTGACCAGCTTGGCAGTAAATCTCTTGATGGTATATCTCCCAGTATGATCAAGTGTAGAGCCAGAGCAATGTATGACTCTACTTGCTGCTTCTTGTTACTGTAGTCAGTTGTAGTTTAAGTAGAGGGCCAAGGTATGGCTGGTTATGCTGCTGCATGCTTTTTGTCTTTTTCTTCTAAACAAAATGATGGTTTCTCTTCATGTGTCAATTAGAATCACTCAGCCTGATGGCAATGCTCTTTTTAAATCCTTGTGGTGATGACAGATTAGCTCAGGGTCTCATGCTTAATTTAATGACCACTAAGTGAATTCAGGAATGTGAAACTAGTCAAATACTCTTGGTCATCGACAGAGAAGAACACTTTGCTCAGGAAGACCATCTTACGAATCAGATCGGAAGACATATTGAGGCTATTTCGTGTTGTTGGACACAAACAGGGTCTTGTTGCTACTGCTCTGGCAGAGCAGACCAGAGAGAGTCTGCACAGAAGTGTCTAAGTGGCTAAGTTTGTGGAAGAAAAAAACCAGAACTGTAAAGAATAAGGATAAAATGTTTATACTTTTCCAATGAAAAAGCATTTTGGAAAGCTTTTGCGTTACTTGGAAGTCAGAATGAAAGGAAAATAAAAACCTTTAAATGGAATGTTCCCAACATGCTTGAGGAAAAGAATTTGAGTGCCAAGAACCTCAAAAAGAAAGAGGGCTGAAATAATCATATAATTATTTGGGGTTATATGAAAGAGGAAAAGACAAAACTTGCATGCTATTTTTGTTTGTTTTGAAATATTTTTCATCTCCATGAGGCCTTCTATAAAATCTTATCCTTCAAGAGGAAGGCTAATGGAAAGTGTTTGATAGGATGGTGTTTTTTTATATTTTATTTCACAACTTAAAACAGGTACGGAACCTTTCAAAAATATCAATGTGCAAGGCTCCATTATTTTAAAGAGCAGCTAATCACAAAGGCAAGTGGTGTCAGAAAGAGCATACCTACTGTGTACCTACTAGTAGGCCTGCAACCTGAACAATCAGAAGGTTGAAATACAGGTTAGGGTGAAATTCCACTAACCTTGCTCATACAGCTTATTCTATATATGTTCAGTTTCAGATATACAGAGTTGGTTTAAAACAAACAAATTAACAAAAAACCCAAAAAAACAAAACCAGAATAAGCAAAACACTTTTTTTTCCCTTTCATCACAGAAAGTCTATGTGTTAAAAGGGGTGCAATTGAGATGGGCAAACCTGTATGCTGCCTTTTAATTTTCAGTGTCATATGGGACAGTTGTGAATGTATGAAGTATTGAAGCAGCTGAGAGAGCAGCCTCAAAGTGACACTGAACATGACCACAAGGAAAATACATTCTTGATCTGTTCTTGGAACTTTAATCCAAGTCTCTAAGGATCATCTGTCAGTGTTTAAAATGTAATTTCAGCATTAATTTAAAGGAACGAGATCACTGAAATTTTGAAAGTTTTGTGTCAGTTATTGAATAATGCTGCCCAAAGTAATTAGAGTGTAATGTAAAATATGTTCTCACTAAGACAATCTGTTTGCTATTTTCTCCCACCACTTTTATCTCAGGTGAAAATTTCTTTGTATGCCTAAGCTCAGGACTCAAGTCTGTGTCCAGTCTTTTCAAGCAATCCTGATAAAAAATGCCTTATTTGAGATATAAATTTTATTTTTATTTGCATTTCTCTTCGGAAAATAGTCAAATCTGCAGAGAGTAAAGAAAATTAGTCTATTAATTTTCTAGGATTTCTAAATGTAATTTTTCTTCTCTTGCATTGCACAGAACCCTTCTTTGTATATATAAAGGGTATCAAAGAACATACATGAGAGGAGTGATATGCATTTTAAAAGCAATTCTAAATAGGAACTTAAATATGCAAAAGTGTCAAATTATATCTGACACTAAATCAATAGAATGGTGAATACTGCTGATTCCTTTGAATGCTCAAAAATTCTCAAAATTGCAAACAAAGAGGATGACTCTGCCAGGTGTATCATTTGTGATGACTGGATGAAACCCTTATTGACCATGACAGTTCTAAAGAAGTACAAGATGTGCACAGTTTTGTATTACATGGTTGGGAGTAGACACAATAAAGAAATTAGTGATTTCAGGACAAGTTTCTTTCCATCTAGAATATTGTCTGATAGACTAATCCTATTTAAGTAGCTTGACTATATTTGGGTACACCTGATTTTAACCAACTTCACTAAGTGAAAAGATGTTCTCTAGTTTGAATTTGTTTTCTTGAACAAATGATTAAAAATCACTTCACTACAAAGTGATTATAAACCCATGCTTAATCTACAGCCAGAAGAAGAGTAGAGAAAATCTTGTCAGTAAGTAAGAAGCCAGTAATTCTGTAGATAAGATTGTTATCGCTGATTTTGAGGAAAGAAGTTATTTGAATTTTCATCTGGATTTGTTATAAAAATATGAGCATGGTGGAAAGAAAGAAAAATGATAGGAAAAAAACAGATAAATGACTGGGGAGAGATAGAACTATCTGTTGTTAAGTAGAAAGATGTGTACAAAAAATTGTTTTATCTAAATAATTTTTAGTCTTAATCTGTGAAAGCATATTTTGCACATCCATGTATTTAAGGTTCAGATTCTTATTTCAACCAATTCAGAACTGTATGTTCAATATCCTACAGATCAGAGGCTTTCTTCTATTTCTTTTGGGAACAAAAGACTAGGTGTAATTAAAGGTAGGAAAAGAAATCTTGAAGGTTGAAAATGACAAGGCTTTAGGGGTAACATTTATTTGTAAATGTTAAAACAACAACAATTTCCAGCATCTTGATGTAGCTCAGCAAAGGCAGTCTGGATGCCACTTCTGAAGAATTTTTAATGGATTTTACCCCCCCAAAGCAATACAGATGCATTAGTGGCCTTTAACCAATTATCCTCACTGAGACATATAGTACTCCAGCTGTTTCGAGTCACTCTAATATGATGCTGCTTCTCAGAGCCAAACTACCTCAAGCACCTCTCTCCTATTTCACTGAGAACCCAGCTATTGACTTCTACTCATTCCAAGGCACTATTTTTGGCTAGAGTAACAAATACGTGTTTTTAAAGGACTTACATTCAAAGCCTTGAATTCTGAAAATATGTATTCTGGAAGTATTTTCTCTGTTAAGAACTTACATTACTCTCCATAGTTATGAATTCAAAATGATTCCCTGGGATATATTCCAACAGAGCAGTCATAAAAATCAAACAAATCTTACTTGACTGGCATGTACAGTTTTAACTCTTTTCTGATCTTTATGAAGACACTAGCAGAGTTTGCTTTTTGAGCAAGTCTGCAGGAATACCTTATCCTGCAGAGCTTTAAGTGGGTTTTGCTGTCACTGCAGCTCAGTGATTTCTTTTCTATATATAGCAGATTTAGGTCCAAAATATTTTTCTGAGTTGATTTCAAAACTGAAAAGATATGAAATACAAAATGTCAAGAAAAACACATTGAATTATTTAATGTCACCCACTCCTTGCATTCCAACACTAGTGTGAGTTGTCTTGTTGTTTTCATGTAGACACTCAAATGCCTTGTCTGTTTCATTGGATGCATTTTCTGTTGAGTTCACATTTTGGTGTGGTATACTGATGGTTTTAAAAGGGATGAAGAAACATGTCTGCTTGGGTTTTGATGAAAGTATGGCCAAAGTTGTTTTCATGATATGTTTTAATCTGTAGAATGTGTCACTCTGTAAGTCAATAGGTGTATATTTTCTTTTATGCTAGGTTTTATTTTTTTTAAATTACTAGTCACTATGATTTTGGTCTTTAAAAAATACTCTGTAATAATGACTACAACTTTTTAATTATTTCTGGCTAAAATACAAAAAAATTATTCCTTATGGTATTTTAGAATTTTCCCCCAGTTTTCCAAAGCAATTGAGATAAATCAAGATCATGACACCATTTCTGTGTCTGTATTTGTGACATTATCTCTGCCCAGAGTGCCCATGGGACCACAGCCAGGCTGGTAGACTCTCTGGGGAAAGGTCCCCTGAACGCCTTACTTTCCTCAGGGACTGGCCACTGCCAAGGCTGACTGTTAAGTTTGTTAGATCCCAGCTGTAAACAGCCATTCCAAGTTAACCTGGATAAGTGGGACAATAATCACCTGAATGCTCGATGACAGTAAACACAGGTAAAACAAGTGTAAATAAGGTCAGGCCAAGGGAAAGTGCAGAGACTCAGCACCATCAGTTAGTGCAGACCCCTGTGACCTTTTAAAGGAAAGAAAAAAACCTATTTCCTGAGCTGTCATGGAAAACCACAGCCTTTTGAAATTTGAATGTTATGTAGATACAGGAGATTGAAGGTGGATGGATCTCAGAGAGTGAGGCTCTCATTTTGTCTTTCTACAGTTTAACAGCTCTCAGTGCAGTGGACTGGGCTCAGAGCATGAACTTGTTCTGCTAGTGATGCCACTATACCTGGATCTGAAGTACCCTCCTTTTCAAAGTCCTGTGTCTTTCTAGCCTTATATATGGCCTTGAAAAGTGCTGCCTTTTTATATATTTACTTTTATTTTTAACACTGGCTTAGTAATAAAGGTGTCATAAAAAAGCACCAAACAGACTGACAGTCAAGGTCAAAACTGTAAGTTAGCAACTCTTTCAGATGATGTCCTTTTAGGTTTTTGCTTTCTTTAGTATAATAATGAATGCAGAGGCAGTGTCTTGATGTCTTGCCAAGTCATACACACCTTTCTCCTTGTTTGGGTACAAAGGTACGACATATTGCTACAGTGATAAATATTCCAGGCCATTGCACCTTGATAGTCCAGAGTGGGATGTTGTCACGATGAAGCCTAGCATTGTTTGACCCAAAAGAACTAGTCCTGACTCAAAGCCTCCTCAGTCAGAATCACAGGTTAGCAAGAGCCACAGTTTGCGTGAGGCCTCTGGGACTGGGCTAGAGAGGTAGAGCTTAACAGTAAGGAGAGTGAACCATTCTGGCATATTTAATTCATTAGTCTAGTCATAGTTTTTGGATTGCAGCCACTCAGGGCAGCAGGCAGCAGAGCAGATAAGGAATGCGCAGAACACAGATTTCTACACTGTCGCTCCAGCTCCGAATGAGAGCTGACTGCACTCTTCACCTTGCAAAGTACTTTGCTGGGGAACAGACGCAAGTGAGTTACTACTTGCTGAACAGAACGAATATCTGCCCTGGACAGTGGTGCGTCACAGTCAGAAAGCTGGGAAGGCAAACATCATCCTTTGTGGCAGAGGAAATTTCTCTGTAACATGTCCTGAGGGTCTTCTCATCACTGATGAAAATCTCTTGCTTCTTCACAGTGCAGGTTTAGAGGTGCTTGGGCACCCGCACAGTTCTCTGATGGCATCTCTGTGAAGAAACAGGGCTGCTTCTAATTTGGTGTCAGCTGTTGCTCATTCCAACTAAAGAAGGAAAATCATTGGGCAAGATGAATAGATAAGATCTGAATATGGAAGGGATAAGTTTTTCATCTGTAGATTGTAGGTCTGATTTTCTTGCAGGTTGAGTTTTCAGACCTTTTAGTGGAAAGGCATTTGCTGGTGATGCAGTGAAGTGAGGATGGATGATGGAGCAAAACTTAAACTGGGACCAGGATGGACTAGGAGGAGAGCCTTGAAAGTATGGCTCTAAGATGATCAGCTCTGATTTTGATGAATCATTCTTTAGGTCCCTTGGCCCAGCCTGGCCAGCCTCCCAAGACAGGTGTAATGCACTAACAGGGAATGCTCTGTCTTGAGATGTGTATATTTTTCTGGTACTTTAGTGAGCCACTCACAATAAAACAACACTGAGTGTAGCTTGTTTCTTGATCAATTACTTCTTTGGATAACACTTTTCTTTAAGATCAGGTAGACTAAAGGTATTTGCAGGATCCTCTAAGAAGTCCTTGCAAATGTGCTTGCAAGCTATTTTCTTAGGCATGTACTAGCAACAAAAATAACATATTTCCGGATTTCATAATCCCTGAGGCAATATAATAAGGCTTTTCTATCTTCTGGACCCACAGTGTAGATTTAAGATATTCAAAGAGCTTTTTGAAGTGCCATTCTCTTCAGAGTTGATAATTAAGGCAGCTGATAATAGGAAAGGGAAGAGTCCTATAGAATTATCATGTGGCAACTCTTTCAGACATTTCTAATATATGTAAACATATGATGCTAATTATGAGTGGCATTATATTAAATTAAAAAGATTAAATATATATTGTTTTAATGGATGCTTCATTGTATTCATTCTTTTTCAGCAGGCATCATCTGTTCCTTTAATCTTGAAATGATAATGCCTGTGCCATATGTTCTGCTGTCTCTCTCAGCTAGTAAGTATACAAGGAAGACTTTTATGTTTTCCTTCAGAATGGAAGTTTCACTGTTGATTTGGGGCTTTGGGGGTTTTTTTGATTATTTGAGGAGACTGTTTTGGAAGCCTAAGACTAATAAAGGAATTTGTATTATGCATTGTGTTGTTTAGGGTATAGGAGTGGAATTTTTTATTCCTTTGAACTAAACTCTTAAAAGAAATATATGGACTTAATTAAGAGATATTAATAAATATTTTGTAAGGACTGCCTGGAAATGTCTACAGTTAGACTAAAGGATGGCAGTATCTAGGCCTTAATTGGCAAAGGGGCACTGCAAATGAAATTTTGCACAGCTATTTGGCAAGCTGAATTCCTTTCTTATCAAAATATGCCCATCCTGCTTTATTTGAGAACTAAAAAGTAATCCTTGCTTACAAACTCCTCTTAAAATGAATTGGAATATAGGGATTGGGGTTTTCCTCAATAAACTATTAAGTGCAAATGAAGCCAAAATAAATATATGCCAATGCATTCTCCTGTCATAATTATTAGTCAACTTTTGAGGAATGCATTTGCTAATTGAGTATGTAAAATGTGTAGCAGTACAGATCTATAGTGACTTTGGAACATTTGGCATACATTAACTAATAGGGACTGAGGTTTTGAAGAAAACTCAGTGAGACATTAAAAATGCAAGTGGATTCTGTTTTGACCAGCATTCTGTGTTTGTTGCACTTGTTTGTTCTTTTTAACTTTGGCTCCTGCTATATTTCTTCAGGGTTAATTATTGTGCTGATACTTCAGAATTGTTTGATAAAAGCATTATGTTAATTTTTTTAATCTTTAAGCATGGTGTACTTTCATAATATGTTGCAATTAGATTTTATGTTCTCTGATGTAATTGTTTTCTAACAAGGCCTTTTTATAAATAAGTATAATGTTTGTTAACATTTAATGTAAATGATGACATATAAATATTTATTGAGCTGTGCAACATACTAGAGATTATAATGCCAACTTATTACCATTACTTCCCCACAGAAGGGCAGTGTTACTAATGTTTCATAGATGGCTGTTTTCTGGTGATTCAAGTTGTTTTTTGGTTGGTTTGTTTGTTTGTTTTTTAAATAACAGTTACTTCATAAAAATTGGTAAAAATGGTAATTAACTCTGCAATTTATTAAAAGGTTAGTTCGCACTTTTAACTTAGAGTTTCTATTAAAAATGACAAAATTTCCTGTCTCATGCTGATGTAACTGTGTGTCTGGCTGAATTTTTTTATGGTTATGGGGTGAAAGTGAACCTAATTATTGAGCAAGGAGGAAGGAATGCAAAGTGAATTTTGTGAGAATACTAACCAAGGACAAGTGACAGCTCACCTGAAAGTGGCTGGTCCATTTTCTGCCATACATGTACTATCTGTTCAATAGAGTCTTTGGTCACCCACTGTCTCCTGACCTGTTCTGGGGCATTAGCAGGGGAATGCTAGTTAGCACAGGCCAAACTGTACCAAGGTGTAAGCTAAGCTTTAAATAGTACTGGTGATTCCTGTCCACGTCCCAGCCCTGCCTCATTTGTTAGAATGAATATGGCTTGGGAAAAGTGGTAGGTCTTTTTTAAGAATTTGTCATCACTATTAGCACATATCTCACTCAGATCATTCCAGCCTGTCATCACAGGTTGACACTAGAGCCTTGTCAATTAAGATGACAGGTGCTGTGTAGCTTACTGTATTTTTGTCACTTTAAACATGTTTGCTGTTATTTGATTGCATGTTGAGAACACGTATATTCTTGAATTGCAACTAAATTTGTAGTAATTGTTTGAGTAGGGGTTTTCTGTGTGCTTTTTCTCTGCATCTGGAATTATGGGTCACTAAGGGTAAATTGTTCAACATGAGAAAAATTTGATAGCTGTAAACA
>JAWWLZ010000118.1:97355900-97382820 GCA_035041345.1 Poliocrania exsul
GCATGTGCAAGTATGGGTATAGACATATGCATAGCAATGTGGATACAATAATCTGAATGCAATTGACTTTTTTTTTTTATTTATTTACCTTACCCCCTTATAAAGTTTCAAGGCGGGACGGGGTGGGGTGGGGTGGGGGGAAGTAAGCCTTATACTGATCTGGAGAAAAATAACCTCCAGAATTATGTCTTTAATGTATTAAAGGGAGGTGTAAAGTTCCATTGCAAAACTCTGAAAGCCATGTTCTTTTATACTAAATAGAAACCTTGTCCATCAGCATTGCCCAGCTATTTGATCCACTGCCCACTTCATTTTCCTTAAGGCTCAGAGTCTCATTGGAGCATGGAACAGAAAGATGAAGCACATGTAGGCAGAAAATTGAATAAACTTGTAGGAAACAAGCTTTTATCTAAATGAGTACAGCGCAGGAAGCAGTAGAATAGAAGCAGTCAGATTTGTGTCTAAAGTGGGTGTTTTTATGTCTTGATCATACAGTCTCTGCCTTGATGATGAATAGTGAAAAAAATAATGAAATTAAAATATTAGAAAATTAATTTTTTTATTAATGCCTTTTTTTAGTGAATTCTGGCTACTTCAGCAGGCTACATTATTGAACTAAACTGTGAGTTTTGTTTACTGTCTACCCAATACCTGAATCTTCTTCCCCCGTTCAGAACACTGATATCAAAGGTGGAGCCAGGAGGCAATTTACATATTGGGATCCAGTACAGTGCAGGAAAAAATAAAAAAATGAAAGGTGACACAATTTAAAACCAAGCTCTCCAAACTACTTTTTGATCACAGGCTAATGATATTATAAACTTATATTTAGCAACTGGGTATAAATATGTGTTGCTCTTATCCATACCCAGTGCCAGCAAGAGAAAGTCCAGCTTTGTTGTGCAAGCAGTATAAATTTGTTAGCAGAACAATTTCCAGTTTGCTGAGAGGTTTTGAATACAGCACTTTCGTAAAGAAGCTAAATGTCCTCCTCCAACCAGGGTGAGTTGCAGTCTGGCAATCTTGGTAAACAAGCAGAAAAATAACCCTTTGCACATCTAGAAAGATCTTAATTGTCTTGAGCATAATTACAGGGAGCATTAGGTCTGGAAGAATAAGTGCTTCATCAATTATGACGATGGTCTTGTAATGAAGGCCATTTCTGTCATCACTTCTGTAGCAGTGGAATAGTAATTTATATTGATTCAGAAGCACAGGTAATGAGTCCTTAACATGAAATGCCAGATTCCTTTAACAGGAGTTTGATTTTTGTTCACCAGCAGGACATACCTGAGACTCTGCTGAACTAGCAGCCATTAAAGTTCCTGTGCTATAGCCAAGTAATTTAGAAGTGTATCAGGTATTGATTTGCTATGTAACTCCTGCCTAGGAACATGATATGGCTGATGTATAATCGGGATGTTAGTGGTCAAATGTTAGTGGTGGATAGCCTTATAATAATATTTAAGGACTATGTTGTAGATTATTATAACAATGTGAATGAAAGCTGAGTTTGATAATTCATGTAAGGAAATCTGTAAGATGGAGTAGGAGTATTAAGGGAAAACTAAATAGATAAGAGCACTTAGAAACAACATGATGCAGGATATTTTATATTAAAGGTACTGCAATCAAAGTAAAGGTCAAAGCAGGTTGGAGATGTAAGTTGATTGTGGTCATCTGCTTCAGTTTTATTGGTCATCTGTAACTGATCTGAAGTATTGAGCAAAATTTAAGCATTGAAGTATCCAAAGCTTTTTAGGTGAAGAATTAAGTGATATTTGCGTTCAGGTCCAGCTGCATACAATCTTAGTGGAGTGTAGGGCTGATTCTATGCTGAATTAATGTTTGTATAAAGACTCCTAAATAAAATGTTCGTATTCAGAGGTATGTGTCTTGACATTTTTAAAGTATTATCTTGCAGGCATATGTATAAAACACTAATTTCAATGCCCAATTACTGGACAGGACTTAGATGTCCAATCACTATATATACTGCAGTGTTTCTTTCATCTGTTAGAATCTCCATATAAATATAAGTAAGCAAACAGCTACTTAGGGCAGAGTGCTAGTACTTTAAAATAGGTTATTTATAGTAAGTAATTTGTGCCAAAAGTGAATATTTAGTTAAGAACTGTTGCACGTCTGATAGTAAGTAATAAAAAGAATTGTTGAAAATTACTTTCACAAGTTGCATAAGTGTTCTGTGGAATTGCAGCAGAAGTTGGAGATAAATAATGAAAATAACAAATGCTACTGATATTGAATATTTTAATTTTAAAAAACAAGGAAAGACCGTTTTTATATTTTGGCCAGTACTCTGATGAAAAAACAAACAAGCAAATAAACAAACAAACCAAAACAAAAATAGTTGGTTTTAAGCCCTAGTATACTTAAAGAACAAGTATTTCAAGGTAGAGTTCCTTTGCATAGCCAATTACTAACAACACAAGAAAATAATCCTGTTAGCATAGTTCTCAATGTTTTGAGAAGTCTCCTACTGTTCCATTTGAACATCCCTCTTGAATTTAAAATTTTTCACTCCAAGCATGAAACAGAGTGCTAGTTTTCTATTTCATGTCTTTTGAGAAAATTTCGCAGGATTACATAGGGAAAAATAGTGCCTAAGTTTGATCCAAAATAATTTGCTTTCAGTATGAAGTTAAGAATCTAAATGTGCTTTTTCTAAAGCTAAACTAGTAATCCTGTATACCTCTGAAAGATTAATTGCCATTTGTAAAAATAGCTGATCTGCCATTTTATCCAACAGTAAGAAAATTATTCTTACTTTCTGTTGGTTAACACCTGGAGATATGGGATGCTTTTATGATCTGCATAATTATACTCACGTAATTTTTCTTTAATATTTAATTTTTAAAGCAATTGAAGTTGTTTAAAATACAAAACCTGCAAAATTTGGTAACTTGAACCTAGGAGCCGAAAACGTCATGTCTCAACCAATGAAGTTAATACATATTTTCAGAGATCACTGTTGCAGTCAAGTTGCAAAATTTCTTGGTCCAGGGCATTCCTCTGCTTGAAAATTAAAACTGGAAAAACATTTAAGTGTTCTTTCATCAGTCTGATGCCAAGCAATAGTGTTAGTGTGAAACAGGAGGTGGAATACCAAGTGGAAGTGGAAAGGAAAGAGATGTCTTGCTTTAGATACATTTAAGCTGTTGTAGAGATGCAGCTGGGTATTTTGAGATGCAACTTCTAAATAATGTAGTCTAAAGATTAGTATTAAAGAAGTTTTTTTGATTTCTAGAACACTGAGAAACTGAAAGAGACAAGGTAAATACAATTAGTTCAAATCTGGGGGAAGATTTCAGCTTCTACAGCAAGTGACCAGGGCAGAAGAAAAAAGCATCTTTGGGCTGAACTGCTGTGTTCTGCTGGTGGGGAGAAACTCTGAAAGCTAGTTATTGATTGAGATGTCTGAGGCTGTGCTGTGTCTGGTGTTCATAGGATAAGAACCTAATTGACAGGACATGTTTAGTCTATCGCATGGTTAAGGCTTTCATAACTTGACTGCCACTTGTTCGTTGCTCTGTGGCTCCTGTGTCTGCCTCAGAAGCATTTGAAAACTCTGAGGCTTTAGCATTAGTGGAAATTACATGAAAACATGCTTTGTATAAAATGAAATAGTTCTTTATTCTTCTTATACTTAAAAGTAAAATGCATGCAATTTGAATATTTATGGTTCATACTCTTGCCTCTTTTGCCATAGTTGAGCTGTCGCCATGGTTCCCATTATGCTGTCTGCTTTAGAGGCAAACTTCATAAACATACTAAACGGAGCTGAATTTTTGAAGTGTACTACACTTGTAGTGCCCTCAGCTGCATCTTGAATTGATCTGTATTTTCCACTGGGTTGTCTTAATAGCATGGAATCAGAGATCAGGCTCACAAGAAATACACATATTAATACATAAGATTAATTCTCTGCATCTGTCTTACCAATAAAGAGCAACAAATTAAGTCTATCAAGTGTATAAAGAAGTAATTAATTTTAAAAAATGAGATTCAGTTAAATGTGGGTGACAACAGGTTCTGTAGACATAATACTTCAACTTTGCATTGTGTGGGGCCTGCTCTTCTTTCTGAAGGGATGTGAATGGGGATAAACAGTTAATGTTTTAAAAGGATGAAAAGACTGGGGCAATTTCTCAGATACCAGCTTCAGGGAGAGAGGTTGAAAACTTGGAAAAGGAGCAGATCTATATGTCCAGTTACAGTATTTACATCCTGTGTAAATGGTGGGTATGTGGAGGTATACATATATCCAATCAACATCTCAATGGAGAAACATGGAAATGCAATATTGCTGTGAAGCCTTGAACCAGTACACACGTCAGGATCAAGCTATGATTTTAATGAAGAACTCAGTCTGTGAGGATAACAGACACACAGACATACTGAATTCATGGTCAAAGAGCTGAATCTTTCAACATAGTTTCTCAATAACTAGTATAGCTGTTAATTTTTAGTGATTTACTTTCACGTTAATTGGAATGTTTTTTCTACTCCACTGCACTTCTCTTAGAGGAGGAAACTAGTGGTTCCAACCAACTTAATCAGTTACTCATTTTGACTAGAAAATACTAGTTTTGAATGTTGGATTTCTTAGCCAAAAAGACTGTTAGATGCTGAAGCTAAATGAATTTAAATGAGAAATAATTTGCTAAATGATTTCTTTATACTGCTTTATAAGAAGGGCGCTAATGATGACTAACCCCCTTAGACTTCTTACAAATATAGAGATTTTAAATTGAACTTAGTTGTCTTCACATAATGTAGTATGTTTCAAAACTTGCTCAGAAGTTGGTGATTTTCGTAAAAGTCTACCTTTCAAACAGAACTACATGAACCTTAATGTATTTAGGAATTAAATAGTATGGTCTATGTTATTCCAAGAGAGTCATTACAGTGTAATGACTGTCTTTTACATCTGTAAGAATTTATGAAGTAAAGAGCAGCATACTGTTTTGGTAGGGTTTTTTTGCTGTTAGATGTTTGATATTTGCCTGCCTATTTCTGAGGGTTTCAAGGAGAATGCTGGAGTCGTGTGTTTGAAACAAGCAGTTATATAGGATTGAATATGGTTGCCACAATCCAGAAAACACCGAGAATTTTGAGAAAACAGTGGAGGAGTAACTGATAGGGGAATACTCCAGAATACTCCTGGAATGCTCCAGCCAGGCTGGCATGGTATCTTCCTATCAGCTTTTTTCTCAGGCCTGAAATGGAGACTAGAATTTTTTAACTTTGGTGATGCGGAAATGGGACTGAGCAGAGTGTTGCCATGAGGTGAAACAAAGACAGATGTGGAAGTAAGAGTGCCCCACTGAGTAGTACTACCTTAGAACTAGTGGCTGAATTCTGGAGGTGCTGTATCTGGGCTGTATAATGTTTGGTGACAGTTCATGTTTTTCCACACTTTTAAGTGTGTTTTGTATGAGGCAATGATTTTTTTCTTAATATATTCATTTTTAATAGCTAATGTACAACATGACATTGATGCCAAGTGCACTTGGGCCTGTCTTGCTGGTGCCATTAACTTGTTCTTAGAATTGGTGAATTTTGCTCCAGGCCTGCTCCTCCCTTCCTCATCCATTGAGGGTTGAAGGCAACCAGACTTGTCATCTTAGGGATACACTTAACAATTGACTAGTTTAAGCTTAGTTTACTAATTAAAATATAATTACTGTCTCAGTTTCAGAAGTGCAGGGAAAAAATAGCCATGAAGGATCTGGTATGACACTGCTGAGACTGCGAGAGGAGCAGTCATCATACAAAAATGTCCTGAGTTTCTTTGATAAGACTATATAATTGTCCATAGGCAAAGTACGTGAATTACTGTGTAGAACAGAAATATGCCTTTGTGAATGTGCCTATATGTTTATCTTCCCTTTTGTAATTTGAGTTTATGACCTTGTGAAACTCACACTTTCTTGTTAACGTGTTGCTTGTATTTTTATTTTTGTATTCAGATTGAGCTGGTGCAGGAAAAATGACTGTAGGTTTCTGAACTGTTCATTTGTAGCAGTGTCTACTGCCTTCAGTATTGTGTGTGTGTATCACAAATCTGAAGTCAAAGACTGAGTTTTTTAGCGAAATGAGAATCAGATTGGCTGGGGAAGTAAAAAAACCTTTTTGCTTAAAGAAGTCACTTAAGACTATTGTAAAAGCAAATTCCTATTTTTACTCAATATAGCTAATACATTGTTTTGCTAATTATGTTAAAGAAAAGGTATTTTATATTGGACCAATCATTTTAAATTCTCTTGCATTCAGATGTTAAATATCACTTATTTTGAAAACTTCTCATACCTTTAAGGTAGCAAAACAGACTACCAAGGGAAAGAGAACCGCAATTCCAAAAGCACACCATGTATAAATACATTAATACAATCCCTTTAAGCAGTGTTCTGTACTTCAATTCCAGTGTTTCTCCCTTGAATTTAATTTCCCCATAGACAGTGCACCACAAATTAAGCCACATCTAAATAAATAGGGGGCAGGGAGAATTTGTGTCATGGACTTTAGTAAGATCATTTTTCATATACAATATTCTACTAAAATTCCTTTAAAAGGCCTTTAAAAAGTTCCCCCCACCAATTCTGTTTCATATTTCCTGACATATTAAAAGTCAGGACTTTATTGATGGCAGTTTGCAGATAAAGCTAATGGCTAATACTTTCAATGGGAAATACAACCCGAAAGAGCAAAAGAGGAGGTGTGATTGAGAGGAAGAGAAACAAGAGACAGCAAGGAAGAAGATCAGAAAAACTATAGCCTTATGCAAAACAGGTATAAAATTTGACAGAGGTAACTCAGAAAAAGAAATTCTGTAATACATGCATATAAAACTGAGAAGTAGGAAAAAAGGAAACTAGGAGTGGAATACAAGGCAACCAAGAGGAGCCCATGAGTGAGCATGGCTGCAGTTCATCCCTAGCAGCTTGTCAAGCTTACTTTGCCAATGTTGGACAGAAAAAGCAAACAAAAGCTTGATCTGAGAACCAGTTGAACCATCTCTCCTCAAATCAAGGCAATTGGGAAGGGAAACAACTGGAAGATGACCAATGCTTTCTTGATTTGATGCTTTTGGCATACCACCTGTTCACAACTTCCGTAAGTTTTAGCTTGCTTAAACCTCTCTTCCCCAGGGTTTCTGTTTAACTTCTCTATTGTATCTTTATTTGGGTTCAACATGTTCTAAACCTTTAAAAGAAAAAGAGGTCTCCTGCACCTAAGCATGTAGAGAGATCACATTCTAGTCTAACATTTTTCACTAATCCACTTTGATTTCCTCAGGAAAGATATTCTGTTGGGGTTCTGCATGCATATACACAGAAATATCTGCAAATAAATATAGATGCACATATTAACTCTGGGTGATCTCGTAAAAATTCAAATACTTGCCAGTTCGTTCAGAAATGCCAGAACAGGCACCTGTTATGTCAGATGGCTCCATCTAGAACCAGCATTTTTAGTTCTTATTTTTTCAATAATTGAATATTGCCTGTGACTTTAAAAGCCTTTACATATTTACCTTTGCAATGCATTAAATTTTGATTTTTATGTGTTAGCAAATAAACCTAAAACCAAACAGCTCCCTCAGCAAGGGTAAAATATTAAAGTCTAGCAAAATTAATGCAAAAAGCAAGATTGCAACTCAGTGAGAATAGTGCTGTTGACAGTACTGGTACCAATACTTATCTGCAAAAGTCAGATAAAAATTAAAAATGTCCTAATATTTCTATATTTAGACAGATACTAACATTTAAACAGAAAACTTATTTGTCACATACAGGATCCTTAGCTTTCAGTGTATAGTCAACAGAAGTTCTGCACATTATGTATTTCAAGGATTATTGTGAAGATGCATTGATAGGCCAGTGAAACGCAAGGCATTTTAAGATTAGATTGTTCTTTGAAATTAAACTTCCAGTTTGTATTATGGTGTTTTTCTTTTATTGATCTCTGCAATATTCAGTTACCAGAAATGAGATTAAAGCTGCTTTATTCATTTGAGTATGCAAAGGGAGTGTTATTCAGAGGAGCCCTGACATGTTTTATACTGTTATTGTGCAACCAAAAGTAATTTTTAAAGCTTTACAGTGAGACGTGCTTTTTATAAATTACTGATGCAGAACCTCTTTACAACTTTAGTGTGTGTAGGAGAAGTGCCCATTCAAACTTGAGCTATTCTCTTGACCTTGAAGAGTCCTCATTTCCCCTGTCCATCAGTCTGCTCTGTGGCTGCTTTTATTCTCTTCTGTCAGTCAGCTTCTCACTGATGCTAATTAGGGTCTTAGAGGCTCACATTATGAGGTCTAAATTAGATAACTTGTTGGTGAATCCAGCAAATGCTGAATAATGTGTTTCTGTCTGGAAACACGTTACATAGGCTTTATGAGGAGGCTGTATGAACATGTATTGTGGGAGAGGCACTTCATGGAGTGTATACATCCGCCTTCACACCTATGTCAAAAATAGGTCTGTTAATTGTGGTTTAGGGAGATGCAAACCAAACAGCTGGTTTAATAATAAATTATTTTAATAGTTCCTAGTACATCATAGTGTCTTTTGCAAAGGGTTGTTACAGCTGGAATGCTAAGAGGCTGAAATAATATTTGAGGCCAGCACCATTGGTTGTTTCTGCTTTGTAACAGTAAATGCTGGAATAGTGCCTTCCCTATTATTTCCTAGTGGAATATTAACTGTTATTATACAATCAGCTGTTTACTGTTGAATACAGTTCATTTTTTTAATCTCAAAGGTGCAAAGGGTGTGTCCATTTAAAATGGATGATTTATTCCACAGTAACTCGTATCTCATCATCACTCTGCAGTGTGATGACTGTCTGCTGGCTTATCACTTTTCATAATATAACTCTGTTTACTTGAGGATAATAATACACCGTGGTGAGCAAACTGCTGTGGAGGAGCTGCTGAACTGCACGCTCCTATCTAGACTAATATTTTCACATGCTGGGATTGGCAGCATTCAGGTTCTATGCCAGCAAAAGTCAATCTTTATTCCAAGCTAGATATGAACAAATAAAAGTAAATCACTTTCTTTATTTCAAAGTCAAATTATTTTGGTGGAGTTTTTTGGGTTTTTTTCATGGAAGCAATAAAGATTAATCAAAGCAAAAGGAAAATATGATGATTGGAAATATAGAAAGGAAAATTAATTATGAAAATTATTTGTTTTTCCAAGAAATCAGAAGATTGAAAATGTAGCCATGATAGATCATTTGATAGGGATATTTGTTGAAGTATTGCTGAAATATTGACAATCTAAGTTTTAAAACTTTTTATTGTTGTATATTCTTGAGCTCTTATATGTGTGTGTTATTATTTGAGGTTTTTTAAGCTTCATGATCTTTTCATTTAAAATTAATCACTATGATTTCCCAAGATTGTATCATTGTACGTCAGCAGTCATCTAAAAAAATGCTGACATTAAATTTTTATTAAAAAAGAACTATTTAATTTCTTGCTTCAGTTTTGGATAGTTAGATGAAGAGAAAAATTTGCAGAGCTTCACAAAGTAGAAGATGCAAACAGGAAAAAAATTAGCAGATTCTGGATCCATGAAATCAAATGTTTGACATTGGTCAGGTGAGCTTCAGCAATGAGGAAAGAACCCACGGAGTTTTCACATAAATACTGAAAAAATAAGAGACATGAAAGTGAAGCCCTAGCTACTTATTCTCAGACTCGGAACCAGGAGTATGGCTTACTGGGACTTTGAACTCGAATTATTAAAGCGCTGATCTTCCAAGAAATTTAGGAGAAAGTGCATTTATATATAAAGTCAAAGTGGAAATATCTGAATAGTTTTCTGAAATACCATCTCAAGTTTATTAAATTGAAATGTTTAGTAGTTACCAATTATTGAGTCTTGAATGGCATTGGAGTATGTATTTAAGGTACACAGGAAGATAGCCCAGGATTTTCTATTTTACATATTTTTTGTAGCCAGAGTGAGGTTAAAGAGTCCTGGAATGTGACAGCATTGTTAATGTGATAGCTCTATAAACAAAAGATGCTTTGTATATAGGAAGTAAAGCTGAAAGAATTACCCTTGAGCAAGTATGGGTTTTAAAACAAACAAACAAACAAACACACACAAAGGTATCTGTAGTGACTTAAGGATGTTACTATAGGAAATCATTGTAATATTGAGGTGAAATAGTTGGTATTAAATTCTTCTTATGGGGAGCCTTCATAAATCTGGATAACATTATGTTCTGATAGTGCAATTCATGTACTCTCATGAATAATCTATATAGTCAGTTTCATCATATCTCTCAGAATAACAACTTTGGCAGTGTTTTTAAAAAATATTTCATAGAAAATAGTATTAAAAAACCTGAGTCAAGTTCTCTTGGCCATGTCATTAAGCATAGAAACAACAATCCTCATTTTATCATAATTACAATTCTAAATGCAATTTTGACATTAAAATTTACTTAAAGTAATATTTTCTTGCTCTTCACTGCAATCCAAATTTTAAGGAAATCAATATAAAGTAGTGTGTCGTGTTTTGTTTGGGTTTTTTTTCTGTAGTTCTTCTGGATTAAAACAACTAGTAGAAAATTAAGACAGGAGACACTAGCATTTAAATATAAAGGACTATCAGTCACTACTTCCAATCTCATATATATTACCTCTGCATTAGACTCAGTACTTTTTTTGTGATTGGGTGCAAGAAAACCCTTGGAAGAAAACTCTGCATATTTAGTTATATTACTGTCAAACATTCTTTAACTTCCTTTAAGTTCCAGTCTTTGGTCTTTCTATTCCTCTCACCTTTAAAGATACTTATGCAAAAAAGTAAGATTTAAAAGTTTCTTGTGTTTTTCTTATTACTGAGTTCTTGAAGGCAGTTTTTATAGCTTTTTCCTTTCCTCAGTGTTCTGATATTTTTTTTAACACATAAACCCCCATAAACGACCGAAGTATTTTAAGCTTTACAGGTGCTATGCAGAGACACTGTATAGTTAACTGCTGTCACTTCTTATATGAAAAATTTCTTATGAGTGTATTGCATTGGATGGTATATTGAGTTGTACAGCCATTATAACTTGCTTCTTCCAAAACAGCTTCTCAATTCTGCTGTACAAATTCTGGTATATATAGATGTATATCTCTATATATGCTCAAAAATTATTAAAATCACACTATGCAATTCTCCTCAATGAAGGTTTTTCTTCATTATTAATTCAATAAATTATGGTTTATTTCTTCCAAGCTCTCGTGGTAGCCTTTATTTTTAACCTAAATATAGAATGTGTGTCAATTTTCAGTTCATTGATCTAATTGTCCCTTAATTCACCTGCCCATTTACTTTGTTTTCCCTTCATGTCTATTTAATTGTTAATGTCAAACAAATGCAGAATATATAAAACATTTTGCTACTCATGAAATCACTTGATTCAACAGGCCAAATGTAGATTTTTCAAGTATGTCAACATACATAGGGTAAATAAATTCCATAATGCACTCACTTTATCTAATGAGAATTTCTCGTAAGAAATAAGTTTTTTTCTTTGAGAGTCTGGTTTTCCTTTAACTTTGTGGAGTTTGCTTTCAGATGTGTTGATATCAGAGGACGGTGATTATTTACTTATATAGTATCGGCTAATCAGTTTGCAGTTACCTGGGGTGTGCTACTTCCTTATCTAAGGGTGCCACTGTGCTTTTCATAGCAATTTGGAATTTTCTTGCTACTTTGGGATTTATTAATAATCAACATGAGTGGCTTGAGGTGTTATGAGTTGACTTGTGTTGCTATCTCATGGCTATTCTCAGAATTTTAAAAGCCTATCTTTGTTCTGTTTTTATTTTTCCTTCTCAGATTTTTGCAATTTATAAAATCTAGTTTCTGCTGATTCCTAATGCCTTTCCTATTTGTTAGATTTTCAATATATTTTTTTCTATCTTTAATAGCTACTTTGACAAGATAGACTTTAATCTTACTTTTTTCCTTATGCTGGTCTTTTTTACTTCTTTTGGTCTCTACCTCTAACAACTGCACTTGTTAGGCTGGTGAAACAATACTTAGTCTTCAAGCTTTCACCTGCATTTCACTACCTCCAGCTAAAGTTTTTCAGGGATATTTTTCTGAATGATGAGTGGCTTATCACTGAATAAATGTGCTTGGAAAAAATGTGCTGGTGGTGGAAAGTGCATAGTTCTAGTGGTTTAACTGGAGTTATGACAGAGTTCACAACTTATCTTCTACCCTGGAAAGATGTCCTTACAAAAAGGTAAGTATGACTTAAACATGTCTGAAGAAAGTGTATTTGTTGTCCTCTTTACCTGATCTTCACAATTAGGAGTGTTCAACCATGACATACTTAAGTTGGATGGATATAATGTGAAGAGAACATAAAGTGGGTGAGCTAAGGAGGCCTGTGATGTATGAAGAGACTGTGAGACACCGTTGTTTTCTTCTTTGCTTTTCTATTCTTTGCTCTTTCTACCCTTTTGTATAATTTCTAAAACTTACCACTTTCCTCTTTGTTTAGTGCCTGTTACTTTCTTACCCATTTCCTCCTGTTTGGTAACAAGGCTGGCCTTTGCCTATCATCAGATCAAAATGCCTATTTCTGATTTCGTCACACTGTATATTTTCAGATTATATTTTCTGAAGTTATATTTTTGAATAGGTTCATTTTTGAAAGGAGCTTCTCTATAGTTCAGCTCTAATACATGGGAAGTGTTTACCCAAAATTTCTATTGCAGCATTTCTCTGTTGTGTTACTGCTTTGGGATGTATCTTTAACTAAATGAGAGGCACCTTCAGAGGGTGGTTAGTCTCAGTTCTTTGGGGATCACATCTTTGTTCATGAAAACCTCAGGGAGGTTAGTACAAATAAGTTTTTATCTTAGGAATTTCAGTAAAATACCTAGAATTTGGTGTGATAAATTTGGGCTAATGTTATCTCTGTACCTTTGTACAGACAGAACAAAGAATTTTGGTTCATAATTAAGGTTCCAGTTATTGTGTACAATGTACAGTCAGTAAATCCACTTAGCAAGAGGATTAGTATTGTCTTTTCTACCACAATAACTTTAAAAGATTTTTTCATATTGCTTTTGACTGTAAAGGGCACCAAAGCTCTTCACAAACCATTAACTGTTCCAATCCTAAGATATGTTGAACATATAATGGGAAATGAAATATTAGCTTGTAACTGCAATGGAATAATGTATTATTTAACTAAGAACTGCATTTTGGAAGGTGTATACTTATGAAAATGTTCCTAGATTTTTTTAATAATTTTTTCTGACTGTCATAAGAGTTCCCATCCTTAATCAAATACTCAATTATGTTGAAAACCCTTTTTTAAAAAAATACAAATAAATGTCTGTCAGAAGGGCAAATAGTTCATCAGGTAGGTACCACTGGCACTCTGAATGCCTCTTTTGTGCCTTTTTGTAGCCTGGGAACCTGCAATTTTTATCCCTTGTCTGTTTTATATTCTCTGCCTAAAAGTAAATACGTTGTCCTAAGTTCTTCCTCAAGACAGAATTTCCAAAACCTGGTTTTTAATGGCTAAGACAATACACTTAATACACAGGAAAATAGTCAATAGGAGTTAAGCTGCTTAGCACAAGCCAAGGATTTTTAGGATCTAACTATTCTAACCATTGAGTCCAATCTATGCGTAATTCAGAAATATCCTATTTTCATCTGTTATATCCTTTGTTTTACCTTAGTGTAAAAAAGACCCTTCAGGCTCTTGTTTTGTGAGTTGGTTTATCCTTCAACTTTTAGAACTATAGACTGAGCCATTTCAGATAGGGGCAACAACATTATCTTCTATATGATGTGAGCAAATGTTATGACCCTTAGATAAAAGCAAGAATCCTGTAGTATAACATGGAGAAAAACCTGCCTTTCACTTTATGGCCTGGCAGGCATTTTATGAACTTAGAAGTGGCTTTTAGAAGTGAAATTGGAACCAAATGTTTTTCAGCTATACCTTATTTTGCATATTTTTTAGTAATTTCAAAATTATTTAAAGCATTTCTCTAATGTATACACCACCTACATGTAAGAACATGGAAACTGAAACCTAATGCTTAAAAAACTTCATGGGAGTCCACAGGACTGATTTCAAATTCCAGCCTTCATGAGCACTTAGACAGAGGTCCCTACATGAACAGCTGAAGTGAGTAACCTGGTCTAGTCATGGCGGTATGGTGATCTCACTGGACAAAATTTTCAACATGATGAACTGGTCATTGAAACTCATCATGTTATAAAAGCTAATCTTGAGGGGTTTGTGGGGTTTTTTTGTTTTGGTTTGGTTTGGTTTGGTTTGGTTTGGTTTTTTGCTGTCCTAGCAAGATCATTTAAAGCTTATCTACTTTACACTATGTGTATTCCATATATGTGTATTTTCGTGTGGGGAAAACATAGACACACAAACACACACACACATGAGCATGTGCACATGCACGTATCGGAAATGTTACAGTCTCTTCTACTGAAACAGTAGGACTAGTCATTCAATATGTTCATTGCTTATTTCCTGAAGGAGAATAGCAAGAGTTGGTGCATGAGTTTCCTTCATTTCTTCATCAACTGCTTGTTTCCCACTAAGAATTGGCATTTACCTATAAATTTTAAGAAACATTTTTAGTATCTCCAGAATTGATGGTGATGCTCTCAGTCACTTTATTTTTTCTTGCTCAACCACAGGAGTTCAAGCCCCTTGTGAAGGAAAGAAAAAGGCAAAATGCAGGATCCTTACTTCAGGGTTCTGGCAAGCAGACTTTGGGCTGTTTGTTGAGGAATCAGCTTGAGAGAATACCATAGGATATATACAGTCATGGAGAGTAGAGGGATCTAGGGCAGACCCTCATTGATTTTAAAAGATCACCTCCCCCAAGTTCAATAGTCCCTCCCAACAACCAAAGATAGCAGGAGGCCTGCATAGATGAAAAAGGAGCTTATCACTGAACTCAAATACAAAAAGGAAGCATACAAGATGTGGAAGCAAGGACAGGTGACCTGGGAGAAATCTAGAGATACTGTATTGTCATGTAGGAATTGGGTTATGATAAACCACAGCCCACCTGGAGTTGAATCCTATGGGGGCATGAAGGGTACCAAGAAAGGATTCTAGAGGTGTGTTGGCAGCAAAAGGATATTGCTGGGTGGGACAAAGAATTTGATGAAGGATATGAAAAGACTGAGGTACTCAATGCCTTCTTTCCCTCTAGTGGTCTTTAATGCAGCTGCAATCCCAGGTGCCAAATATCAGTGGGAAAATTTGGAACACAGAAGACATTCCCTTGGTGGAGGATTAGGTTATGGAACACTTTAACAGACCAGAGATAGACAAGTGAACGGAACCTCACAAGGCGAATTCACAAGTGGTGGGGGAGCTGGCAGATGTTATTGCAAGGCCTCTCTAGGTAATTTTTGAAGGGTCATGACACTTGAGACTAGAGGAAAGCCTGTCTTCAAGAAGTGCAAGAAACTAGGATCCTTGGTAAGATCCTTGAAAAGGCAATAGAGCAAATTCACCTGGAATCCACTTCCAAACATAGGATAGACAAGAAGGTGTTTGGAAGTACTTAACATTGATTTATGATGTGGAAATTTTGCCTGAACAACCTCGCAGTCTTCCATAATGAAGTCATTATGTTGGTTGATGGGGGGTTAAGAGTGGAGGTTTATCTTACCTGTAGCAAATCTTTTGACTCTATCTACCATCATATCCTCATAGACAAATTAACAAAGTATAGACTAGAAGAATGGGGAGATGGAATTGAAAACTCACTGAATGTCCAGACTCAAAGACTTGTGATCCATGACATGAATTACAAGTTGAGAATGGTCACTAAGGAAATAGGAAAGGATCCAGTACTGTTTGCCATCTTCATTAATGACCTGAATAATGGGATAGAAAAAACCCTCAACAAGTTGGCACATGGTACAAATCTGGAAGGACTGGGTGATAACAGATGGCTTTGCTGACTTTCAAAAGCACTGGCACTGCCTGGAGAATGGGTTGCCATGAAGTATAAGAAAGACTAATGCAAAGTCCTGCACCTATGGAGTAATAACTCCAGGCACCAGTAGAGGCTGGAGACTGACTGGGTGGAAAGCAACTTTACAGAAAAGGAACTGTGGGTCGTAATGAACACTGAGTTATACATGAGACAGCAATGAAGCCTTGTGACTAAGGACGACAACCCTCTCAGCTGCATTAGGCAGAGCATTAGCAGCAGGTGGAGGGAGCTGATCCTGCACCTCCACTTAGCACCACAAAGTGAGGCAGTGTCTGGAGTCCTGTGTCCACTTCTGTGCTCCCCATTACAAGAGAGATACAGACATGCTGGAGTAAAGTCCAGAAAAGGGTAAAAGAGATCTAGGAACTGGAGCACCTCACCTATGAGAAGAGGTTGAGCGAGCTCTGAGTGTAGACCCTAAAGAAGAGAAGGCTCAGGGCAGTCTCACCAATATTGAAAGATTCCTGACTGGCAGGTGGCAATGGAGACTGAGCCCGATTGTTCTCAGTAGGGCCCACTGAAAAAGGTCATGAGCACAAATTGGAACACAGGAAATTCTCTTGAATGCAGATAATTTTTTTATTTGTTCACAGTGAAAGTGGTCAAACACTGAAACAGGTCCCACATTGGTTCATCCGAGATCTTCACTGGCAATACTCTAAACCAGACTGCACAGGATCCTGAGCAGAGCAGCCTGGTCTATTCGGAAGCATCCCTGCCCCTGGCAGGAGGGGTTGGGACTAGATGATCTTAAAGGTCCATTCCAACCCCTTAACGTTCTGTGATTCTGTGATTTGCACAGTGGTTTGAATTATATGATCTCCAGTAGCCCCTTCCATCCTTAACCCTTCTGTGTTTCTGTCCCAGTGTTTTCCTGCAAATTTGAGGATTTTTTATTTGTACAGTCTCAAGATGAACCAGAAAAGCCACTTGTGAGATCAGAAAAATGAACATGATTAGCATTTCCATGCTTCTAATAATCAGATTTCAGTAAAAAAAAAAAAACCATCTTGCTTTTGTTTTATTAATTGATCACTCTGAAAGAAGAAAAACTAGAACAATCACGAAAATACCCAGTGAAGAAGGCTACTGTTGAGGATTTTCTGCATATCTTGAAGCAGATTATTCAGCATAATTGTGGGATTTTCCTGTTGTGGATTTTTTTTTTTAAATTTTCCTTGTCTTTTTCATAATTCCATTTAGAACATCTCCATAGAAATCTATTCTATACTTAAATTACAATTTTTGAAAGGTTCCTGTACTGTGTGATTAGATTTTCATTTTTAGGTTATTTTCACTGTTTTGGTTTGGGTTTTTTACGCAATTACTAGTGCTGCACTTCTGTGTGATTGTTTTTTTCATTATTTTTAGCAAATATTTTCATTATATCAGTCTGAAGTATTGAACATGTAATTTGGCCCTTGGTATTTTCAGATTGTCTTGGAAATAGTTGAATTTAAAATTATACCACTTAGATATCTTTTTAATACTATTTTCATTTCTAAATTATGAAGTTGCATATGTTTATAATTTGATAATATATCCTTTGTTTTTTCAGGAATTTCAAGGAACTTTTAATGAGGTATGAAAACTGACGTAGTTTCAGAGGTCTTGATAGCAGTTGACAAAGTGATTCAGATGAATTTCATGTAAAAAAAAACTTTGCAGAATCCTGAAATATGTCCTTGTGCATGAATTTTTATAGCTATGATAATAACTATTCTACTAATGTTACAACTTGAAAAACTGTCAACATTTTTGACAAAATTTAAACTAATTATTTTTATAATGAAAGCCTGACTTGACTGAGAATTTTCAATTGACTTCAGCTTAATTGGGACTAAAATTAAATCCCTAGGATTTTTTTTAGCATTTGTGCTAGAATGCTGTTTCTCTTTTATAAGTGGAAAATAATAGCTTAGTTTCAGGTACAAGGAATGGAGAGAGATTATTTAAGATTGCTCCCAGGATTTTTAATGGCCCATTAACATCAGTGAGAATCATCTGAATACAGAAAATGTGTATCCCTCTAGCACAGAAATCAAAGGAGGGTAACAAAGGCTAAAGTAAGCCTTTGACATTCATGGAATGAAGAAAACCTAAGCAGAAGCAGGGGAGGTGCCCTGTATTGCACCTTCTAATCAAAAATCCTTCTGTGCAAACCAGAAATTCCTGACATGTGAGGTATTATGTGTGAAGGCATTGGGAAAAAAAAAAAAAAAAAAAGAAAGAAAAAAACCCCAAACACACACACCTAAAAAACCCCAACAAACAAACAAAAAACCAAAATCAGTAAAAAAGTTTGCAGCTGTAGGAATAGTTGTGTCTGAAACTACTAAGTCAAAGAAAGAGTGAAACAGTAATATTCTCAATGTTTCTCCTCTTAACACTTCTCTAGAAAAGCATGTTGGTTTTCTACTATGAAGAATAGAAGTAATGCAAAGTATGACAGTATGTAAATATGATATAAAACACACATATCTAAATAGTATAGGTGTAGCAGGAAAAATAGAATTAACTAAGCAATGATCAGCTGTAACAAATTACAGTTTAATGATCAGCTGATCCTTAAGTTGGCTCATTCATGTGTGTGCTGGCACAAATTGAGAAGGAAGTAGTAGAATGCAGTGGTGCAGTTTCTGCTAATGGTCATGCCAGAGAGCCATCTGACAGTGGGAGAAGCAGTAGTGGTAAGCCTCAGACACAATCCTGTTTACCACCTGATGGGCTTATTATTTAGCTGCACTTTCAACTGTTGGATAGCACTTGTGCTATGTACAGCTTTTGAAAAGGCTGTTTCTATGTTTCACAACAGATTTTTAGTACTCTGAGCAGAATTAATATGCCAAATTCTTCTATAGATTAGTAGCCTATGATGATAATTCCTGCCAAAAAATAGATGTGTCTGTTGATGGGCAGCTACTCTTTCTCTTAAGCAAGCGATTTTTAGAAATTGCATTTTTCTTTCTTTCCCTTAGTATTATTTTCTTAATTTTTTATCTTTCACCCTGTTATTGCTGTTAATTCCTCTTACTGTTTTTCCATTAAGTCTTCTCTTCCTCTTCTCTAAGATGTGTTATACCAAGAACTGTTCTCCTGTCTTGTTATATCCATGCCTCTACTCTCCTACTTTCCTTCATAGAACACAATCTTGTCTCTTACCCTGTCAATTTGACTTCTATACTTGCATAAAGCTGTGAAACTGTTGATGACATGTTTAAGATCATGTACTTTTTTTGAACACAGGCCTTTTATAAATATGCTTCAAGCATACAGAACAAAGTAGTTTCACTGTCTCATCACCAAAATACTTGTGCTCTCATGGATGTTACCTCCTTACAGCATTTCTACTGTGAAATACCATTAGGATAACCTGGCAGTAGCTCCATTGCAGTACTGGTATGACTTCATAATGCTGCTGATGTCTGGAAAAGAACAGTTAAAATATTTCCTTTCTTTCCATTTAACTCTAGGGGTTTTGTCTGTTTTTAGTTCTTTGGTTACATGTTCTGAACGTAAATCCCCTCAATCCCATCCTTTTCTCCTGCCGTTTCTCAGTGGTCGGAGTTTACTTTTATTGTTCTGGTGAATGCCTTTCTGTGACAGCAAGGTTATCATAAGATTACCTAAAATCCTTGAACTAAAAATTCTGGTGCCACCTTGGTGGCTGACTTCTATTTAAAGCTCTTTTCTGCTAAGCACTGATTCCTGCTTAACTTTGTGCAGGAGCTCTCTTTTCCTAAGTCGCTGTTGTTTCAGCATGTGTTCAGCAGAGCTGAAACTCTTCTCCCTCTGTTGCTTTCTCCCCTCATGTTCTCTTGCTTGGAGGCCCAGCAGAGAGACTGCCCAGTCCTTACTGTGCTGTGCTGACTTAGAAATCGAGTCAGAGCTCATTCAGTGATCTTTGTGATGGTTTGCAGTCAATGATATAGATCATCTTTACCCTCAGCCTATGGGAGTGAGGATTTTACATGTCATGTCAGCCAAATACTGTGCCAGTCCAGTGCCCTGGGACTAACAGTACCAAGGGACAGATCACACTGGAGGGATAGTTTTGGATAAAAGCAAATTCTACTGCAAATTTATTACTCTGAAACATACATATTTTTGGCAAAAGGATATCAAAACCCTTGAAATGTCCAATTCTTTTGTCAAGTACCTTACTTTTGAGTCCTTTTGACTCAGAATTACTTGTTGATTGTGTGATTGTTTCCTACCAGTTTTGGTTTTGTGCTTTGGTACTTACACCTAGATGCCTAAATGCACTTCTGTAGGCTTAAGTCAAACAGTTACAGAGCCTATGTATCAGTCAGTTACCTCTACCTGTTGTCAGTAAGCAAATTGTTGAAGCTGAGAAAGATATGAAGTAAGTTTTATCTGCAAAATCAGATTTGTCATCAGTTCCACAATAGTTTTGGTGGGTTTTTTTAACACTGATCTTCTTCTTTGTCTTAATGTAAATGAGACTAGACTGTGTATGCTTTAAAAATAGGAGTTTCTTGGAGTTCTAGACAAACATTTATTAATCCCAAACCATGTATTGTTTTTAAAGTGAAAGAAGAACATATATTTCTACTTGCTCTCTCTGAGTACACTTTTTTATTGCCTTTGAAGAGTGGTTTAGAATACATATTCTTCATCTTAAGAAATCTTTGTCTGAAGTCTGAATCCAAATAAATCATTGAGTTTTCAATGCTTAAATTACCTGCATTTTTAATTCAGTTACTGGGTATTGCAAAATCCCTTCAGTTGTTCCTAGATCACCTGCTTCTTCTATGATATATTACTTATACACTTCCAGTTTATGAAGGATAACTGTTTAATATCTTGAAACTGGTTATTTATTATTCTTTTTTTGTTGTTGCATTTGTTTGTTTTGTCTTTGTCCTGTGTAGAAATGTTTAGTACTTTTTCCTATTTGGATTTGTTTTCCTTTCATCTCTGATACTTGTAGGTATTTTTCCATCTTCTAAATTTTGTGAACATCTATCTATTTAATTTTACTTGGTACTCCTTATTGCTTTTTAGTTCAGGTAAGTTCTAAAAGATTATGGAAGTGACCTATGTTTAGTAGTGGTTTAATATAGTAGTTGCTTGTTTAATGTCTTTCTTTTTGCAGAAGATTCAGTTGAGACTTCTTTGTGTACTTACCTCTGATTGATGGGATTATTTTATTCAGTGAGTACTGTACAGAAGTTCCAGCAAGCTCAGAAATAAACTGGTTGAAATCTTGTATATGCATTTGAAAAAGTTCGTTCTTTGTAGACTGTAGACCCTACTAATCAACTATATACAAATTATTTATGCAGGTATACCTTTTGGGTTTTTTTTCTGTTCACTTTGTTTCTAAGGAACTTCCCCAGATTAACTGTAGTTGCTTGTCAGTAATGTATTCTTGTTACAGGACATAAAGGAGATTCTTTTCCACCCTTTATAATGCCTGTTTGGCTACTGCTTTGATTTTTACTTTTGATTGTGAGATTACCATCTAAAGTGTAACTTCTTATAAATGCACCATCATCCTGCTTGACCTCTGTCTTATTTGGCCTTCTCTGCCAATTCCACTCCTTTTTTTAGAGGCTCATAAATATAATGTGTGTATGTGTGACTCGGCTTCGCGAACGAAGATTTGGGAAGGGCTCTACCCACGTGGGTATGTCCTTCAAGCCTGTGCAGTAGATTTTTTAGGTGAGGCACATCTAAATTTTCTTTTTCATTGTAAACTTCATTAATCAAAATGGTTGTCATCTTGTTGATAATTTATTCCCCATACTCAGTCTTTCATCCAGTTTAATGTACTTCAGGAATGCTCTGTTCATTAGATAAAGTATAAAAAAGTTGCTGATCATCAAAGTTACTTTTGAGAATTGTGGACAAGTCTAGAAGAAGGTGGTTTAGCAGAGGTGAAACTTAAATATACCATTAAGTCTTTGGATAAGGCATGAATTTGGTCTGTCTTGTTTCTTTCCAAGCTAGGAGCCAAGTGTATGGCTAAAAGGGTTTCTGCTTCCTACCTATGAGTTTATCTGAGCAACTGGCCTGTGAAAACAATAACTGCAGATACAAGTAAAATTGTGTTTTCTTCAGTTTTGTTGGAGATTTTTAATGTGTTTGGGTTTTTTGTTTTTCTGTTTGTTTTTGTTTTTCCTAGACTAATGTGTAGAAACTCTATTTTAGATCCTATTTAATTCCTGTGATTAATCTCTGTCTAAATCTTTCTTTGTCCACTACCACTAAAAACCAGTGTCATACGGAAAGATTTTGCTGTAATGATGATGTGGATTTCTTTGCCAGTGCGGAATTCACATTAAGATGATGAAATCATAGAATTTATTCTTGCTGTTTAGATTTAGAGAGAATCTAGAAATATTTACTGTCACCTTATTCAGAAATTATGCAGTTAGATATGGCTTCGTTTAGCTGGTTTGGCAGAACAACACACCTGTTTAAATCTAATGCAAAAGCTTGAAAAACAATGAATGTGATGAACTTGCATCAGTGTAAAGGGGAAGGATAGTAAGAGTGGGATGCATCAAAATGTGCTATTCCTTTGCAAAAGAAAACCCATGATGCCTTTATATCTGGCATACTTGGTTGTTCTAGGTTAAGAAGATGAGTGAGTATTTTTATTATATGCTTAGTTCTTTATTTGTCTTTTGATATAGCAATAGGAATATTTATTAATCAGCTGAAGCCCTACCAGGGTAAGCTGCATGGTATCAGTAATAGAAATGATCACATTAATTTTCTGATAATCTTTTCGTTAAATAAATGCCAAAGGGAATGTTTTTGGTGTTGAGGTGGTGGTTGTTGTTGTGGGTTTGTTTGTTTGGGGTTTTTTATTTTGGGGGGGGGGGGGCGGGGGAGGGGGCTGTTGCTAACTGGTTTAGTTTTAAGTGTGAAATTTATGCTTTCTTGTTTAACTGGTATGGTACTACTGTAAGCATAGGAGCATCTTCATATTCTTAGGCTTTATATTATTAGGCAATTTACTTAAAGATATGATCTAAATCAAAGTGAATCTAGGCAATTTTTCTGATAGTTTGTGTCTTGGCTGTTCTCTGGAGTAGAATTTGTGTTCAAACATATGTGACCATGTGGCTCAGTTAGCATTTATTAGATTTTTTAAGAAGGTAATTTTTATTCAATGTGACATTCTGAAAGTTCATTTTTCAAATGTACATGGTGGAATTCAAATATTTGTGTCTGATGTCAGAGGTACATGAGGATGACAATAATCAATCATATCTAGTTAGCTCATGAGCTTGCAGTAATTAAACAAGACATTGCTGCTTGCTGGTTAAGATCACACAGATTGAGAGCCAGCTGTTAAATCACTTTTCTTGCAAGGCTAATGTAATGTAGTTAACAGATCTATCCCTAAGGTTATTTTTGACTGGTGGACAGGCTGTGATGTAAGCAAAAAAATAAACTTTTAAATTATATACATTGAGAGCATCTTTTCAAACTTCTGTTATCCTGAGTATGCCAATTTAGGAAGAATTCTGTTCTGAATTGCTAGAACATGATATTTGTCATGCTGCAGTTAAAAGGTGTGTTAGCATTACAAGTTCTTAGAAAATTTTATGACTGTTGTCTAGTGAAATTTCAATCCATAATATTGTCATCAGTAAATGCAGATATGAAAATAAATATGAAAAATCCTTATGGAAATAGTAATATTTAAAGTGCATATTTCAGATACAATCTATGCTTTGGGGAAAAATACACTCAAATATATCTTACATATCTGGTTTTGACCACTTGATTTCTGATGCTAATTCTTATCACATCCTAGCTGATATACTCATTGAGGCTGCAAAGCAGTTGGTTTTTTTCCTTAATTTTCAGTGCATTTGGCTTATGAGTTTGCTTGTTTTGAATAGGAGATGAAAGAAGTTTAATATGTTTATGTCATAAAAGTTAGGTAGCTATTAATTCAATTTGGTTGTATGTTATTCTGGACTACAAGATGTGATTTTGTTGATTTTGTGATATTGAAAATAGTCTAATGTTAAAAATAAACAATGTCACTTTCTTTCCAACTGGAATGAAATTCAGGCTTAACTTGATACTACCTTAATTTGAAATATTTCCTGTAAAGCTACTTTAAAATATTTCTTATCGGACACGGGCAATAGCATAAAGGCTGGACCCCTGGGATATCTTCAGGTTTCATCAGCTGTAACAGTGCAGTGCTTCTCCTTGTTGGGAAGAGAGGCAGGAGCAACTCGTGGTGGGCTACATATCTGCCTGCATGTGGAGGGTGTGAAATGGGAGTTGTGACCCTGCCATGACCGTAGATGTGTCCATCTTAGTCCTGGCCTTTGGTCTCTGAGATGGGGTGAGCACCTCACGAAGAAAAGTCCCTGGTAATGATACAGACAGGGGCCACCTGTCTGGGGAGCAGCTCTGTTGAAGATACTCTGTAGGTCCTGGTGGGCAGCAAATTGTACCTGAGCCAGCAGTGACCCTGGCAGCAGAGAAATCAAGATTATCCTGGGCTGTTTGAGGAGGAACACAACCAGGAGATCAAGGGATTATCCCTCTCTACTCAACACTTTCTGGACTACATCTAGAATAGAAAGCAGTTTGAGTTCCCCCAGTATAAAAAAGACCTTGATAACCTGGAACAAGTTCATTGAGGAGCCACCATGACTGGGGTTGGGAACACTTGCCTGTGAGGCAGCTGAGCTTCTTCAGCCTGGAGAAGGCTTCAGTAGGACCTAAAAGCAGCCTTTCTGTATCAACAAGGAGGATATCGAGATGATGAAGCAAGGCTCTTCATAGTGGTGTGTAGGTGGGCAGGAACTTTCAAGCAGAACTTGAAATCAGATACAAGGAAAAGCTTTTCCTAATGAGGACAGTCAAGCAGTGGAGCTGGTTACCCAGCAGTGTGGAGCAGCATCCATCTTTAGAAGCTTTCAGCCAGGCTCCTTATGTAGTTGCCTTGCTTTGAGGTTGGGCTTCAAACCCTTCAAGGTCCCTCCCTACATGTGATAGTAAAATATTTTCTTTCCTAATCTATGGAAATCTTGAACTACTCTGAGATATTGGACAAATCCATAGTATTGTGTTCTCCACAACATTTTCACAGATGGTTCTTCTGTCTCACCCTCACACGCCTATTACTGGGAACCATAACCTATCCAAATAGTCTCTCTAAAGGCACCATTATCATTATAGTCAGAATTCTTAAAGGAAAGAGTAATGAGGTTAAGAAATGTTGTCTCTGCAGTTGTGAAACAGTGTCACAAGATGTAAAAGTTGTAATATGTTAAAGGTGAGAAAATAAGGACAACTCTGTGTGTATTTACAGGAAGAAACATGTTCTGTAAGGCAGCTCTGTATAACTAATTTCAGCAAGTTATAACTAATCTGTCTTCTACCTTGTTTTAGTTTTACTGGATGTTTCTCTGTGTGCCTATGCTACTAATGGAATCATTAATTTTGTGTGTTCTACAACTGTGTTACTGTTATGACTGCATATCTGCTGCCTTTATCCATTTGTCCCATTTTGGTACATTGAAAAGTGTATATTTGTGTTTTACTCAAGGGCCCTTATCATGAAAGACACGGGTACATTTCTTCTTAGGATGGAGTCATCCTTCAGATTAAGTGCTATGAAAATTGTGCTTATTTACAAAGTTTGTTGTAAATGTCACTCACCATTATTAAAACCCCTAAATTATAAGCTTCTTCAGGCCTTAGTAGTTATTTCTCATCCCTCCTATGGCAGTTGCAAGTTGTTCAGTTTAGGTGTCCTTCTAAAGCCAGTCAGGCTTCTCCTGGATGCAGAGATGTTGCGACCCATCCCTGAAGGCAAGGGTAGCTGAGATTCTTGTTAATAGATCTCTTGGGGCAGATTAGACCGAAATGACACTCCATGACCAATGTGTGTATATGTGTATACATACACGTAGATGTATATGTATACATACATACACAGATATATAGATATAGATATATGTATGTACTTAGAAAAATTTGGTTGCAATTAAAATGAACTGTGTAGACATTTTGGTCATTATCAATAGTAATATGGCAATATAAAAGTATAAAATATTAATTAAGAAAATATATAAGGAAAAAAAGAGAGAGAGGATGAGGGTAGATAGTGGAGAGGAAAGATATCACCCATCCAAGTGATAAGGCTTGATTGTTGCAATTTAGATGTCTGTTAGTCAAAGTGATGGTTGCCATGTTATTCTGTTGGGAGTGGGGGAAGCCCATGAGAAAAAGAGTTCAGCAGATTAATATACATTGAGGTTCAGGTGGAAGTACCACCTTCCTATGGTCGGGGGAAAGTTTTAACTCTGTATAAACTGCAGTCTGCTGGTGGCAGGCCTCAGAAATGCGTCTGGGGACAATTCAGTGTTCATTTGTTCCATTACTTGGTCATCTTTGTTTGACTGATATGTGCATGAGAAGTTGCTTCTTTTCCCACAATGTGATACAGTGGGAATTTTTGTCTCAATACATTAACAAGGATGTGCTAACCAAATCTCACCTCCACCTTGAATTTGCACCTTCCTGTCACAAATTCCTCCCTTCTGAGCTTATCTGAAGTTCCTTCTGTGGTGGCTTGTTTTATGGTAAGTTCCTTCTGTGGCCTTGACAGTGTTTGAGAAAGGGGAACTCTTTAAGTCCTTACACGAGGTTCAGTCATGCGCATGAAGTCACATAATTTTGAATAGTAACATCAGAGACAAATACATCTGAAAGAAATTGTCTTTTCTTGGATTTTTCCCTGTGAGAGGATTAGTACCTGTACCATTTGGACAGATGTTTGTTCATTTTTCTCTCTGAATCCCTTAGCAATGAATGCCCAGAATTTATCCCAGCAATCTGTTCAGGGGCTTCAATTT
>JAWWLZ010000118.1:97382920-97394490 GCA_035041345.1 Poliocrania exsul
ACTCTCCTGCTCTGGGAGTGGACTTTTTGACTGGGTACCAGGCAGTTGGCATTTTGCCAGCTAAAACTATAACACCAAAATAGATTCAAAGGAGGAGTTGTCTGAATTATTTTCTTACCTGAATATTCTATTGGTCTTTGGTATGTTCTTTTATATTGTCTTTAAATTAAACAACCCAAATTTGTATTGAATTGCTCATAGGTCCTATTTTCCAGATCTCTGATCAGTTATAATTTTTTTTTGCATTTCTCATGATCCTTTTCAGTTTGTTACCTCTTCTATGTAGTGTAGCCATGAAACAACACTGATATAATGCTATATGAAAGGAAACAATATAGTGGGATGTATTAAATGCAACAGTGGTGATGGATTACTTTTGGGAGTGAAATTATTTCTCTCTCACATTCATCGGTGTTTAAGGAATATTCTGTACCATCCTGCTGAAGAACTGCATTTACTTTTGAGCACTGTCTTGTAAGAGTGAGAAAAAACAAATGAGTAGGAAAGAATGTGAAGGAAAGCAGTCAGAATATCTGTTTCTCTTTATTGCAACAGCAAGATATTGATGCTCCTATTTTTCTGCCAATCTTCACTGCTACCTACCTGTTTTTATTCCTCAAGAAATAGTGAAGAAAAGCTTTTCTTCTTCCATGCAAGTGCTATTCTTCCTACCATGTAACACCTTGCACTTTGTTCCCTGTTACACTTCAATGCATTTTTAATATTTTTCTTTTTTCTTTTTTTTATGTCAGTCAAGGATCCTTTAAATTTGAATTCTGTCATTCTCTGAGAAAGTATCTTTGTCTTTTGATCATTATAGGAAATGTAGTGTAGGACACATCAAACCAGTTGCAAGAGAAAAAGTAGGTAGATTTGAGCCTTCTGTAACATAGTGCCCAAAGCACTGACTGTGAGGGACTTCCAGAAGCTCTTTCTTCCTAATCATAAGTGATGTAGGATAAAAATCAGTGTCTGCAGTCCTCATGTGTCTTCAGCAAGTGTTCCAACCATCAGTATACCACAGATGCGGAATTTCAACGGAGTTAATTTCATTTAAAAGAATTAAATTGGATTAGAGATTTTTATCACTAGATCTATGAGATGTAAATGCTGAAAAAATATTAGTCTGGAAATATAATGTGACATTTCAGTGGGAAAACCTCCCTTCTATTATAGTACTTAAATGAATTTTATTTACAAATAAGGAGTTTTAGCAGATAAAAATTGAACTGCAGTGCCTTTGAAGCATGCTTTTATTAAGGATAAAGGCTAGAAAATCAGCTGGTGAGTCAATGCAACTCAATGCAGTGGATTTTTTTAGGCAAATAGGGGAAATTCCAAATGATCTCTTTTTATGAGGGTCTAAGACACTAATACTCATTTTAGTTCGCAAAAGTAATGGTCACAATTGCTAAAATACACATAGGTAGAGGGAATAAGAGAGAGGGTTAGAGTTACTGAGATCTTCAAAGTTTGAATCAAAATAGTAATACTGCACTGCTTGTACTCTGACATCTGCTCTGAATGCATTCAATATGTTATTATTTTATAAAGTTTTTGTTTTGTTTTTGTCATTAATCTCAACTGAATTCTCCAGTTGTTTAGGTAAGAATCTTTTCTGTCTCTAAACATTGCCTGACAAGTATTGCTGTCATGCATTTGAAAGAAAAGATGGACATAAACAAGTGGTTTCTATAGGAAACCAAGTACACCTCAACACCTCTTTTAAATTCTGCCTCATTTTTTTGCACGCTCTTTGAAAATAAAACTTACAGCATTTAAGACAAGTATTTTATACTAGTAAGACTGAAGTTTGGCTTAAGAGATGGCTGCTTTGAAGCAGAATTTGCAGCTGTGAGCTTTAGGCTGCAGATGCAGCACGTCGGAAGAGTCATGGTACATTGAGTAGGGTCCCAAAGCATTATGCTGAACAGGGAGTGCTTTAAAGCAAATACACTGGCTAGGGACCTTCTTAAGTAGTCAACAATATAACTGATAAAAGGATTCATCTGCCATTCTAACTCCCTCTAGAGAGGGTCGTTTTGCTTCTCTGTGGTATTGACAGGTTTTGAGCTGTGTTGAGAAAGTAGGTTTCAGTGTTTTTTCTTTCTTTCAAAGACAGCATAGTCTAAGCTTTCTTAAATGTCACAGCTACTGTGATGTTTGTGCTACTCATCTCCTTTTTCCTTCCTCCCACAATGAGATGAACATGCACATGCACACTCGCATAGTCCTCTTCTTGAAGCCAGTGTCTAGAAAACTGTCAGAGATATGAAAATCAACATTTAATTTCCTCATCTACCCAAGTGAATTTAAATTTATATTCCCCTACCTTTCAATGTAAGCACTGAAATCCTATTGACATGTAACTCCCTATGCACTTTTCTCATGCTTTTTATTACAAAACACATTTGGTATATGTTCTCAAACAATACTACATAATTTTGGTGAGTTATTTTGACTTTTCAGTCCTCAGTTTCTGATTCCAGTTATTAGAATGGCTACTGTATAAACAGTTTTAAAATGAGAAATCAAGATGAACCTTGCATTGTTAAAATGCTGGGTATACATATACATGCAGAAGCTAAGTTCTCATTAAAAGTTTCTTGTTTGAAGAAGGACTTTGTCTGAACTGGGATTTTCCCGCTAGGGTTATGTATGCTGTCTGTAACACAAAGAGAGAGCAAGGGAATGTACTGAACTTTGATTCAAAGCCATTTAAAGTGATTTAAAAAAAGCTGACTTGAAAGGCTAAGAGCAATCTAGATTAATTTTATTGATTCTGAAAGCAACTAAGGTATTGCTGCACATCATCTTGGATCATGTGAGTAGATGGAGTGTGAGGTAGGTATTGGATTTTAATAGGAATAAATGAGCTTCGGTGAGACTTCCAGTTGAAATAGTGTGATGGAAAATGCTAAACTATTTAATTGGTCACTCTGTATATCATTTGTTACCTGATCACCTGTTACAAGTGAAAGTTCAGAATTGTTTTCATTGTGTTTATTCTAAACATATGTAACAATTACTAGCCAGAAAGGTGTTCTGTGTCAAAGAGCTCTCCAGAGCTCTGTTCTTTCAATGTTTCTATAAAGCATGCTCTGGTACATCAGTAAAAGTAACAGTGGTAGCCAGTCCAAGTGGGATAGTGATGCATAACCTCTGAACAGCAGCAAAATTTAGGGACAGTGGTTTTTCAAGGCTGTAGCTCTATGGTATGAAAATACTTGCTGTTGGGCAGCATGGCTTTTAAGTGGATGATATTGGCATGGGTTTCATATGTTGTCATTCAAAAAAATGTATTGATAAAACATCCACACATTCTGAAAATGTAAAAAATTTCTAACTCTTGGGAAAATAGAGAAATGTGGGCATGTAAACAAGTGAGAACGATGAAGGCTTTATACCCTTTGTTTCCTTTAGGCATTTCTAGGAAACGCTGAGATACGTCTGTCCACAATTAGGCACTTATATGAGTTGTTATTTATATTTATTTTTTAAGTTAAAGTAGAGAGCTATGATTCAATTTATTCCCTTCCAGATAGATTATAAAAGAGATCACATAGAATCATGCTTCAGAAGTGTCTGTTGCTCACCGCTGGCTTGATAAAATCTAAACAGCTGTCATGGATTTGAATTTCTCTTACAAACACAGGCTGAGAAAATTGGAGGTTCTCAGACTCAGAAAGGGAGGACTCTATGAAGACCTTATAACAGCCTCCGAGTACCTAAAGGGGACCTTCAAGAAAACCAAAGAGGGAAATTTTACAAGAGTATGTAGTTATAGAACAAGGCAGAATAGCTTTAAAGTGAAAGATGGCAGGTTTAGATTAGATATTAGGAAGAAATTCTTTACTATGATTGTGGTGATGCACAGGCACAGGTTGCCCAGAGAAGGTGTGTATGCCACATTCCTGGAAGTGTTCAAAGCCAAACTGGATGGGGCTTTAGGCAACCTGGTCTAGTGGAAGGTATCTCTGCCTATGGCAAGTGTATTGGAAGTAGATGATCTTTAAGATCTCTTCTAATCCAAGCCATTCTATGATTTTTTTTTGTACTGTAAACTTTGGTGCGATCCAGTACAAGCTGAAGATACCTACATGTGAATGTCTGTTGGCATGACCAATATTTGTATCACATTATAAACATGGAAATTTGGTCTTGCCTCCAGCTAGAAAAGGATCTGGATATCCTAAAAGGCCTGTGTCAGATTTTTATATGTTCAGAGGTCTTAGGATACCAAAGTGTCTTAAATGGCAGAAGTGACTTACATAGGAACAACTGCTTTGAGCACAGGTAAAGCTGAATGACATCACCAATTCACCTGAGCAACTGCTGTGTATATAATTCAAGAAAAATTTAATTGTATTATAGGCTGCATTTTCTGTTTCTGCTAATAAGGTCGGTTTTGACACTTGGTTGCTGCACAGAACTACATCAAATTGAAGTGTTTTAAGATTAAACTAATCCTGCCTTTAAAGACCAAAAGGTTTTATTGAAAATCACCACAGACCTTTCTCCCTAATTTTATAGAAATAATAATATTAATATAGAGCTAATGTTTCATGTTTAATTTTATTTTAAAATCCCTCAAGCTTTCATTCATTGCACAGGACATGTTTCTACTTTAATTCCATTACTCAGTTCCTTACACAATCTACTATTTAACAAACCATTTGATTTTAAATCTTCTTTTAAAAACAAATGCTGCAGCTAAAATTTAAATTATGCTTGATTTTTCCTCACTTGCATAGAGCCCATTGTTGTGATGATGCTGTTATATACATTATAAATTAATAAACAAATACTACTTTTAAATATGATCACTCATTTATGAACAGATATTTTGCTTTTCTCTTCTATGCAGTGACTGTAAAGTTCTGAAATTTCATTAGTCTGCATATTTTAACAAATATCTGTAAGCAGTCCTAATGCCACAGTTTTTACTTAAGGAAATATTTCACTGATTATTAGTGCAAAATTTAAGGAAATCAACTAGAAATTAAAATATAATTTCTTTTTCGCTACTCACGGAGAAAACATTCATACCAAATACTTGACTATCCTATAGAGTTTATAAGTTATTAGGCCAGTGATAATGTAAATTAAAAAATGTATGTCCATCTTGACCTAAACAAATTCTGTAACAATTGTATTTAATGATGTGTTTTACAGTGTGAAAACATAGTGTTCTACTATAACAGAACTTTGTATTTTAATGGCAATGTTTATGAAGGGTGCAGTTCATTTTCTGACACAGTGGAAGGAACACCTTTAAGTCAGGAACAACACTGCACTTCCTCTCTTCCAGCTGAAACTGTAAAATGAGTTCACTTGCAATTTATACATACCTATCTGCTTCTAATACAGTTTTGTAAATCTTTGTACAATTAAAAGAAACAAAGAAAAGGCATCATTAAAGGCATCACTCCTTTGTGGAACAGTGCAATGGAGAAATTTTTGTTATTTTCTTTTTTTTTTTTTACTTTTTGCATATTTATGTCTATTTCAAAGATAATTTAGCATGTATTTTCAAGTACAAAAGAGGCTTTTTATGTCTAATCCATTTGAAGACTGAAAAGCAAACCAGTTTTCCCCTTTCTGTAAATAATGCTCATTTGTCTGTATTTTATGTATTGAATGGGATAGAGCTTGTTATTCATCATTATGAAATGTTCATATTCTTAAATTTTTGTGTATGTGTCTTGCTTTTTTGCAGACTAAAACTGGTATTGCATTGTTGTATGATGAAGTATCTGAAAATGCTTATGACATCCGACTGAAGCTTACAAAAGAGGTATTAACAATTCAAAAACAAGATGTCGTCTGTGTTAGTGGAAGTGATCACAGTGCAAATGTAAGTGCTTCTATATCTCTGTGCTTTTGACTGCGCACTTTAATGTCTTCTGCAGAGATCACTTTATTGTATTGGAGTGCAAGAGATTTTATTGGGTAATAGAAATACATGTATTATCAGTTGTTGAGTCTTTTGTGCATGCCTATATTCTTGCATGTAAAAACTGCTTTTTTGGCCAGTGCTTTATATCTTTATTATGACATTTATAACCTTAACAGGAGCAAAAATGTCTAGAAATACCAAAATTACGGCATTCTTTCACCAAATATTGTTGGGCTATTAAATTAAGAAAGAAAAAGAAAAATACTTCCCAGTGAAAGCATTTTAAGAATAAACTAATACACCAGAGCTTTCTTCATTTGTGTATCAAACAGGATGTCTGTTCAAGGGAATTTATCTGACTGAGAGAACTCTTGACAGGTGCTTATTTCACTATGATTCTCTTTCAGGTACAGACGGGACTTAATCAATGCCAGCATGTATGTAGTGCTTCCACCCCCCCAAAAAAAAAAATCAGTTATGCTGCTTTTTCACAGCATGTGGTGTCCCTAAGCTATAGAGGACTTATCTGGATGACCATTTGGTAATGTCATTAGACAAGGTGGTGTCATTTTGCATAAGCAGTACAGCAAGTGTGTCTAGGTTGTCAACATCCCTAAGTAGTGCATTTTATTTTCTCATACAAATGGTGTTCCTCTTGAATTTGGGATACCTATGCTTAATTTTGCTGAGTAAAATGAATTTTGTGAGCTCTGCTGGTATTTCCTAGAGCGGCAGCCTCCTCAGAGGGGGCCAAGGGAGAGTGTTTCTGTCTGCTTACTGTGTCATGTAAATTTAAAATCTGGCACTTGAGGACATCAAGTGAGTTTGTCGTACTGTGCTAAGAATTAGAAGCCAGGAAAGTATGTGATAGGTATCTCTATATACATATGTGAGTATGTTAGAGAGTCTGCCTGTATAACTCATGAACACGTTTCATTCCTGCCACAGTTAATATTTATATAAATTGTTTCATATCACACACAAAAAAAATTTGAAATAGCTTTTAGTAGTTAGAAACATCATGTACTGTTTTCGAAACTTGTCCATGGAACTCTGAAACATAATTTGCTCTTTAAAATGTCCAAATAGCTTTATCGGTGAAAGACATGTCTGTTTCTGGTTGGTTGCTGAGATAAGTATAAGCCTCCCTCATCAGCTTTGCATATACTTTCTGCTTCACTGAGAAGCATGAAAAAACACAGCTTTGGGGTTTTTTGGTTTGTTTGTTTTGTTGTTTTTGTTTTGTTTTGTTGTTTTTGTTTTGTTTTGTTGTTTTTGTTTTGTTTTGTTGTTTTTGTTTTGTTGTTTTTGTTTTGTTGTTTTTGTTTTGTTGTTTTTGTTTTGTTGTTTTTTGGGGTTTTTTTGCCAGACATTGCTGGTGGTGCTGATAAGTTGTCTGCAAACCAGTTGCAAGAGTCATAGTAAAATATGTGACTTTCAGTGTATGATGTCTATGCATATGATTACACAATTGCTGTGGACTCAGTGGTGTTCAAATGTCTTGTGTATGAACTTTCATTGAAAAAGAATCTAAATTCTATCCTACATAGTCCTAGGTTGCTTCTTGATTAAATCAACACAAGCTGGTTGCATCTAAGAAAATATTGCACTACATGCAAACTGAGCCCAAATTCCTTGGTTGTATTTCACCACCAGTAATGATCACGCAGTGTGTAGAGTCTGGAAAGAAATGATTCCCAGGACTATGGCAAATAGAGACAGTTTTTCCATGTTGTAGACATAGTGATAATGTGTAAAAGGAAGGAAATTTCAAGTACAAATCAGTGTTAATTTAAAGTGGATTGCAAAGTATCATGTGGCTCTAGATATGACACCCATTCAGAAGGGATTTCTCCCACCTCATACTGTTGATAGTTAAATGTGGGCAGTCCTGCCAAGCTGCAGGACTTGTTTCCTGGAAAATATTGTTAATATTATCTCCTTATTTTCCTTAAGTTTTCTCACTGAAGACTCTGAAAACTAAATTTTAAGGGTCTAATCTGTTGGGTTTGTGTGTACCCTACATGATCTCCCCAAAGTCTCTTTCTGAAAGTGTTCTCTTCAGTCCTCATAGGATTCTGTTGTCAAACTCTAATGAGAAAAATGTATTAAATCGTGGCTTCATGGCAATATTTGCTTTTTCTATATTATACTCTGAACCAAATAGAAACATTTGACAACTACTATTTAAAGGACAATTGAGGTAACATGAAGATAAAGTCTTTTCTTAGAGTATGTATTTTTTCTAGTCTATAGGACCTCAAAAGAATTTGAAATCAAGCTGAAATAGCTGATTTTGGTAAGTTTTACATTTACAGTGACATGGCATAAATTCCAAAGAGATAAATACTTTATACTTCAAGTGGTTCAAAAACATAGTTTTCATCACTGTTCTGTATGATTCAAAATACTAATAGAAAATGGTAAGCTAAAAGTCAATGCTATAGCAATCATAAATGATCACACTGTTTTACTGATTTAGTCGTCTTCTTCTGTGCCTTTTCATTCGCGGGTGCTCATAGTTAATCTTTATTTTATGCATGGCCATTCATAAACTAGGGTTTTTTGCAAAAAAAAAATCAAAGTAACTTTTGCCTTCTTTTTTACTCACCTCAACTGCATAAGAGGTGAAAAAACCTTTTGTTTTTAGAGTAACTTTTCTTCTTAGGCAGAATATGTGTATGGGAAATTATTGAAAAAGAAAGTTCTGTGTCTACTTCTGATAATACTTTTTTTTCCAGCCACTTTTGTAAGACAGCATTTTTTGGATGCATTTGTTTCAAGCCTTCGTTTTACTGACAGAATCATTAATCCTGGGGGTCCTCGTGGACAGCAAGCTGTCCATGAGCCAGCTGTGTGCCCCTGTGGCCAAAAAGGCTAAAAGTATCCTGGGGTGCTTTAGGATAAGCATTGCTGGCAAGTCAAGGGAGGTGATCCTGCCCCTCTACTCAGCCCTGGTGAGGCACATCTGGAGTACTGTGCCTGGATCTCTCCCTCACCGGAGATATTCAAGAACTATCTGGACAGAATCCTGTGCAATGTGTGCTGGGATCACCCTGCTTGAACAGGGAGGTTGGAGCAGATGACCCACTGTCGTCCCTTCCAATTTTACCCATTCTCTGGTTCTGTGACTTGGTGCACCCTCATAGAAGCCAAGCACAAAAGTAATGACAGAAATGGCACATTCGAAGTAAATAGACAGTTTTCACCATCAGCTAAGTATTTTTAGCAGAAGGTATTCCACATGCCTCACCCCCCACACACACCGATTTAAAGTCTAATATTTACAGAAATAAATTAATAGGCAGGGATAAATAAATTTTAGTTAAAGGAGAAACAGGGAGGCATTAATTTCTATACTTTATGTTTCATTAAGGTATGACTTTAACTCTTTCATCATCCCACATGCTAAAATTAATTTCTTATATACAGTGCCTCATCGTTAATATTGTTTTTCATCGATGTATATTGCTTCTTCCTTCTCCTGTTCTCAGCTCACAATTTTATGGCTCTCCTTATTCCATAAACACTTTTATTTTTTATTTTAGATTTTATTTCTGTAAGAAGAAGAATAAATACATCTGGCTTTTTATCAAAATCAGTCCTTCTCACAGAGCTGAATTGTCTCTGACTTGGTCAGGGGTCAGGCAAAGAGGTTTCTAATGCAGACTGCTGACCTCTTGATTGGAAGAGGACTCCTTAGAGGCTTATGTGAGTCTAATAGAATTAGTATAACAAAAACCTTTGCATGCTGGATACTCAATTGCCCAGTATCACAAGCTGTGTCTTAGCTGGACTTTAACAGAATGAAGCAAAGTAGGTGAATAGGGAAGAAAAATAGCAAGATTAGTTGTTTTGTTGATTAAAAAAAATGGAAACAGTGCCTGAAAATATTGTTTAAATCCCTGATGAGACTGCTATAGCTTTTTCTTTATAACTCAGATGCTAATAAGGACACAGAAGAATGTTATTTTAGCAAACGTCTAGGGAATAAATCTGCATTAAAATAGTATTTTTTTTTAACCCAAGGAAATTTCAGTCTCAGTAACTACTAATATTAATAATAAACACTAATTTGCCCAGTGCCTCTTCTACCATTGCAGGTATGGTATTTCAGTTCAAAATTTTTTATTTTTTTTTAAAATCTAATAATTAACATTTTCTATCTTTAGAAAGATCAAGTGAATGATTAAAAGTCAGTCTTCCCTTTGAATCTAAGATTGCTTGTATAGAGGAAATACATTATTTAACCATTTGTTATTTGTTTTCTATGCTCTGGAAAACTGACCTATATAATTAGAAGACAGCTGTCAAGTAGTTCCTTAGGATCTTTTTTATGAAAGATCATGTGCTTGTCTTACTGTCACTTGGAGAATAGTTAGAAGTTTACATCACAAAATTAATGAGTGTTTTTCAATATGACAAAAAAATTCATTATTAAAGATAAAAAGAATAAATAGCTTAAGTAAAAATGCTAACAAATGTAGCAGAATAGAAGAATGCAAAGGATAATATGGATAGCCCTGAAAAACAATCTCTTCCTGACATGTGGAAAGAGTCCAGGTGAGGGTAAGCACTCATATCAACAAGATAAAAGAAAGGCAGCACAACTTTTATAAACCATGCATATGCACAAGTATGTGTGTCCTTTAATTGAAATTTCAATAAATCTATTACACCTGAAGCCATGACAGACTGTCAGGACTGGTAAATTGCAACTGTATACATTGTGAGAGATCATATAATATTTTAAAATTTTCAACAGTTAGGGTCAAAGTGTCTGACTTTTCCATGGGAGTGTGAGCCTTTTCAGGTTTTGGTGTTTGGGATATTGATGAGTTCAACCTCTATTTTTCATCTTTGTCTTCACAACACCCAACATGTGAAATATTGCACAAAGTTCAATGCAGATGAAATTACTCAAAGAACAGCTGCTTTCTGGCAGGATTTAGCTCTAATTCATTGTTATATGATGCTTTTTTAATTGAAAGAAATCAACTAATTTTTAATAGGAAAAGGAGTATAATCATATGTTGACACATATATATGTTATTAGTAACTCTGGAAACCCATATTTGTGCATGATCTGCATTGACTTAATTTGTATCTGAGAAGAGTCTGGAGTGTTCTCATACCACCTGCCAAAAATAACTCTTGTCCCAAATTAAGCATTTTACAACTCTGAGGATTAATCTGAAGTCATATTGAGGCTGCCTGTGTTTCATTCGGAGACATTTAACATGATTCTGAAGAACAAAACACCATGGGGTTTGTTAGTCTTTACTAGAACAGATCATGTAATAATTTGTTTTGAAAGGGATGTCTTGAGGCCATCTCATTCAACCCACTTCTAAACGTGGTGATAGCTTCAAAGTTGCTGAGGACTTTGTCCATTCATGTTTATACTATCTCAAAGTATGGCGATACTACCAGCTCTCTGGGCAGCCTCTTAATGCTTAATCATTTTCACTGTGAAGTTCTTTCCTGTTTTTATACTCAGTTGGAATTTCCTTTGCTGCAAGTTGTCACTGTTGTTGTTTCTCTGTACATCTGTGAGAAGAATCTGGTTTTTGGGGTGGGGGGTGGGGGTGTGTGTTCCTGATTGTTTTTTATCATGAGATATGCATTTAGAACATTTTTCAGAAGGGTTTGAACAGCTAATAGTATAGCT
>JAWWLZ010000118.1:97397103-97441296 GCA_035041345.1 Poliocrania exsul
CAAGACAGCTGACAACTGTCAGGCCTAGTCTGAACTCCAAAACCTGAACCCAGGCCCATCTGGCTGAAACCATGACAGTTTCTCTAAATTTTTGGTACAGATACAGACTGATACAGATACTGATCAGATACCAGATACAGATACTGCCTGGTGCTTCTTTGGTTAAGCAGAATTCCTGTGGGAGGTGCCACCATACACTTGCGCAAGAGACTTAAATGTTGTTATTCTCTTAAACATTGTCAAAATCATAGAAAGATTTTTTTTTTCCAAACTGCAAAGAAGCAACTGTCTATCCATTATCAGTTCCCACCCCACCCCCCACCACCAGCCTACTCCTGCCTCCTGACTGGAATTTGGACTGTGACAGGAATTTGAGATAAGACTGTTGTCCAGCTCTGTGAGATCTAAGAAGAAGTAAGCAAGGCTCAGGGTAGAGGAAAGTATCCACAAAGAAAGCCAAACTCAGCAGCTGTGTTAAGAATCAGCTCTAGCTGGGCTCAGCAGGTGACAGAGAAGGGTTTTTGGTCTGTGATGGCAAAATCTCTCCACACAAAACAGAAGGAAAAAATTCCCACCTTTGGGAGGAGCATGTATACTTGGGACATTCATGTGAGAGGCAGCTGAGAAGGGTCATAAACCATCAAAGACCCTCGAAGTTCACCTTCCCCCCCCAGCCCAACTCATTCCTGAGGCCTTCTTCTAAGAAAGGACTGCACATGATCCAAGTGAGGCAACAAATCCAGAGTGTGTCACAAGAGACTGCAAAGCTCTCTGTATCTATTTTGGACAATTTCAGTTACAGTTCTCTTAAATGATGCCTCAGACCAAATCAAGAGATGGCCTGTGTCATGTAGTGTCCTAGTGAGGCAGTTTGAATGGTGGTCATAATCTTTTCAAGAAAAGAAAATTTAATTGTGTGAACAGGAGTTTTACTGTGTGCTTTGCTGGAGAAAATCCTCCAGCCTGCTTTATTTTAGCATAGGCATGGTTTGAAAGACTGGAGTTGTAAGACAAATAGTCTGTTCTTTGATTCAAAGAAGAGGTGAAAAATTTTTTTGTGAATTGCAAGATGGGAAGAAAGAAAGCAAAGAAAGGTCCTGAGAAGAGAATGTAGAACTGCAACAGGATAAGTTAGAGGAAACAGAGAGAAGAGATCAAATAAAAGAATAGTTTAATATATTTCCCTATAAAACCTGAAGTTGAATTCAGTCGTGTCTTGCTTTCTGTTGGTATCTAATTCTGAATCTCTTCTAAATTACCCACAGAGTTTTCTCTTCTAATCACCCAAAGATTTTGTTTGTTTGTTTCTCCAGTACTGAGCATCTTACTTTGATTTTAAAGGCCCAAGTGAAGTGGACTAGCCTATATTGAACCATGTGAATTTGTGGGTTTTCTCCAATAAGTGTTTTTTAATTTCCTCCTTTAAAATAAATTTTCAAAGTCAAGTAATAGAAAGTTAGAAATAAACAGGCTGTTATCTCTTGACTCCTGGCTTTGTGTTGTCTTTCGTGTTGGAAGATACTTGGGAAATGAGTTCAGGTGTTACAAGAAGAAAAATGTTGTCCAAGTATCTAGTGGACAATGATCCTTCCCCTGAAATAGAAGTGCAATATAATCTTAGATGTGTCATGTACTTTAACTCCAAATTAACACTGTTGCTAAGGCATTAGACTCATCTCATCTTCTGTTATAAAATTGCAATGTGATAAAATGCTGCACATTTACAGCTGAGGCTGAAGCTGGTCAAGAAGATACTTTGAACAGATAAAGTTCACACAAGTACTTTTTAAAAAACACATTTAGACATTTCAGATCACTAAAACAGATTAATAGCCCCAAAATCTTTGTGTGCCTCCAATCTTGTTCTGTAGAATGAGAATGCTTGTGTCAGGCTATGAAACTGATTTCATTTATGTCAATGTCCCTACATATTGTATCATTTACTAGCATTAAAAATACCATAAGCATTTTAGTAATGCTGCATTTAGCACTAAACTAAATTTACATTCATGAAATAACACGATCCTCCTTTAAATAAAAATTAAAAAAAGAAGTATCTCTATACCATAAGGTCTTAAGGCCTTAAGTTTTTTAAAAATCTAGTTACTGCAAAAGTTTGAAATCCTGTCTTATGTCTATAACCTCAATGTGTCTGTTTTCCTCTACAAGTCATTGGCATTTCCACTGTATCTGTCTGTAAGATTTAGTCATTTGCTGCCATTTGCTTTACAACTGTGCTTGATTATCCCTGAAAAGTTCTTAAATAAAGCTAAATATATTTAACTCCTGGCATCTGTTACATTCCTACACAGATTTCTCAAGCTATTTGCATTCCTGTGGCTCTTACCTGCTACCTCTCCAATTTCTTTGCATCAACAAAATTATTATCAGAATGAACTGTTTTATTTAAAGTTGTGCATATATTGCCAGATACCAAAATAATTTATGGTCTCTATGTTCCTTTTTAATACTCTTCCAATGATGTAGAATTACACTAGTGATTTTTATCAGTGCAGGAAAGTGGGTTTTTCTCATACTCAGCATGAATCATGTTTTTTTGCAAGATCACATTTTGCCAGATACAGTGCTTTTCTTTATTTGTTTGAGCTGTTTTCCTTGTACCCAGGATGACCTTAAATGCTTTATGCTTAGAACCTGTCCTGCTCATAATTACTTTATCACAAGTGTTGTCCTATATACAAACAATATTGCAAGTAATTCAGATACTTTTTTAGATCACCATTGCACAAGAAGCATTTCCACTAAATAAGTAGATTTATCTCAATTACATTTTTCATTGGAATCTTTTATCAACCGATTTATATGTGACACTGTATTATTCTGAATAGTTTTGGGGTTTTTAATCAACTTTTTGTAGGGTGTCAGACCACTTCTTTACAAGAGATAACAGTCCTACTCTGTCATCAAGATTGGAAATTTTAGAGCAAGTATTCATGTAATTTGAAAGGTATTTTCCATAACACTTTTTCCCTTTAAAATTGTTTCTCTTTAAAACCTTACGGCTTACTACTATTCCATAAAGGCATACATGGTTCATTGCCAGATTTATGCTCATCTGACCTTAAAGCATTGTAATATAATAAAGATATATGGTTCTATTTATGTTTTCAATGTTGACCCAATATCAGCTTCCTTTACAGATTCTGGAATTGTAGACTGATTGATTATTTTAAATTCAAAATCAATAATAAAAATCTGCCTATACAAAGTGAAATATGGTGTTTGATCTTGTATGCCTGCTATTCATAGTTGTAGCAAATTATATGTGATTATAGAATTAAAATGAGTTTGTGTAAATTATATTGCTTATGATGCTTGATCCTGCTCAGCTTTTGACATTTTACTTTGCAATTTGAGCATCTTGAAAAGAAAGTTTTTTGTATTTTTAAATGTAGCTCTTACTAAAAAACTGTTCTTTAGGAAGTGTTTAAGTACATGTTTTTTATTTTCTTTTAATAGGAATATTTGAAGCTGTAATAAGCAATTCTATGAAGAATCAAAATAAAAATATCAATGTTATTACAATATTCAAATAGATTGTTTCATAGGTCTACCTAACAACCATTTAAAAATGCATGTTAGTTGTAGTTGAACATGTAAGATGCCAATAAGTAATAACTTGCTTGCATTTTTTATACAATGGCTAAACCTATCCATGTAGCAGTTTTCTATTTGTTTTCTGACCTTGTTAACGCAAACTATACTGTTGAAATATTTATTCCAGCATCTCCTTGTGATGGGATATATTAGGATAATACATTTTCAGAGTGTAAGTATAGGTGGAGTAAAACATGAACATGTAAGTGGACAGCAGTTATGTCCTAGGAAACGACTCTTGGGAATGAGTCACTAAATTTAAAGTTAGGGATGTGTTCCAATTCAGATCGGATCTGAACTTTGTCAGTTAGCATGAAAATTTTGATCAAAAGCTTTGATGCAGTTCCAAAAGAAGAAAAGAACCTATAAAATAATTTGAATTAGCACAGATTTAAATGACATTGAATTATATAATCTGAAATTGAATCGTATAAACCTTTAGATATGTAAGGTACCATGTGTCAAAATGCAAGAGTTTTCAATTTTTTTCCATTTTTGGCACAGACTAGTGTAGTACAGTAGTAATGGGAAGAGAATGTTGACAGGAAGAGAAGCAATTTTGAACATGTATGAAACTACTACTAACTTTTTTAATATACGAATTACTTTTACCATCCTGAAATGAAACTGAACTTTATGATTTATTCTGTTTCACTTTCCCCTGAGTCAATATGAACATATGTCTATCAAGGTGAATTTACAAAAAAAAAAAAAAAGCTACATATATTAAAATAACTTGTTAATATATGATTATGATTTTGACTACTGAAATAAAAAAAATATACATTTATCTGAATAAGTGAAATAATGAAATACCCAATCAGGAAGTATACATATAGAATTATTCTTATATATATAAATTCTGATGTACAGAAAGATTAAAAAAAATCTTTTATATTCAGGAATTACTGTAAAGATGACATTCTATCCAGTACTGTGCAGCATGTTCCAAAAAAAGTTCCTGTCAAGTGTATAATTATTGTCAATAGATGAAGAGCTATTATTATATTGTCTGGTACCGTGAGTTACACACTGTTGAAATGTCAAATTCAACATACTGTTAAATATATGATAGGTTTCTCTAGAAAAATATTGATAAATGTTTATCTTCTTTATGCACCTAAATATGGAAATGCAAAAAATTAACCATTTGAAGCAGACTATCACTAAAAGTCTTTCAGGATATGCTGGGGGGCGGGCGGGGAAAGGTATAGATCTGGAAATACAAATTAGAAAACATTGGTATTTTTGATCGAAAAATTAGAATCAATATCATGCATACATGATAGCTATGAAAATGCAGATCTCAGAGCTCTTCATATAGTTTTTTCATGTCAAAAAATCACTCTTCAGGAAAAAAATAGCACTTTAGGAATAGAAAAACTTACTAACAGTCTGCATACACAACCACAAGTCCTGCTTGCTGTGGTAAGGAATTAAGTAAGTGCCTATGAATCAATGTTGAATGATACTTCAGAACTGAACTTGATCACTCAGATTCTAAGCTACCTTTGAGAATAATTTTTAAAAGTAAATGAGAGCCTAGGAACATCTTCTATGCTCGTTCAGATATTGTATTTTCACCTAAATTTATTTTTTCTACAATTTTTTAAAGCACAGAACTGTTACACTTCGTAGACAACCAGTTGGTGGCTTGGGCTTAAGCATAAAGGTATGGATAACTTCTTGTTTCTTCTTTTAATTTTCAGTATGGCCACTTCAGTCTTGAGATCTTATGGGTAATATGCCTCTCTTACAGGGTGGTGCTGAGCATAAAGTGCCTGTCGTCATATCGAAAATATTTAAAGACCAAGCAGGTAACTTCTGTGATTTACATATATAGTACTGTCGTAAGTAATAGTTTCAGGAATTGCTTTTTTACTGCAGAAACAAAACTATAACACAGGAAATCTACTGAGGTTCTTAACTTTAATAATGTAGAGAATACAAAAAATACAACTCAAATATATTTTTCCCCACACAGTAGTTCACTGCTATATGGAATGACTAATTTGCCTACATACCAGCAGAGAGTGATTTGTAATGTTTATTATGGTGAAGATAACACAAGATCTAAATTAGTGGAGTCTATCCTAGTTAAGTATTACACTGACATTTATCTAGCAAAATGAAACTTTGGGAAATTGTCAGACCTCAGACTTGGCAACTTGAAGAGCTGGTCTGGAAAACAAAGACACTCTTCCATAAGGAAAACTAGAACCATTGCACTTGACTGGGAAGAGCCTTGCAACATGAACTGAGGTTCTTAGCTGATCAAAAGCAAAGTCTCTTCTCTCGTGGAAACGGACATGGGGATTAGTTTGTTCTTTTTCTTTCTGAGGCACTCTTTTATGTATTTGAAAATTTATTGTCTTTCTGTGAAAAACTTCTATGTGTTTCCTCTCTTCCCTGGAATAAATCTACCCATTCCATGTAACCTTTACTTCAAAAAAAGGCAGCATGCTGCACTGTGAACCTCAGTGCATGTCCTGCTCCATAAAGGACTCAAAACCACTCATCAGGCTCTTCTCCTGCTTTGTTGCAATGGAGATTAAGCATATTTGCATGGCACCATGTTTAGCCTCATGCTTTACTTGGCCACAGACTGTGCTGTTTTTTTCCCTCTGCATTTTCTTCAAGGGGCCCTTATTTTACTTGAAATGTAATACTCAAGCTTGATAACCCATTTTCATCTCATACCTTGTGAATATTGAATGGGTTGGCTATGCCAGTATCCTATTAGAAACACTGTTTCGAGTCTCCTGTGTACAGGACTTAAATATTTCAGTATAATGATTCATTTTATAATATCATTTCTGCAGTGAGGAAGAGAAGGTGTTTTTATGTCAATTGTGTTACTGTACATGCATCAGTAATAGCCTCCTTAAATACACACTGTAATAAACCATACCAGTAAAAGAAATGCATAATAATAATAAAATTAATACAAACATTCAGGTCTAAGGAAAGTAATTCAGGAAATTAATCACCAACAAGGAAAGCTATCTCTTAGGGCATAGTACTTTTAGTTAAGGTTAGTAGTGAGCTTGTGTATAGAATACTTACATTGAGTGGTTGTACACTGTGAGTAGTTTTTCTTGTACTGCATTTGTTTCTAAAGTAACAAGTGTAGCAACAATTTTATGGGGTCATATGTTTACCCCAAATTTGAAAATGTCTCCTCAGACAATACTTTTTTTAAGATCTTGTAACATTTTTTCTGAGGAAACTCCACACTGGGTAATGGTTGTAAGCAGACAGAGTGCTGCATCACAGCAAGCCCGCTGGAAATGTTCCTGGCTAGATCAGTGAATGGCATGAAGACACTGACACGTGGCAAGGTGTGAAGGAAATAGTCTATGTAGTATCAGTTGCTCTGCTGGCATGAAGAACAGAATCTCAGGCTTGCTTTCAGTACTGGGGTTGGTTCTGGTGTAATCCTGAGGTGCCTTCCAGCCTGAGTGATTCTGTGACTCATTTAGTGCGGCAGATGCTAAAGATCAGAGATACGTGATAAAAATGCTTTTTGTAGCATGTGGCACATCCTGCACTCCCATTCTGGTTACTGAATATCTCTGCAACAGAAAGTAGCATGAAATTTTTTGTTTGTTTGTTTCTTCCAGAAAATGAATATTTATTAAAAAATCTATGGATTTTCAGCAAAATTTTGGAAGTAAAAATTTTTCTTATTCTTCAATTTTTTTTCTTAAATATCTTATCTCACAAATATTAAAGGGCTGCTGTTATTCAATATAGGAGAAAGATAATAGCAAAGGCTCTTCACAACATTACTTTTCTAGTATCATTTTTAACTGGTAATTAATGGTAAGTAAAAGAATAGGTTGAAATTCAACACATAGGTGACCTAGAGAATATTTCTAGTGTAAGATTCTAGTGCTTTAATGCAAGAAGATAACAATTTGGTAATATTCAAGAGAAAATAAGAAGTGTTCTAAAAATACGTGCATTCTTTCTCCATATATATGTATATATATATGAATGCACAGATTTGCAAACCAAAATATAGATGTATTTAGATATATAAGAATATCTGGAAAATTATTTATGTTAAGTATAACAACACAAAGTGTCAAGCTTGAGAGAGAGATGAGACTCTTACAGATTTATTTCAAACTAAATTTTGAACTGAATATCTGTATAATCATGATGTAGATAAATCACCAATGGATTTCGTTACACAAGGTACTAACAACAGTGGAAGTGATAAGCTGGCTTTAAAAGTGGCTTTGAGTTAAGCAGTGAGATTAGTCTCTGCTTCAGGCAAATATAGTGAACTTGAAAAAAGAAAAAATGTTGTATCATGCAGTAACATTTGAAAATGCATTGTTTACCTGATAAAAAAGCAATTTCTTAGCAGGGATTTTACTAATTTGGGTCCTTGAGTAAAATTCCTGAACTTATGTGGGTAAAATTCTCCTTAATGACTAATGAACTGATATCCTAAAATGACTGATAATTTGCAATACTTGTGAAAGTTAATGCCTGCTATGTGACAACACTGTAAAATTATGCTTTCAACCTTATTTTGTTTGGATACAGTACTATTTTTAGTTCCAAAGCTAGAAGCGCAATAGAATAAATTTGTTGCTTCCTTTTTAGATCTCTATAACCTTTGTGCTATCCTAAGCAATTAGTCAGCTATCTGCGTAGTATTTAGTTTTTTCAAATACAGAAGTGATTTTGTTGGTGTTGACCTAAGCATCAGCTGACAGCACTTGTACTTCAGTTTTTTATAAAGGATGAACATTTCAATTGGATTTCATTTCATTATTCAACACAAGCACTTCTGTAGCAACAGTGTTAATAAATACTGTTCTCACAGTTTTGACCTCTCAGCTGTGATCACTGCATTTATAAATTTCAAAGTAAGTTATTCTGGATCACTCTTGAGTAAGGCTTGCTTGTTCAAACAAGTTCACTGAAACATGCACAGAAACTCATTTCAAGAGCATAACTTTACATTTCTGAAAAACAAGATTAAGTGGTCATATGGTGCTGGAGACCAATGTCCAGTGTATTGCAAATCATTGCAAAGAACGTCCTTCATTTCTCCTGAGTGCGTCCTCCTCAATGGCATTAAGTTTTGCTAATACCAATGACTCATCACTGAGTTTAGGCTTTTTAATTTTTTTCTATGGATCTGTCTTCCATTCTAACAAAGGTTTTTCATACCACCAAACTTTTGCTAAAGTTAATTGCAGAGGAACAAAAGTCAGACAGAATGAGTACAAGTAAATGCAAACACAGTTGTAAATTCAAAAGTAGAGTGATATAAATAGCTACAGAGTAATTTAAATCCCATAGGTAATTATTTCATTCTCAAAGCCAGGATTTTTTTTTCCTACTCATATATCAAATCATCCAGTCAACTCAGGATATTAGCAACGTTGCTAATAATCTCCTAGATTATAAAAAGAAATATTGATGTTGAAACTTCTCAGTAATATTTTATAGGCCTGATCCAGGTTTTCTCTAATACTGTGTTTTGGGTTTTAATTTTTTAAAATGTAATTTAATGCAATATTATTTTACCCATGTTTTCCTTTTGAAACTGACTTAAGATTGTACTCTCTTGTTGTTAAACATCGAACAATAAAATTACTAGTTTGTGTTGCAGAATTATCAAGTTAGCACTCACATGCTGTCCTGTGGATGCACCTTTCCATTTTTGTGAGACCTGCTGCAATAATGTGACTACTGCTGTGAACTCTGTTTGTATCTCATATAATATGTGGAGTCAGACAAGCAGCAATGATGAAACAGAACAGTGAGTTCAGCTCATGAGGCGTGATGAAAATAGGTAAATAAAATTAAATAAACCCCAATGGAATAGGGTTAGTTTGCATTGTGCCACTTTCAAAAAGATTCTCCCTTGAGAGCCAAAATTCATTAAAAGCTTAATTTGAATGCATTTTCCCACCTTCTGTGATAAAGTTAGATTATAACTCACATTCTGCTGTGTTGAAAAATCTTCTATTTTATGTTTAGTCAACTTCTGACTGAGGCTGCTGAATATCCTGTCAGGTTTGGAACAAACTCCAGACATTCAGCCACTGAAACATTGTTGGCTTAAAACCATGTGCTCTGCAAACACGGAATCTGTCCAAATATCACATCCTGGCTGCCTGCATTCAGGACCATCTGGAGGACATGTGCCAGTTTGATAAAGGCTTTTAAGAGTTTCACTTACCCTTACATGCCAAAGACATATGAAAGTGTGTGTGATACCTCCTCCATAGGTATTTTTTTTGTGTTGACTCCAGTCATCCCCAAGGGTGGTAAAACCAAGGTAACCCAGCCCAGTCTGAATAAGTAGGTGGGCATAATTTGAGATTGTAGTCAAGCTGCCCAGCATGGTTGTTTCCAAAGCTGATGTTTTCATCCCTGCAGCTGTACTCACCTTGGCTTCATCATCCTTGAAGATTCATTCCACTGAGCCAGCAAGCTCAATATTAAGGATTAGTTAAGCCTGAATAGAGTTATTTATAAGAAAGCTAGAATGGATCAAAAATTTGTGTTATGCCTTATGCTGACAAAGGTGAAGACTGAATAGAAGGCCATCTTTGAACATAAGGCCTGATTAGAACAGAGGATATTTGAAGCTGAATGGTGTTTAATTTTTGGACACTGTTTCCTAGCATCACTTAAAAAATTATTTTTTTAGAATTATTCTTACCTTCTATCATTAATTTTTAATTACCTTTACCAGTGTTACTTTTCTTTATTATTGGAAAGCTAATGACTTATGAAGTTAGCATCTTACTCATTGTTCTTTCTCTTGGACCTATGCCTTCATCTCTAAACTTATTTTCAGAAGGCACAGAATAACATTCTTAACATTTTGGATTTCTTTTTTACTATTGTCTCCTTAAGACTAGACAGGAAGCAAAAGGCAATACCTCTTAATAGAAAGAACATCTTAATGAACTGTTGAAGATCAGTCAGCAGGTAAACAGAAGGTATTTTGTTCTCTGATTCAGGAAACCTTTTCTATTCAACATAATAGTTAAGAACATATTTAAGGTCCAAAGGTATGAATAGCAGTCACAGTGAGAAACATATAGGTAGATGAATTTCTCAGTTAAGATTCTAGAACAAATTGTATTACTGGTATTTGTTTTGAAGGATAAATGCTTTAGCAAGAGGCTTAAATTATTAATCTGAACATACAGAACTCTTTGGGTAGAAGGATGCAGAGAGATAATTTTTAAGTTTTTATTTAGCTGAACAGGCATATGCTGAAAATCAGATCTAGTAATTTTTTTTAAGATGTTAATGTTCTAATTGTTACAATGAAATGCATATTTTTATGCATTGAAATTATTCATAAATACTTCCTGGACAAGAAAAAAAATTATATTGTATATTTGTAAGTTTCACTTTTTTTTTTTTTAATTTGTGTGGGGTTTTTTAAGAATATTTAAAAGCTTGATGAAGCTAGAATTCATTTTTACAGAGAAAGCCAAAGCATTCCCATTTTAGGTCAGTTTGAAATTCTGTTTCATTCTTTAGATTGGATAAAAAATAAAAACAGGGAATTAGCTATCCAGCTGTAGATTTAGGCAATTTTTTTTATGTACTTCCTCAAAATGAGGTCTTACATGTGAGTACATATATTTGTCTAAAAAAGTTTCTGAAAATGAATAATGCCTACTAGCTAAGTATACAAACAAGTGGTATTCAAAGAGCACACATATTCAAATACTTCTATATGCCTGTGAAGATGATCAGGTTTCAATAAAAGATAATTAGCTGTGCTTAATAACTGTCAAAATACAAAAGGTTTCTGAATATTGTTGTATTTTAGTTTTATAGGGGTTTATGATGAAAATTCTCATTGGAAGGTGCATGCTGTAGCTTATGAACCAAAAAAGGTAAATATAAGACCTTGAAAACATTATTTGCAATTTCAGTGGATTCTTAAACTATAAACTAAATAGAGAAAAATGTGAATTATACATTTTTTTTTTAGTTGTCATCTGTTATCAGTAGCAGTTGAGTGAATGAACCATGACCTTAGGATGCCAGTGACATATACAGTTTCTTTCTTTCTTCCATTCACCTACCTCTGATTGCCAAAGTAGTTCCCTTATGGACTGCAGAAATCTAATGAAATACCACTTAAAGTTACTATTTGAATTGGCACCACTGCAGTTGAGGTTGAAGGAAAAGGTTAATGAGATTCTGTGCAGAGAAATTAAAGAATTATATAGTATGTGTTCAGGTAATTTGTTCAGGAGAGAGCTAAACTGCCTGATGTCCCTCTGAGGATGGATGGTATTTTGGACTTTGGATTTGGAGCTTGCTTTTACCACAGTGCTTTGGTACGTAAACTGGAGAAGCAAGTACCTAGACAGAAAGCATCATTCAACTGCACTAAAGATTCCTATTGCATTGAAAGATACTAATTGAAATGAGAGTAAAACTCATGCATATTATTTTGGGGCTTAAGCAGTCAAGAATCATACAGAATATTTGATGGAAAGAGCAAATGGAACGAACTTCTAGTTGGAGATAATGTCACATGGAATAATATAAGAAAATTATTACTATCCTTTGGCAATTTCAGAAAAGTTCTGATTTTATCTTTTCACTGTTCTTGTCTTTCCCTTACTAATTTCTGAACTAAAGACTTTTTAAGTTATTTTAGGAACTACATATTTTGTTTTCTTGTAGCTCATTTAAAGCCTGTATATCTGCTACTTTGTGCATCCCCTACTAGCCTGAAAGTTTGTTTTCCAGTGTTTCACCATCAGCTCTACAACATTTAAACCTTTTTGACATAATAGAATTTAAAGGAAACTGGGTTGCATATTTTGGAAGACAAGATTGAAAATGCCAGAGTATAATTTATTTCCTTATAAAAGGTTACCTATTAATAACTTGTCTTATTCAGCTCAGCAAGTCTTTTATGTGTGATATTAATTATATGTCTATTAGTGCAAACCTTACACCTTAGAGTATTGCAACTGCATGATGAGATTCATTTTCCTTTAAATTGTACTAAATTCCTTTGTCAATTTATGTGGTTAATTAATTTTAAAATACACACAACTATTTTTATCTGGAAAATATTGCAATAACTCATAGAATCAAAGAATTGTTAAGGCTGGAAAAGACTGCTGAGATCATCAAGGCCAACTGTTAAACTCTGGAAATATTATAAAGATTAGGGGTTGATTTAACACTACTAACTATATTTCTAGAAATACCATATTTTTACAATTTTAAATAGCTTTTTACTGACTCCAATAATGCAGTCTTAGCTATGCTTGACTAGTAAAACTTATTTTTTAAAGAAAATATAACTTATTCATAGTTATGATTGTTACTTTTGCTTCTTAATTACTGCTACTTATTTCTGAATTCTGTCCATGTAAAATGCATGAGTATTTTTACTTTTATTTCAAACTCAAGGGACTGTGGTTAGGCAAGTATCCCAAGTAATAAATGACAGTAGTAATGTAGCCCTTTCAAATTTTCTGAAGATACATCTTCAAGAAAGCAATGCCTTTTCTTACAGTCACATCTTAATTGTTATGAATTTTCTTAAAAAGGTAAAACTTTAAAGTAATTGCACTATTAATGTTCCAATTTTGTTTCCTTACTTTGATAATTGATGTTTTTCTATAAAGGCAAAATCAAATGATCAAGAGCTGAACGTCAAATGGGAAGTATTTTTCTATATTAAGAATTCATCATGATAACTATTCCTATGGGTTCTCTCTGCTGCAACATCTATAAATGAATCTGAGCTACATTAGACCTCTTTCCTTAATTAAAGAACTAGCCTGTTAGATATCTAAGTTTTCTTCACTGAGTTCATATTGTATGAGAGTTCCATTGCCATTTGGTTTGGCTTAAGAATCTTTCATCAAGACATAGGAATACCTGAAATTCTGTAGGAAAATCAGACCATCTGAATTTTTCTCCTTTTGTTTCTTAAAGTAGCTCTGAAGTCAATTTAATCATAGGGTATGCTGGTACTTTTTACTTTTTCAAGATCATTTATATTACTGGCAATGCAGCTCAGTCACAAAGCTGTTTGCAATCAGAAAAACCATCCAAAAGCCTTTAGATAATTTTTGCTTCAGTTACTGCTAAGAGTTAGGCAGGTAGAAATAAAACGGAATACTTTTTTCTGTGCTAATTTTCAAAGCATGTTTAATGAAAGATAGCCAGATCCTAGTTTTCTCAGTTTTGGTATACATGCAGCCATTGCCTCCACCAGGTCACTTAAAAAAGGGAAAATTTTGGCTGTAACATAGGGTCTCTGAATACTTAGGTGGTAGTAACAAAGTGGTATTTTTATATTAGCCTCAGAAAACAGTTATAGTATCATCTGCCTTTTAAAAGTCATGGCACAGAATAAACAGATTTTGTTTTTAAGGTTAAGGTTCCTTAATGCCCATTGGCATGCTCTTGGGATTCCTAATTGCCTTTATACATCTTGAACATTTTACTTTTTGGCATACATAAAATATAAGACTTGTTTGCAGTAAAGCTCAATTTATCCTATTAATAATTTTCTATAGAAATCATTAGAAATTTGGTTTTACAGTAATTTTTATTTTAGGTTGTATTCAATTCTCGCCATTAACAGAAAAATGTTTTTATCAGTAAAGGTTCTAGTGAGCATTATGTTCTGAAAACCTGTTTTTTGCTGATGTTATCTCAAAGGAGAAGGTGAAGGAGCAAAGCCATTGGCAAACAACTATCTTCAAAACAGATTCAGTTCTGTAACATTTTCCTGTTGAAAGACATTCCCTGCTACGTTCAGTCTTTACCCTCTCCTGTGTTCAGCACCTTTCTCAGCTTGGTCATTCTGTGCGTCTCTCACATTGAAATGATGTATTGAGCTTCAGTGCTTCAGGCCTATGTATCCTTAGATCTGGAAGTGACCTCTTGATGGGTAGATACAGTAGTTTTAGGATCATGAGGTGATCTCTTATTGCTTTTTCCACAGGCACTGGGAAACTTCATTGTCAAAAACAGAAATTCAGAAACTTGGGGTGGGGGTTGTTTTTTTAATTTAAACAATTATATTTAGCCAAGTCCTGTAAAAAGTATGTTCCATTTTAAAAAACATCTATAACCAGGTATTTTTCAATAATTGAGTTAATATAATTGTGTTTTAAATCACAGGTTAAAAATCTCAACGTGCTTGACTAAAAAAACCAACTAAACAACAAACATAAACAACCAAAAAGCCCCAAACATAGCTAAAAAAATAAAATCACCCACCCAAACTGCAGCAGGTGTATCTTTACAGTCATGAGTGTAGTTATGTCCAATTCCTGGAATAGGAGATCAAAATACATCTGGATAAGTAGGAGTAGTTGTTAGCATCCTTAATATTAAGTTTTCCAGTCTTTTTATTTCATCTAGTTTCTTAACTGTTCCTTTATATTTTCTTTAAGCAGTGAAATACTTATGCATATATTTAACTAAGCTTATGCATTGAGAGGTCCATGAAGGCAGTGCAACACACTTTGTGCTTCTATCAGCATTTTTTGCCATAGGACATAGTACCTGGTATGTTTCTCATGTGATTCAGAAATTTAACACAAATTGAGGGAAAATACATACTGTGACCAATCTTGAAAAATACAAGGACATCAGATTATTAACAGACTCCAGTCTTCATAGAGATGTACATAATTAACATGTTGTAAGTCAGAACTTCCGAAGACTCTATTCAGTAAATTTGCCATTTCACAACTTTGCAAATCTTGGAAAATTTGATACAGCCCTTCTTGAGCCTGAGTGGATAGGAAAAGTAAAGATAGAAAGAATTACTGGTTCTTTTCATTTCTCACTGAGTTCAAATAATTTTTAATAGTTCATGGCTCTGTCAGAGAGGTTTTTTTGTTTTAAAGATTAGAATGATGTGTCATTTGCATTTGGGAAAGTTTTTCAAGTCCAATATTCTCAAAAGTAAGATTTTAATGGTTACTTTCATACCATTACTTCAACATAAGCCGCTTTAGGTTTCTCTCATGCTTTGCTCCATTCAGTATCACTTTTGTATTTAATCAATGCACAGCAACTAATCAGTATTAAATGTTTATAAATATAATTAAAATGTAGAGTAAAGGTTATATAGCATTAGTTGTTTTAACACATGCTTCATTTTCTTTTACAGCCTGATATATTTCTGATTTCATTACTTTGTGCTTATTATCAAAGGTTTTGGGGAATTTTTTGGACATGTTCAATTCAGTGCTACTAAAATATTATTTCAAGTAAAGCTTCAAAAGGCAAACTAGATTCTGAAAAAGTTATGTTTATTGTTTCACTGAATAAGGTTATAAGCTCCTTCATATCCCAAAGCTCTTTCTCAAATATTTTAGTCTTAGCGTTGATTCATTTTACACATTGTGACTGGTAATTTTAGAGCAACTTTGTCATAAACACTTTTGTAAATGAGTATGTTACCGATGGGAGAAAGTTCCAAATAGCCTGGAAGAATTTATTTAATATTTTTATCATGTAGAGAACATGTGACTTTGTGAAAACATCAGTAGATGTTTTGTCTTAAGGTTTAAAATGTGCCTTAGAGAAACAAGACTAAACCTTTTTGTCTCTTTCCAAGGAGTTTTTCTAGTCATTTTATTTCCAATAAACAATGTAAACTACAGCAAACTAGGTTGCAAAATCTGCATTTTAGTGACACATCCTCTAGAAATTTGATTTATGGAAAATATATTTGTTAGAAATCATCATTGATTTTAAATTACAGACCACTGGCTAAACCCAAAGCCTTGAGCTGTTAACTAGCTCTGGAATTAGTCTTTCTTTTTTTGCATAAATACTAGTCTATGTATTTTATTATAACTTTTGTCAGAACCATGAAGTTTTCTTGGAAGACTTAGGCAGCATTGCATGACTGCTGTTGTGTCATTATCCAGTGGATCACAGATAGATGAATATCCAGGAGGATGTGATACCTACCTATCTGCCTGCAAATCTTCACAGAATCACAGACTATTCTGAGTTGGAAGGGACCCACAAGGATCATCAAGGTCAACTCTTATGTTGATGGCCCATACAGGGGGTTGAACCCATGACCTTGGCATTATTACAACCAATACAGTCTTCCATCAGTATCTCAGCTTTCACACGTTTTCTGTCTCAGTATGCTTTGCTTTCTTACCTTACATTTTTCTCTTTTGACCTGTTACAGGAATCCTTTCCATACCCATGTCTCACATCCCTACATCTCTTTCTTTACCATGCATTTTGCTCTATTGCTCTTTCCAATAGCGACATTTTCTTTGACTGCCCAGCAGAGCCAAGAGCATGAGGGCCTCAAAACCAGCACTGCCTGCTGCCCACATGTGCCATCCTATCACATCTGTGTCCTGTGTCCAGCTGACTATTGTTATATGCCTTACTGCAGAGCACTGAAGCTTCTACTGCGGCCCACACACAGACAGACTAATATCTGAGAATTGGCTTATTAGGGTTGGCCTCCTTAAGGAGGTTGAGAACCTACTTTCCCCGTGTTATACCTCATTCAGTTGATGACCAGGCTCTACACTGATTGCAGTTTTAGGCACCATTGCATTACTTGTAAGCAAGATCTGCTTCTGTGTATTGTGGCCGCTAGCAGCTATTATTGGTAGAAGGAGTTTGTCACTGTGTGGCACTGTGTGCCTTACAATGGGCTGCTAGGGCTCACAAATCAAAGTTTTGTGTACTAGCTTTCCTTGGGCAGCTTATCTTCACTTGAGAGCAATTAGACTGGAAGACCAGTCTTCCTAATGTCAGTTAAAATCCCTGAAACACTTACAATGTGGGTGTAAGGAGACTCAGCACCAACTGCTTTGATTTGTGATCTCTCTCTGTTCTGCCTTATCACACGTGCCTGTTGCTTTCTGGCTTCAGTTGTGATAGAATTAATTTTCTTCTTAGTAGCTGGTTCAGTGCTTGTTTTGGATTGAGTATGGGAATGCTGTTGATAACACACTGATATTTCAGTTGTAGCTAAATAGTGCTTTCCCTAAATCAAGGACTTTTCAGTGTCTCATGCTCTGCCAGCAAGCAGGTGCACAAGAAGTTGGGAGGGAGCATGGCCAGGAGAGATGGCCCAAACTGGCCAAAGAAATATTCTGTACCATAGAACATCATGCTCAGTATATAAACTGAAAGGAAGTATCTGGGAGCTGCTAATTGCTTCTCGGGGACAGACTGGGCATCGTTCAGCACATGATGAATAATTATGTTGTGCATCACTCTTTTCTCTTGGATTTTATCACACAGTATCACCTTTTCATTACTATTATCATATTATACTTTACTTCAATCTTAAACTGTTCGTATCTCAAACCATGAGATTTACTTCATTTTCAATTCTCTTTTTCAATTGTCCACTCCATCCCACTGGAGTATGGCAGGGAGTTGGACACTGGCGGAGGGGAGGGGAGGGCGGGAAGGGGGGAAAGGGAGAAGGGGAGAGGGTGTATGATATTGGGAAGGAGGGTTGAGCAGGTGGCTGCATGGTGCATAGCTGGGATTAAACCACAGCTTGGTAATACAGACATACTCAAAATTTCTGCTCTCCCTCCTGAGTCATTCCCACACAATGGGCAAGGCAGGCTCCCTTAATTTATCCTTTTCTACTTTCCCACAACTGGAATTTCAAACACAGGCCATTACTTCTATCTCCAATTCAAGTATGCTTTTATTTTTCTAAAACAGCCCTAAAAATGCGCATTGAATTACATTTTTTTCGCATGTTTTCCACTATTGGTATAATTATTACTAACATTTCAAATACATGTTTAGTATTGAGCTACCCAACCTAATGCTCAGCACCTCTGGCAAAGTATGTATCCAACATAGCCTTCTTTGTATTGCTTTGTAATTGTTTTTTGAGCTGCTTTAATTTAGTTCATTTTCCATACATAGCTGTCTCCTTTCTGCATAAACTATTACAAATTATATGAATATTTTTAAATACAAAGTAGGATGAGAAGTGGGGTAAAGACCTTCAATGCAACTTGTAGGATGATATTTAAAATAAATAGTGAGATATTTAAGTATTGACTAATGAACTGTATTCTTTTATCTGCAAAAAGAGTGATGAAAAATCTATTAGAAAGATAAATTTATTTTTTAAAAAGTGCTATTTTGTACAGAAGGTACATTTGTAGTGGCAACAGCTATGTTGCAGAAATCATGAGAATACTCTGTGTAGTTTTTCATTTCCTTTTTTACCTCTATTTCCATCTCTTATAATACTGCCTTTGTTAACATTTATTGCATTCTTCTAAGCCTCAAGCTGTGACTTTAAAGATCATGTATAAGACTAATAGGTCTTAATACTATCAGTCTTTGCAGGATCTGAGCCTTACTTTCAATTAATACATTTCATAAGATAAACATCCTCAAATTCCTCCCCAAAAATTTTTTTAAAAATTAAACAAAAAGTGAGAGAACACATCTCAAAAATGTCATTGTTTTTATCTGTGCAGAATTGTTGCAGTTTCATTACATTTTTCCCATTAACTCTGTAAGGCAGGAAACATGCAAACATTATTCTTAGAAACAAAATTAACTCAAACTTCATGTTAAAGAGTTGTATTACATTCTAGACACAATCTCTTTAATTACAGCAGTCCCTTTAGATTTGTTCATGGGGAAAGGAATTGCTAAGCAGTTTCAGAAATTCCTATTTCCCTTTTATGGAAGAATAATGAAAAGTGTGAATCACATTTTCCACATAATTTAATGAAATCCTTCATTAGTGAGAAATGACATTTGTATTCTATACTATACAAGTTCTTTGTACATGGAAAGTAGCTCTCTTAATTAGTTTAAAATTGCTAAGGATCTATTACCTTTGTAGGATGAATACTGGTTGTTGTGCCATTGGTATATTCACAAACAAATCAGTTACAAATGAAGATTACAAACCAAAGCATGTTAAATCAATTGCTGGAAGAGAATATAGCAAATTTTTTAGTACTACTATCAATTAAAATATACTCCTTCTGTAATCCCACAGCTGAACAAACAGGAATGTTATTTATAGGAGATGCAATAATACAGGTTAGTAAACATTCACTTTTTTCCACAGACATTTGTTTCATACTTGCTTTTATTTCAGTAACTAACTTACACATTGCAAATCATTTTCTTCCTATCATATCTGTTTTTAGGTTAATGGTATAAATGTAGAAAGTGCTACCCATGAAGAAGTGGTAAGTCATTCCACTTTGATTGTTTATTGGTGTACAGAATATCTTATGTCCAAACTGTGCTGCCTCTAGCCTTGTTACAAATTAATTTACTCTTTTTTACCATAATGACAGTGCTATAGTCAGGTTTGTCACATACATGATTATTAAAACTTTGCCCGTTATTTCATTCATTTTTTAAATACAGTTTTCTACAACATTTGGTCTAACCCAAAACGAAGTAATTTATTGAATAGTGGTTCGTTTTTACCGATATGTTTCATTTATCAGATTGACTGTATGAAGATAAAGCCAGTTCACATTCATTACATGTGCAGTGCTTTTCTGGTCTGCAGTGCAAGTCACTATAGATAAAAATTGTTACCCCCTGTTGCCTGTTTATTGGCAGTTATCAGTTGATTCACTATCTCAGCATAGCATCTCTAGCAACCATAAATGACATAGGCTTTGACAGTCTTATCAGCAAGGCAGGAATTACATGGGCAAAGGAACTAAACTTGCTTTTATTACTTGGGGGTGATCTCTCTAGGTCAAGATAAAGTGCAGCTGCATGATCATGCAGTCCTTTTCTTGATGTTGATTAATACTATGAAGCTGAATCTCTCACAGACAATCTCAGTAAAGCACTGAGTCAGGTCTATTGTGTATTGGTAAACTGCCCTCCTGCTGCTTGTATTGTTATTGCACATAATAAAACTCTAAACTTCCTGAAAGTTATTCCTCACAAAATGGTAAGTTACATCCCTTAAGAATTGTTTTTCAGAACTGAGAAGTGCTCCAGAACTGTCAATGTAACACAGCTGAGGTGAGGAATGAGAGAGAAATGTGTAGTGCTGCTCCTTGCCGTGTATATGGGAATTCAGTGGAAATATTACGCAAAATTTTCTAGGACAACAGCAGGCTGTATGGCTGAATGAAACTCAGAGATATCTCAGTGGGCCAGGAGGTCTGCAAAGATACTTTACTACTACCACAACCTGTTACCACAATCAGAGTGGAGTTAGGTAAATGGGCCAGGTGGTAGAGGAAGGGACTGGTTCTATGAGATGGGCTGTCACCAAAATTCCTGAGAGATTGGAATATTTTTTACTTTTATCAAAATTATGTCTTTGCATTTTTATTAAATAATGGTTGAGATAAAGTTCTCTGAATATGGTGGGGTTTCAATGTGAAAGAAATTCTTCAGAAAGGGTTTTTGCACTTGGAAACACCACTGAAGAAGGTAGTATTACTATATTTTAAGCTGTTAATATAGTAGTTTAGTGATTAAGGGTAGTTGTCCAGGAAGCAGGAGGCTGAGGATGGAAGACTCATATAATTTTTAGAAAATCATACCCGCATCTTCTGTATCTGTATAGAGTGCTCTGTTTTCTAAACGTCACTCAGGTTAGATGAGAGGTGCATCAGCACTTCTGTTCAAAACACACTCAGAAGTGAGACTTGAGTAGTCTTAATTCACTATGGATTCCAGTTTACGCAACCTTGTTAACATGAAACAAAGTACTTAATCAGTGGGAGCCTGTCAAAGGTTATTGAGTAATACTTTTGGCTTGATTTATTTTCATCTGGCACCATGATCTCTTACGTATTGAATCATCTACTTCAAGGTGGGGCTTATGAAACATCATCCTCTAATATAGTTTGAGCACTCTTTTTGCTGCTTGCATTCTGATTGCAGGAGACCCCTTCTGTAAATCCTAACTCAAGGTTACAAATTGTGCTGTGTGATCCAAGGGACTGTGCACTGGGTCAGGCTGAGACAGCATTAATTTTCTTTGCGGCAGCCAGTATGGTGCTGTATTTTGGTTTGTGACTAAAACAATGCTAGTAACATGCCAGTGTGTTTGCTATACCTGAGCAGTGCTTGCAAACCATCAAGGCTTTCTTTTTTCCCCACTTTCTCCCCTTTCAATGAGTAGGCAAGGAGTGAGTAAGAAGCTGGAAGGGGACACAGCCAGTAAAGCTGATCTGAACTGACCAAAGGGATATTCTGTACCATGTAACATCATGCTCAGCATTTAAAATTGTGGGGACTGTTTTCTGAGGGATACAGCCATTCCTCAGAGACTGGATGGGCACTGATCTGTTTGTAGGAGGTGGTGACTGCCTTTTCATCACTTGTTTTGTTTTTACCTTTGTCATATCAAACTGTCTTTGTCTTGAAACTGTCGTTATTGAGAAGGTTTTGATGCTTTGTTCATTCTGTTCTCTCCTATCCTGTCAGTGGGGGAATGGGATTCAACCCACCACAGACTAGTAAAGGGGATGCTGGTGGCAAAGACAGAGATTCTGAATTACTTCACTAGTCCAGCCATAGTGCTAAGGCATTAAGGGGCAGAGTGCATGTTTCTTCCTTTTCTTGATGTTGGACTGTTTGGATTTTAACATTTGTTTGTCTTTAGTGGTTTGGTTATTTTATTTCTTAATTGTAAGTCTAACAAATGTTTTCAAGGATTTTCTTTGGATTTTTTATTTTATTTATTTCACGACAGCATGTCTGGATTCCTTGCTGTTTAGACTTTCCCCTTTTTGTTCTTGATTTCTACAATTTCACAATGCTGCTTCACCCTTGCAGGATGTGAGGAGGTGCACTGAATAGGTACAAACTCAGATAACTTACATTTTTCTAAATTAAAACTTAGGACTAATTTTATGTCAGTTTGGCTCATAGGTGTTGAAGACTTATGACCCATTGGGAGAGAATGATACATGGGAGAGAATGATACAAAGTTTGGGAACTTCAGGAAAGGAGGCCAGTTTGTTCTGTCTGCTATCTACCATCTTCACTCTGAAGTTGCTTATGTAGATAGCTAATCAGCAACAATTTAACAACAAACTGGCTTTCCTGTTTTTCACATCTGATTACTAGAATTTGCTTTTCTCCACAATTATTCAAACTGCTACTATCACGCCTTAGTTCTGGCTAAGGGTATAGACAGAATAAATAAATGAGAATCAGTACTGAGGAAAATCCTGCTTTTGCAGAAGGTAATACAATAGTGTGGAAAATTGAAAATAATTTCTTTTCCTTGAAAAATAAGTTTATTTTTAGAAATAATCTATTGATGTAGAAAGACTGTGAATAGAGAACATGTTAATTCAGAGGTTAATATAGTTTCTGTATTGCTCATCAGAGAGGAAAATTAATTTTGTTTCCCTGATGGCTAATCAGGTTGTCACCCTGCAAACCCAAAAGGAATAGTCAGTTCTACTGAGGGGAGAGAGAGACAAGGAAAGGGGAAGATATTTTGGTTGAAGATCACAAAGAATATATACCAATTGGTATTCAGTTGGCTGGGACTTCAATTTTCAAGGTATTCATAATAAACTGTGAAAGAAAAGGAAACATGAGATGACAGTTTGCTGATTCAACAGAATTTTTCAGGTTCATAAAATCACAGAATCATAAAATAGTTTAGGTTGGAAGGGACCTTGAAGATCATTTAGTTCCATCCCCTTTCCATGGGCAGGAAACCTTGCACTAGACCGGGTTGCTCAAAGCCCTGTCCAAACCAGCCCTTAATCACTTTCAGCAACGGAGCGTCCACAGCTTTTCTGGGCAACCTTTACCAGTGCCTCATTACCCTCTCAGTAAAGAATTTCTTCCTAATATCTAATCTAAATTGGCACTCCTTCACTTTAAAACTGCTCTCTCTTGTTCTATCACTACATTACTTTGTAAAAGGTCCCATTCCATCTCTCTTGTAGCTCCTTGTAAGGTCTGGAAGGTGCTCTAAGTTCTTCCCAGAGCCTTCTCTTCTCCAGTCTAAATAGGCCCAGCTTCTCAGCCTGTCATCACAGGAGAGGTGCTCCAGCCCTCTGAGCATCTTCAAGGCCCACCTGATGAGCAGAAACACTTCCTGGCATTTTGTGGCATGGGTCTGCGTGCTTCTCTCTCCCTGTACTTAGAGAGAGAATAAGATTCAAGAAGATTTTTGTGAGCCCCGGCATGAGCACTGCCCTGTGAGGAAATGCACAAGAAGCACCTATTTGTTTCCACTATAAGCAAAATGTAGGTGATGTGATGAAAAACATTCTCTGGAGCCTTTCCAGGTGCAATTGGACAGGATGCTAGATAATGTCCTGTAGGCTCGCTTTCTCACAAATGGTGGGGACATTCATCTTTTGAGGTCCTTTAAAATCTGGACTGTGTTCTATGATTCTCTAATTAGTTCAAATGTAAGTCTGTATGAAATGAATCCCATTTCAACACAATAAACTGATTATTTCTATTAACTAGGAAAGGCAGGAGTGAGAGTTTAGGCATAGAAAATTAAAAACTTTGTGCTGTATGGTATTTTTTTCTTATTATATCATATTCATGTATTTTATGACAAATTAGCGTGTTTCACACATTTTTGTTATTTCACACATTTTTTATTTCACACAAATGTTAATGTCTTTGGAATTTTGATCACTGACCCAAGAAAGCAATTTGAAATACTTAATTCTTTTTATTTATGCATAGTCTCACAGAAGAACATCACCAAACAAATGATACCCATTAAAACAGAATCTATTTAATAGGAATCATTTTAGATTTTTGGAATTTTTACTGCTTTTAGCCAATAGTTACTAATTTTTTTTAGATACCTAATGACTTCAGATGTTTATTGTAATGCTATTTAATGTGTCATTGGCATGTCTGTCATACAGTGATGAACTTCTACTTCATTGTGCTGATTCACTCAGATACAAGAAATGAACCTGAAAATTGTTTATCTATATTGAGATGTTGAGATTTTATTTTGATTCATCCTTTAATCCATCATCCATTCTGCATTAGCTATCTCAGAAATAAAATTCTCTGCATAGAAAAACAATTAGAAGATACATAGCCAAAAAAAGTACATAATACTTAGCTGCTCAACAAATACATCAAAATTAGTAAGATAATAAAAAACACAGAACTGTAGTGATTAATTAATAAAACAAATGAAATAATAAATATAATTATAAAATATCTTGTCAAATTGATAGATTGAAATAGTAATGGCAATTCATTCTTGTGAAGTAATGGAAATTCATTCTTTTGATTTACCAATTTTAGCATGTATTAATAGTCATATTAATGAGTAGAATTTATTGACCTATGTTATTGGTAAAACCATTATTCTTTAAACAAATTCAGATTCATGTTTACAAGGTGAAAACTGCAGTGTTATGTTCTCTTGGTTTAACCATATGTTAATATTTGAATATATAATTTAGTAATATTTGAAGGAACAACCTTATGACATCTGGAGAAATTAAAAATAAAATTGTCATTTAATATATGTAGAAGGGTTAATATCTTAAGGTTTCTACCAGAAATAATCAGCCATACAGACCAAAGTTCAAGGAAATGCTTGTTGTTTTTCTAGATTGCTCAGCTAGTGGCTACATTAACATGTGTAAGTATCCTTACAGACATATACACATTTCTGACCTAATACTGGTGCTTAATTCAAGTTATTCCATCAATTTCTGCAGTTCTTCCTGCAGGAAACTTTTCAATTTGAAAATGCTTTTTCACAGTTTAATTCAAGTATGGCAACTATAAAATGAGAGCTTGACCAGTTAAATGAAGGAAAAATAAATATTTTTCTACATAGACAGACTATGCATGTTTCATTTCTCGAAGATCCATCTTAGTGGTGCTAAGATGAAACTTCACAGTACTTTCAGCAGTCCTCTGCATGGTTTACTTGAATGATTAGTCCTTTGTACTGCAACTTTTTTGTTCTCACAACATAGATGAAACATTCTCTTAATATTGGAAGGGTAATTTTACCAGATCCAGAGGAACAGATTTTCTCACATCATGTGAAGGTTGCTGATTCCTTTGAATGTCGTGGAACTGTTTGATTTCTTTCTTCAGCTGCATGTCGTTCCCATTTTCCTGATACTTCCCAGAGTTTGCTTTTAGATTTCTGCGTTTTAATAAACTATTTTTATTGAGGTTTTATACATGATGTTATAACTGGTTTTCATGTGAATGAAGGTGAGCTACTTCATTCCCTATCCCTTGCTTCCACACTCGCACATCCTAGCAAGACCAACCTGTTCCTTCCATTCATTTTTTCAGACACAATGGAAAAAAAGTTGAATACTTCTGAAAAGCATTTTAAATATGAACAGTTGCCAAAAATAAAAAAAAATAGTAAAATTTTATACCTTTTCTGAACTAGTCTACATATATTACTGCAACGTTTAGCTGCTGTTACATCTTACTGCATGAATATAAGTTAAAAAGAAGTATGTGGTATTGTAGAGAAACTTACTGGTAGTGTCTTAAATCACCTGAACATCACACTCTATTTCTAGGATTTGCCGTGTGTTCAAGTAAAGCAGATGTAGTAGAGTGGAAATAAGAAATCATTCTCTAAAAATTGTATTGAACATATAGAGATGAGTGTGTGAATTTTTGTTGAAGTGTGTGTTTTGTCACGAGAAACCTAAAGAAATATGAAATGGATTAATCAAAAAAAGCAGTCATTGTGCTTCCAAAAGGATGACAAGCAAGTCTTAGGAGAGCAAAAAAAAGGAAGTACAGTAGGAAAGCTCAGAAAATCTGTTGCAGTAACTATTTGAAAGGGCGTTTTCTGGTGCTTTTCCTGATCACCCTCAAGCAGCTATTAAATAAAAATATTGTTTAAAAAAATTAAAAAGGGGATCCATCCTTGTAGGTATCCAATGAGTCTCCCTTTATTTTTTCCAAAGTCTTTTTATGTGAAATGTTTTTAATCTTTTGAAAAGAGAAAAAAAAAGTTTATAAAGAATAAAGCCAAAACCTTTAGCATCTTGTACTTTTCTTACTCTTGTTAATTTCCAACACTGACCTTCATTGTCACTGGATATTTAAGGAGAAAAGTAGAGGTTTTTACATATCAGTTTTTATACGACTAGTTTCTGTATATGAAACTTCCACTACATCAAAGAAATCAAGCTTTTGAACTTTTTAATTTTCTAACTTTCTCTTTGTTGTTCTCACAGAGTTCCTTTTTTCATTGCCTCAGTCAGTCCAAAAAGAATGCTTTACTCACCTCTTATGTGGACAGCAAATACTTCCTAAGCTCAGTAGAGAGGTGCAGGACAGCTGCATGCATTGGAGCTGAAGCAGGACCTGAAAGAAGTGATGGAACTCTCATTGAGCAGCATTTATTAATAAGTTTAGCGTAATTGCTTTAATTTTAGAAAATTCACTGCTGCTATGTAGGTGGGCAGTAACAAATAAATAATCATCAATGACAAGAATGCTAAATTTTGACATTAGAAGTTCTGCTGTGCATAATTTTCCTTTTCTTTAAGTTACCCTACAGAATTTTTCTGAGCTATTTTCTTGGTAGTTTGTCACAGTACAGCGGGAATTATCATGACGGTGAGACAAATAATTAGAAAGTGTTTTTCATCTTGCTTAGATGAAAAAGATCTGAGTTTAAGTTAATTTCTTCAGGTGCTAATTTGCCATAAGTATTCTCAGCACTGCTTAAAAATAAAGCTACTTAAAATCAGCAAATTACATTATAACTTTACAGTTTTGTGGGATGTACAATTCAACCTCACTGTTTCCAGATGCTGTAAGAAGTGTAATTGTTTCATCACTGAAATCATCTGGCAGCATTACTCATTATGAAGCAAGTTGTAATATACTTTTGGTCTCCAGTGTCTTTCACGTGCAAATGATAAAACTCACATGCTTTAAAACATAATTTTACCATTTAAATTTGCACCCTTTTGCACCATTGCTGTGCTTTTGTAAAAGATAGCAACATTTCAGAGAAAAAAAATAAAAACTGGAGTAATATAAGCACCTGTATAAAATGTATATCTTAAAATATTACACAACTTCTATTATGTAATTGTGGAAATCAACTTTCTTTCGAGCTCTAAACATGTTAAGAAAACATCTGCAATTAAGCAGTTCAGATTTCAGTACTACTATTTTACCTCCATCATTTCACAGTCAATTCTCTGTGTTAGGAAAGCAGCAAGTACTCTGGCATTATGAGCATTTACAATGTGCATAATCTTTGAGCACAAAACCAGAATTACTATAATTAAAACTAATAGAGGAATTCAGCTACCTGGCACAAAGGAAAAATTGAAGATTTTCTTAAACTATGGGCACAAAATCTAACACTTACATAAAGCACAACACAGAGTGTGGCTGGACAGCTACAATTTTAAGCAGTAATTTCTAGGGTTAAAAAAAGTTGAGAGTTAAAAAAATAAACTAAATTAGAGTATCTCTTTTAACCATTTTAATTTTTCTACTTATTTAATTTATAAATGTTGAAAAAGCTACAAAGGATTTATAAGAAATTACACCAGCTGCTTTAGTAATAAATAGAGGGGCACTTTCTTCCATCTGCTACCTGCACACAACTGAGTACCATGGAGGTAGACTAAATATGTAGGTCAAAGGAGAACACTGGAATAAAAACAAAAGTGTGTAAGGCTTATCTGTGGATAAGTCTGGAGGGTCTTTGAAAGGGCTGGCAGGAAAAGAAATGATAGCTTCAGGAACAGTACTGTATTATCCCACTTGTTATGTCTGATAATCACTACAAAGACCTATCGACTCTTGCTTCCTTTGATCCTTACACCCTGTGCCCAAACTAGTCTTTATCTGTTTCTGGTCACTCTGCTTGGTTTCCACTCTGGCTGAGCTAACTTCTCTGAAGCAGTATCCTCTCCTTCTCATTTCTCCCTCTTACACTTTCCTTTTCATATCTAAACAATGTTTTGTGCTTTTAACTAATTGACTGCCTTATATTAGGTGACCCTTGCTTTTTTGTCATGGTATAAAGAACTTTAGAGGGCTATATTCTCTAACTCAATGTTATCAAGACAACCAAGCTGCGAGCTAATAAAGAGTTAGTGTAAGCCCTTGTGATACTGAATAGATTAATTAAATAAATGTTTGTGAAAGATTAGACTTAGGCTTTTTACTTAAGTGAAACTCAGTTATTTTGTATGTTGTAATTTTCCTGAAATGGAGAGGAAAACATAATTTATATAGAAGACTTACACCCACAAAAAAAATTAACTCATTAATAAAATTGTTATACTTCTGATCACAAGAAAGATTAACTCCTTTGAGATCACTATGACCTGGACATAAATATTGTTTCTCTTCAAAAAGTCATTGACTTAATGGGAGTGTGATCAAAATAAATGAATGAGTCTTATAGGAGTCACTAATATTTAAGACCCATTTGTTTAGCCACTGGATTGAGGCTGGATAATAACACCTGCTCTTCTTCTTTATTGTAGATAGCAGATGAAACAGTCATAGAGCAGTAGTATATTAATCATAGAGCAGTAGCATATTCATACACTTCAGATGGCAAATAAGCTAGCACATTGCATCAAAACTATTAAAGAACTGGATCAGGAAATCAAAAGGGGGCTTAATGTTGTTGGGTTATCTAATATGATGTTAGGCATCAAAAAGTCTATTAGACAAAGGTCTAATAGAAAAATTATAGCCCTGTATTTAACAAATATGGCTCTAGCTGTGATCAGTACTCTGAGGGAAGAGAAAGTAATTCCTCAGAAAACTGTAACATGACAATGAGATTTGAATGATATTAACTTACCAAACAGCTTGGGTTTTCTACAGTACAGGAAATGTTTAGTATTGAATAAAGGAGTATATTTTATTGTGATCTGTGTTGAATAAATAGCGGTCTATACAGTTACAAAATTGAGGGAATCATGGGGCTGTGGTCCTGAGACAGTACACAGAAGTTTTAGGCTTGGGACTTTGCATAACACAGATTTCTCTCTGATGTGTGCTGAATAGTGCAGAAAATCTGCTGGTTTGTGGTGATAGTAGCACTTTCATGCCTGGGGAATTGTGGAAACAAAAGCATTAAGGACTGACATATAGGGGTACAACTACCATGAAATAGTGCTGAACTTTGTCCATAGATATTCCTGTTATCCTGCTATGTTCATTTACATGCTGTAAGGATTTTAGTGTAAAAGAGGAATGTTGGGTTTGTTTTTCAGGTGCCCTAGTTCTTTAAGCCTGAAAGGATGAACATATGGGTGATTATAAATAAATCCTATGCTTGATCCAAAGTGCAGGGCAATCCATTGTTCTGATCAGTCCATAGGTCTAGGCCTTCTAGCTTGTACTTAGCAGTGAATGTGTAGACATAAAAACAGTTCTTGGTGTTTCCTATTTTCAGTCTTGTATTAACTCTATGTGTCTGTGAAATGTCTATTAGGCTAGAAAACTTAGTACAGAAGAATCACCGTGAAAAAGTTTGTTGTAAGAAAAGGAAGTGACCAAATCATCAACAATTTCTAAATCAGAGAATGCAGCATATGGACCTACTTCAAAAGCTTCTGGTTTACTTTTAACTCTCAGTAGCACAAAACAGCCTTCATTAAATATTGCACATCCTTCAGCTGAAGTTACCTTCATCAACATTTTACATCATTGCCAGTAGATGATGGCAGAAGTTTTCTGACTGATGCTTCTCTCCTTAGAGAGGCACTTCTGGTCAGATAAAATCCACTTCTGAGAAGTCTGCAGGTATATCATAAACACAAACAAACAACGAAGAAAATTGGAACAGTAAAACTACATGAAAACCTGCTTTTTTAGCTCAATCTCTGCCCATTGGAGTTTGTATAAATTCAATCACTTTACTATCATTTAGAAAGATTTTCAAATGTATTTGGAGAATGTGAACCTGTAGGGTTAGAGTATTCCAATTTCTTTACTTGAAAAGGCCTGCATTTGGGATAGAAATGTTTGCAATTCTACAGCTACTGACTCTACTTTAACATATGAGTTTCCAGTCACACAGAGTCAGATTTCAACACATGCACATATCTGGAAGTGGTACTTTGATACTATAGTAAGTGTTGCTGACATACCAGATGTCAGGAATGATTTAATAAAATTTTAGTCTAGGAATTGGATGATTTCTCTCTGGTAATTTGGCTATTTCTGCCTGTTGTGAGTTTTTGATATCTGACTTAATTTTTTCTTTTTACAAGTACAACATAACAGTGTAATTACATCGGTGTGTGTAACAAAAAAATAATGTACAAACAAATTTAAACCCCCACATTTAAATAGATTCGGTTTTTGAACAGCATCATATAAGAGCAGCAATATTTGTTTAAATTCACACTGAAGCTTTGTGGTTAAAAATGTCTTCTGTTGTATTTATAGGCAGAAATAAGAGAAAAGTGAGAACTGAGTGAACTAAGAGAAGTTGTGGTTTACTTTAAATATGTGAAAATTTCCGTAAGATGCAGACTGTTCTTTTCCTAGCATATTTGTATAAATTATTCAGATACACAGGCTTGTTTTGGATTAGTCAGATAAGCATTTAGAAAGAGATTATTGCTCATTGAATAGTGCAAAGCTGAGAAAGAGGAGAATCAAAAGTATTTATTGGAAACCACTCCATAATTGACCAGTGGAAAGAAGACAAGTATCAACAAATCATTGTTTCTTGAACTAACTTAACTCTGCTTCATGCTTTTCCAATACTGTTTGCAATCCAATTTTATTTTTATAGTTTTTTTCAAAGCCATTTTTCTTTACTGTCACATGTGAGACTACTTGTAATGGGAGATGTCTGTTGTTCACACAGATTCCTTCCCTAGTCATAGACATATAAGCACAATATCAGATTTTTCAGCCCTGTTCATACAGATTGAGCTGAAACTGCCAAGTTTCCAAAAGTATTTCCAAATATACTTTTGCCTAGGAGACATTTTAAGGGTTAAATACTGTTATTCATTATGAAGATTTAAGAATTTCTTAAAACTTTTAGTTCTAGAATTTTTTTTTATTTTTTTTTTTACTATCACAGGTTATGATCTAATGCTTTTCAATGTTTTACCTCTTAGTTGTTTGCCTGCTGTATTGCAAACTTGTACATAGCCTTCCACCTAGATACTTGGCAAGTCCAAGACTTGCATGTCATGGGAACTTCAAGTGTTTTATTTGTGAAATGCTTGTACCTCAAGATCAGGCATTTATCAGGAGATTCACAGCCTTTTACTTCAGAATTCTTGCTTCAGACCTTCAGTCTGAGTTAGGTGCTTAATCTTAAATATTCATCTATAAATGCTAGATAAGATTCATTTCATCTAATTTCATATGTTTAAAGTGTAAGGTTATCATCCAGGCTCTCCTTATGTGGAGGTAGACATCTGTGGGTGAGAATTTCTTTTTATCCTAAGATCTTTACTGATTTCTAGAAAAGATATTAGCAATATTTTAGAGTTTAATCTTTTAAATAGTCAAAGTTAAATGATGGGATTTCTGCACTCAATAGATATTGGCTAAAGGGCCATATGGGTGAATTCATTCATCAAAAATGTTCTCTTTTTCAGTTTTAATTGCTGTTACTGTTCTGATCTGTAATAAGACACAACATTGTTCAAACAGCCAAAAGCTTGTCTAAATGTCTGAGCATTGTGAATATTAATGATCAGGTATGTTTGAAGGTTTACATCAAATCGCAGTAAACACATGGCACCAGAATTTAAAAAGAATGCATATCAGTTATGAATTGTGCCATTGACTTGCATTCCTATACGTACATAGCATTTCCCTAAATCGAGTGTTGATATTAAAAACAAGCCAGAAAAGTTCATTTGGTTTTCCTAAAACATGAGGTATACTTTTCTCTGCAGACTCTATACTGTAGTTAGCTAAGTGAGATATTGAATTTCTATTTACATTTTTAACATTCTCACTGTTCTGTTCATGAGAAATGCATATGAGAAAAAGAAGCATAATAAACCATGGCCTGATGAATGCACTTAGAGATATGCAAAACCTGCAAATTGGAGCTGGCATGAAAAGGAAACTTTCAGTTGATGCCCTTTTCTCCTTCATACATCTGAACACACAAGTGTATGCACACACACAGGGTAGTAAATGCAATCAACCTTTAAAAAGCATCAAAACCTTTTACAATATTATTTTACAATCACCTTTACAATCCTTATTTTATATTAGTACTACAGTAAGGCAACAGTGAATGTTACTCCAAAGATATCGGATTTGTCTTTTGGACTTGCTGAACTTGTGCTAAAACTTCAGCACCACAGAGCAGTGCATTTAGGGACCTTCCAATGTTTAAGACCTTCTTATGAGCCCTGAAATTGATTTAGTTTTGTTAGTATGTGTGTGGTTCAATATTATCACCTCTTCAGGTGCTACCTAAGAATACAAAGTAGCTTCAGAAGAGTATGATACAGTGTGAATATATTTTCATGTATTACTTCATGGTAATTTTAAAACAAATCATTAATATTAGAGTTCTTTCCTTTTCAAAATATCCTTCAAAATTAAAAATAAAAAACCAAATCTCATACTCTGCAATAATTTCTAATCTACTGTCTTATTTTGTTCCATACAGTTTTTTGATTTAATTTATCTCCATAATGGTTGACTAAGATCTTCCAAAAGTACATTAAGCAATATGACTGTCCTGGTGTATCCTTCATCTATTGACAAATATAAATGTTTGATGGCTTAACTAAGAGGAAACACAATTGCTCTGCTGTGTTTGAAATGTTTCTTGAAAATGTTTTATCTATTAAGAAGTTAAAATTCTTCCTTGATATTACAAAGTCAAAATTGAAATGCCTCACTTTTTTTGGCTTATCTAAGAGGACAATTGTGAATAAAAAAATGAGTTCTACATATTAATTTTATTTGATTTATGTTTCTTCCCATTGCATATATCAGGACAGTATTATGACCATATTATAAATTTGATGGGTTTGAAATTATCTATTGAATTTTCCAAAACACTAATGTTGCTGTACTGATTATAAGCTAAAATCAGCATTTCTAATAGTTTACCATGCAACCAAAAGTGGTATCACAGTACAGCAGCATTTGATAACAGGAACTTGTATTTCTTTTATTTGCCAACTCTAGATTCTTCTGTTGCCTATTCCTGTGAAAATAGACACTCTAAAACAGTTTTAATGGAGAAAGATATATAGGTTACCTTTATTAGACGCTTCTGAGGTGCACACCAGAAGGTCTGCACCAGGAATGTTACACTTTTATAACTTCTCGGGTAATTTGCATATGAGATATCAATAACCAACCATGATCCTCTTTTCCCTCTGTGACCCATACACAAGGGTCTTCAGAACTGCCCCTTGGATATCTTCCAGGACCTCTAGGACTTCTTCTTGGGTTTTGTCTTCTCGCTATCTACAGGTGACATCTCACAAACACCATGGCCTTGGCAGGGCATGAGAAAGCTCACAATTTGTGAGAAAGAGCTTTAGTAATTGACTTTAGGATGTGAGCAACCTAGAAGAATCTATGCAACTTATATGATTCTAAAAATCTACAAAACACACTAAAATCCTTGGGCATCACTTCCTGCCCTGATACTGACTTTCTGACATTTTTAAGTCCGAGGGAATATGTTTGGTGTCCTTTTCTCTTCCTACCATGTCACCTTTCTGGCATTTTTGCATTCAGGCTGGGTTCAGTGAACATAGACTATGTGGATCACATTGCTGCACTAATTCATTTATCATATTAACTTTCATTTTGTAAAAGTGTCTTGAACCCATGGTGGTGGGTCAGCCCAGGCCAGTGGCCAAATGCCCATTCAGCTACTTGCCCTTTCCTCCTCCTTGGTGGGAGAGGGGGAGAAAATAGAATGAAAAATCTCTTGGGTCAAGATAGATAGGAAGATAGTTTGCCAGCTACTGTCATGGGCAAAATGGATTTGACTTAAGGAAAATTAATTCATTCTATTGCCAGTTAAACCAGATTTGGATATTGAGAAACAGAAGAATAAACTGAGTCAAGATCTTGTCCCCACCCTTTTTCCCAAGCTCGACTTCACTTCTTCATTACCAGCTCCTCTTCTCCTCTCTGAGCTGTGCCCTGCCATGGTGAGTCAGAGCTGCCTGGAACCGTCTGTGCCTGGCACAGGACAGCCCCAGCCACCCCTCACAGAGCCCCCCTGCAGCCTCCACTACCTCCTGTACATGTTTGTCACCCTCCTGACTTCACATCAGGGCATTTGTTAACCCCATGTGCTGCCGATGTCAGTGTGTTTCCTGCAGCATATTGATTTGTCGGATTTGTTTCAGCCATACTACTTGGCCTGAGCTTGGATTTTTTTTCAAGGATCAGGCCAAATGGCTTCCCATTTCTTGGACTAAATGAACCTTTATGTAGGGGTGAGGGATTTAAACCATTTTTTTTTTTTTAAGTACATAAACCTCACTACCTGATTATCTGGAAAATTATGAAGTGAAGCACACCAGCTCTTTCAAGTTCTAATGTGTAATTTCTTAATTATTTACTTTTTAAAATAGAATAATTTATTATTTGTTTAATTTATGCATTTACTCATAGAAAATATTTCCAATTAGTCTTTGTTATCAAAGACTCCAAAATTCAGTGGTTCTGTCAGTACAGTATAGAAAAAAAATAGTTTACTGTTTGGTCAGATGTAAAAGCATTTGATGTAGTTGTGATAGCTTTGTTGCAATTTAGTTTAGCATGAGACGAAATGTGGTGTGGCTGGGCTACAAGGAGGACATCAGTTTCTTTCAAGGCCTGATGCAGATATTAATGAAGTATAGGAATATAAATTCATCAAATGAAGACAGAAAAGTGACTTCAAGGTAATTTAAACATATGCAATGATGGGCTAGCAGTTTCTTGAATTTTTATCAGAGATATTTATCATCTTTGATTAGTTGATATAGATATACACATATAGAAGAAATACATACAATTTCTTGTATTTATGTCTGAACTATGTTTTCGTATATGGTCCAATATGACTATCATAACAGCCTAAGCAAGCCTAATCTGTAGTTCATAGAATCATAAAATGATTTAAATTGAAAAGGACCTTGAAGATCATCTAGTCCCATCCCCTCCATCCATTCTGGCCTTGAACCCTTCCAGGCATGGGGCATCCAGAACTTTTCTGGGCAACCTGTTCCAGTGGCTAATCACCCTCACAGTAAAGAATTTCTTCCCAATAACTAATCTAAATATCTTCCTTTTTTAGTTTAAAAGTGTTCCCCTTTGCCCTATCACTGTGCCCACATAAAAGTTGTTCCCTCTCTTTTTTATAAGCTTCCTTTAGGTAATGGAAAACTGCTAAAACCTTCTCTTCTCCACTTTCAATAGCTTCAGCTCTCTCAGCCTGCCTTCATAGAAGAGGTGCTACAGCCCTCTGATCATCATTGTGGCCTCCTCTGGACCTGTTTGAACAGGTCCATAATCACCTCCCTTGGCCTGCTTCTCATGTTTCTTTCAATGCAGCTCAGGACATGGGTGGCTTTCTGGGCTGTGAGTGCACACTATTGGCTCATGTCCAGCTTTTCATCCATGATAAACCCCAGGTCCTTCTTTTCAGGGCTGCTCTCAGTGACTTCTCTCAGTCTGTACTTTCTAGCTTAATGCACTTTAATTAAATTTAGACTATTTAGCTTTACCTCACTTAAAAATAATAAAACTTATGATTAAAGTAAAAATTCATAACCTTCCAATCAGATACTAAATGTAAAAAAAAGTATCTCATTACTGCAGAATGTCAGAAGTATTTAAAATTTATGTGATAGTTTAACCTTGACTAAAACTTTTTATATGTGTATATAAATATATCAATTATATATATATATATATATATATATAAGGCATATATATACATGTATAAAAATATATTTAATAGTCTGCAGATAAAGGGAAGAACTATCATTGTAACAGTAGAGCAGAACTCTCAGATCTTCAGTCCTTAGTGAGTAATAAATGTTTAAAATACTGCAGGAAATAAGGGTCAGAGGATTTCAGGAGACACAGTTTTCTTACATCTTAGAAATTAGGACACATTAGTTTGCTTTGCAGCCCTGTCACATTTTTGTATGATCTTAAAGAAACATTCTAATTTTGCTGCACTTTTGTTCCTGGTTGCTCCTTTTGTGCTCATCTTCAGATGGTTTATTCAGGAATCAGTGTATGACTCCTTACTTCACCTGTCCAGGGTGTTCATATCCATGAGACATAAGTTGGGTATTTTCATGTAAGTGAATACATCAGTCTCTGGGTAATCATTATTTTAGGTACACAAGTGGGAAAGTTGTAATGTTTGAGGTAATCCTGCATCTCATGAGGTTGGCAATGTGCTAAAATAGTGGTCTGAAACAACACTATCACCAGATTCCTCCAAATACTTTGAACCATTAAAAACATTTATAGAAGTAAGTTTGCTGTAGGAAGTTAGTTTCTTTTCTACTGAATCCCTGTGTGCTCTGATCGTACTCAGACTGGAGGCCACAAGCCTTAGCATCCATTCAATACCTCTTTCCTGGGAGTCATGGATATGAAACTGGGGAATGCCTCTGCCCTTTAGTAGGAATTGAGTTCCATTAGAGAAGTTATTTGTAGTTCTGCATTTAAAAAGGCACCTTTCATAGTAGTGTGCATGTGTTCCCTTTTGGTTAGCAAATGGTTGGCAACAAAGACAGAAAAATCAAGACTATATTTGAAAAACAAAAATGTGCTGAATGTGTTACCTTAATCAAACCAAATATTTGAGATCAAGATGTGTATGATGTATCAATATATCTTTATGTGTCTGGATATATACACACAAACTAAAGTATTATATACATGCCATATTTTCTTACTACCCTGTGGCAGTTTTACAAAATCAGTTTGTGGAAGTTGTATTCAGCTGGTATATAAAATCAGGTTGTCCAGAAAATTTTTTATTCAAGTTGTTCCACTAGTCTTGCCTACTCTTTTCCATTGTTGGTGTGGCTCCATCCTTAAGCTATTCTACATTCCCAGTCAGAAATGTGTATACTGAGTTTATTATAGATCAACAGAAACGTTGATTTCATTCTAAGTAATGTTCTTTCTGTGACTGATGGTTCTTTGCTTTAAAGTATCTGTTATTTGTCACACTGACAGGTACACCTACTGCGAAATGCTGGAGATGAAGTTACCATCACCGTTCAGTACCTCAGGGAAGCTCCATCATTTTTAAAGCTCCCATTAGGTAAGAGGAAATTAACAGATAGGAGGAATTTGTTTTCCTCTTTGCAGTACTCTCATAATACGCTGACAGTGACAGAAATAGAAATTCAATCTTTGAGTGCTTTACAGGAAGGAACAGAAAATTTTCTGTATACTTTACTGTTTAACATATAAGAATCTACTGCATACTGCCTCACTGTTTCTGTATAACTCATTCAAAATAAAACAAAAAAAATTATTAAAATGCAGTACAGTCATGAGTGATACCTGAAAGTTTTTCAACAGAAGCTTCGCCTGAATACAATAAAATGGTGTTTAAAACGTTTGAATCATACATTCAGATTGAAAGGTACTTTCAGGGCACTTACCAAACAAATGGATAACATTAATTATGTATTTTTCATAAATTACTTTGCTATTTTGATTTGTTTTGTCAGAGAGCAGAATTATGATGGGACAACTGAGTGGTTTAACAATAGCAATACTAAATTGTGTATGAACAATGCAGACAAAGGGAGTTTTGGATTCTTCTGATTAGAAGATAAAATATTCAAGTTGCACAGTTGTGATCAATGTTGCAAGTAGAAAAATGTTCATATCAGCTGACTTAATCAGACCAAATTATTTATCTTAACAGATTATTAAATAAGCCAAAATATTAGAAATGTACTTTGTTCTTTGGATTTATTTAAGTTGGGTTCAACTATGTACTTTTTCTTTTCTCATTTCTACAGAATCATAGGTGTCATAGTCTAGCTCTTGTCATTAGAAGAGTGTTGATAATTTCATCTATATTCTTACACTTGTTAAAAGCAAACTTGACAGGCCTCTTCTAAGCTGAACTATACAATTCATGCTAAAACCTTTATTTCAGTTCTCTCTGCCCATCATTTGCATTTGAAAGTGGAATATAAGTTCAAAGAAATCTTATTTTTACATTTTGACATCTTTGTATGGTCAGTGTTTCTTATAATGAATCTTCGTTGAAACATGATTTTGGCAAGCTAGTAGCATCTTACCAGTAGTTTCTGTATTGGTCCCTCTTTGTACATCATGGGAAACTAGCTTTCTCACCAGGAAGTATTGCAGCCCTTCCTGTCTGGGAGGCAGAGTTCATGACACTGCTTCCATGAAGTGTTATTTCTGGAAGGAGAAAGCGGTGATTACCAAGGAGATAATTTTCAATCTCCATGTGACCAGCTGGTACCATTTGGAGTCTGCACCTGATTACTCTTGTTCAAAGAAAACCTGTTTTGAAAAGGGAAGATAGTGCCATTTTAGACAAGCTACTGCTGACTATCGATAAACACAGCAGAGAAGCAATTCTTCTGAAATGAGAGATCTTGTGTACCAACTGCTCATTTTGGGAAGCTTATTAGACTTGCTTCCTTTATGCAGAGCATGAGGAGATTCTTGGCAAGCATTATACTACCCTGCCCAGTCCCATGCATGATCCAGTCTTATGCCACATTCTCAAAATGAGCAGTTGGTTTTTCAGACATCTGAGGAACTTGAAAAATGACCCTTCTCCTCAACTGAACCTGGACCTAAAGTGATCTTTGGTAGATGATTTACGATAAGTACTCATTCTTGCGGTGAGAATATGAGCAAATAAGATGTATAAAATTATGGAAAATAGTTCTGGTTTAAGACTAAATACAGTGAAGTTCTGGAGAATAGTAGCAGTGACGTAAAGCACCCCATTTCAAGAAAGGCTTTTCACAAGTCCATGCACAAAAGGGAGTTCCAGTCATAAAGCATCAGTGACACATATAACAAGCTAAGTAGCAACTCCACTATGCAATAAAGAACTTTCCAAATTACACTGCAGGCAGGATGTAAGTGCATACATGCATAATTCTGAAGCATCTTGGCTTTTCATGGCATCCCAGAAGACTCAGGCACATGATCACTACCTTCCAGCATTCTGTCAGACCAGCTGCTGTGCTGGCAATTTTAGTGCTGTGGTATGTTCACTTTAAAAGCAATTATACTGTCTCTTCCTATTACCCATATTATTATTATGAGCACATCATCAGGAGTAGCATTTACTTCCCATTCTTTCTTCTTATACCTCTTCCTTCCCTACACCATCTTATGCCGCGGCTAGCAAAGCACATGATGTTACAGCGTGAAAATGTCTGCCTACAGTTCTCACCACATTTTTCTGGCTGTCTCAGTCTTTCATTACTGTGAACAACAAATACAGAATTTGGCATGAGTTTAGCCATGAATACTGATTAAGTAGCACTTAAGGATGAGACAAGGACTGCTTGTTTCTGTTTGGAGGAGGACCTGACCCAGGGGATGTCAGGATTGATCATTGTTTCTTTCGTATCTCTCTGGGACACTTAGCCCTTACTGGACTATTATGAAACTATCCATAATAGTAAATGAAATCATGCCAACAAATATTCTCTGCCACAGTTATTGATCAGAAGTTTTATTAAATATTGCAGAGTGCCTGGCATAATTTTGCATAGGGCAAGTAGTTCTTTCTCAAAAAACTCTCAGGCCTGGATCAGAAGTTGTTATGGGCCAGTAAGGTCATTAAATTTCTGCCTCACTGGGTTGCTTAGCTCCATGGATAGGATGATTACTCATCCCATGGTTCTGGTTGGTGCTAAAGTCTCTGTCAGCCAGAGAAAGGATAGATTTGTCTTTATTGAAACCATAGGAAGAAATTTTGGTTTTTTGAGCTGGATTAAGAAGTTATAATTGACTATGAGTTATTTGTTAGCCTGTTACAGGATAATTATGGCATCAGCTCCTGAGTATTGTCATTAAGGTTTCCCTGCATCTAAGTCCATTAGCCAACCCAGAGTTGAGCTGGTCTTGTAGGACTCTTTTAGGTAAGATTCACTGCTGCCGGGAAACCTCTTCAGGGCATTTTAAGGTAAAACAGATGTTTTCAAAATATTTGATAGTTATACTAAGTTATCAGAATATTCTGAATTTGCAAAGCTTGCAGTGTAATTAAAAGTCATCAGGAATATTGAATTTGATTTTATCTTTTGGAGGTTGCCTATGACATGTTTAGCAAGTTCAGTAAATGGGGTTTTATTTATATACAAGAGTTGTCCAGTATCATTCAGCAAAGCTAACCAGAAGAAAAATTGTTGTAAGTAGTAACATCTTGCTGACTGCTTGCTGTACATTGATCTCCTGTAGCGCATTTTGATGGTTGTTTGTTATTTAGAAATTCGTATAATTCACTGACTTAAACAAACAACCTCGTATTGAGAGTACTCTGAGTTGACCAGAACATTAATACAGATCATTCTAGGTCTAGAAAGCCTAAGGCTTTTAAAGTTAAAAATAAAATCCAGACTTTATAAAAATAAGTAGTAGAATGCCTAACTTTTTAAATTGAAAAATCTCAGTAATTCTGTCAAAAGGATTATAAAGTGATTTATAAACAACTCCTACTTTTACCACTGCAAAGGAGTTCTTATGTTTAGTGTCAGCTAACTGGGTGATTTCCTGAGTTACTGCTGGCTCTTCAAAATCCCCCGTGATCGTTACAAAGGTTCTTTCTCTCATCTCAGAGTTCTGCAGGGGTTTTTTTATGCTACTCCCTGGGGCATCTCAGTCTGTGAACTACAGACTCCCATATCCTTGCCTTCTCTCTGTCTTTCTGACCCCTTCTCACTTCACAAGGTATGTTGTGTGGTTTTGTTGGTTTTTTGTTGTTTTTTTCTCTGACCATATTCAGTTATTGCTCAGGTAAAGATCAGGAAAAGATCTTTTCCTGTCCCACAGGATCCTTCCTAACCCAGCCTTCTCAAAAGAACAAGCCACAGCTGAATATGAGCAAATTAAACAGATAATGCCTGTGATAGGGCAGGTTTGCATTTTTCTTAGGCTGCTTGTCTATGATTTGGGTGGAATAAGAGAACATTTAGGCAGTAATGATTTCTGGAAATCTCACCACTTGCCAAATACCTTTTTTTCTGGCATTTTCAGGATTCTCTGTTGTGGCCATGAAGTGGGGAGTTATCTGTAGCAAATGTTTTATTTTACATAAAAACTTTGACAATCTTTCTCAAACTGATGTTCCAGAGTTTTGACTGGTACCTTCCACTTGATTGGCAGTCTCATCTACTTGGGCAAGGGCTGCAGTAGCAAATAGTGTATGTCCATATTGTGTCTTGTTCTAAGAACAGGGAGGATAATTTCCTTCATCAGCTGGTAAATGAGCCTAGCAGGGGTAAGGCCCCGCTAGACCTACTGTTTACAAGCAGAGGGGCTGGTGGGTGATGTAGCGGTTGGAGGCCGCCTGGGGCACAGCGACCATGAAATAATAGAATTTTCAATCCTCAGGGATGTAAGGAGAGTCATCATTAAAACCTCTACACTGGACTTCCGGAGGGCAGATTTTGGCCTATTCAACAGATTAATTCAGAGCATACCTGGGAAACAACCCTTAAAAACAAGGGGATTCAGGAGGGATGGACATGTTTCAAGCAGGAAATTTTGAGTGCACAGGAACAGGCTACACCAGTATGCTGAAAGACCAGCCGGAGGGGAAGACGGCCGGCTTGGTTAAATAGAGAGATTCTGTAGGAAATCAGGGATAAAAAGAGAATTTATAGACTGTGGAAAAAAGGGTTGGCTACTTATGAAGAATTTATGAAAATGCACTGTTGTTGAATTAAGTTCCATTTTGCTAAATCTTCCACATATATAGAATAGATGCATCTGAAAATATATGACTAAGAATGACTTTTTGACCTCTTTGATGTTAGACTTGACAGGCCAATTAATGTGAAGTGATTTACAGGCAATTTCAGGTGAATTTTTTAGATGGAAAAGTGAGTTTTCAGTGATGATGATGAATATACTGCTGTGCAATGATTTTATGTGTATTATTGATAAGACCAAGTGCTGTCTGACAGTAATTGTGTATTATTGGTGCTGTTATTAAGCTGAAATTATACAATGATGTGACTTTGTGCTGTTTTCGTTATTATACGTTGCAAAAGCATTAAGCTTTTCGGGAGTCGCTTTTAATCACTAAAGGATCATGATGCAAAACTGCTAAAAGAAGAGATATTTTAAAGAGTAAAACTGTGTAGTCTTACATATTGACATAGTATCAACAATTCAGGATGATTGTTTCCTTTCAATTTCTGAGTATGAGAAGGCGCATCTTTCTTCAAAGGCATTTTAAGGAAAAGATACATACATGAATAAAGTGCTTGTATGTGTCCAGTTAGCATTTGCCTAAGGGTTTCCAATTAGCTTAGTTTATAAATACAGTCCATGGTTATACTCTAAGTGGAGGCTTTAAAGACTCAGTAGGAAATTTATTTATTAAATTAATGGGGATTGTGTTATGGAATTCTTACTTCGTTTTGAATATGTCATTCTCAGAGAAAAATAGGCTTAATCCTGAAGCAAGTTAAGATTGCAAACAGTTCTCATGAGCCCAGCCTCTATAAGATGACATCTGGTGAGCTTTGTTTCCCTCTAGACATTAAGTATAGCATACAGACATTTTATTGGCTGTCTTTCTAAAATGCAAGTAGTCTTTTGGTCTGGGTTTTGTGAATCATATTAAAAATTCTTCTTGTTTTATAGCAGGAATAGATACTGTCTGATATATTCATATATTTTTAACATAAGTAGTTACTTTTCATTATCCAAATTCCAGGTTCCCCTGGACCATCCAGTGATCATAGCAGTGGAGCTTCATCACCTCTCTTTGACAGTGGCTTACATTTAAATGGAAACTCAACTAACACGGTAAACAAATGAATGGTAAAAACATTATATAAGCTATGTAAGTTCTCTTCCCATTCTGAGCTTCCAAATGCCAGTGTAAGACTGCCCTAATTCTATTGTTTGTAATTTTAAAGTGCTTATACTGTATAATTCTGTATTTACAAAGTCATCAACATGGGGTCCTGCACTGCTGGGTTCTTACTCAGAGGGAACTGAGAAGGTTGTAAAAATGAGCACAGTAAGATTTTAATCATTGTTTACATTAATTCATCTGAACTTTTGTCATACTTCGGTGAATTGTAGCATTGTACTATTGAATTTAATCCAGCTAGAGATGCTGAAGTGTACATGTAATTCAGAAAATAATCTAAATTTCAATTCTTGAAGGAAACTTTTTTATAGGAAAGGAGAAAAACAGCAAGAAGGAAATGGGAAAGCTGACTTAAGGTGGAAAAATGGCTCTTTCTTTAACCCAGAGGATATTCAGTTTTTCTACAGTGAACAGCTATGATTAAATAATAAATAATAATAATAATAATAATAATAATAATAATAATAATAATAATAATAAATTCGTTAGCATTATTATTATTACTATTTTTGTTATTAATTGGG
>JAWWLZ010000118.1:97479799-97524406 GCA_035041345.1 Poliocrania exsul
GTGTGGAATACTTTGTAGTGTCCACTTCCTGGATACCCTGGTTACTAAGGAAGCCATGGCTAAACCCATGACACCTTGTCAATTTAACATCAGGCCAGTGCTGGCTGTTCACCTTCATGCTGTAACAACCATGTCTCCTTTGTGGCTTCTGAGAAAGCGGCAGGCACTGTGGGCTGTACCTGAGTTACTGTAAGACATGCTAAGCAATCCTTCTGCTCAGCTTTGGCCTTGACAGGAATAGTGTTTCTGATTTTGTGCACTATGTTTCCGAATAGATACCAGTTAGGGGGTTTCCATGGCCTCTGTGGACAGGCTGAAAGAAAGACAGAGGTATGAAAAAAAATTGCAGGAATGGTAACTTTGTGCTTAGAGAATAACGTGTAAAGCAACAAATAATAATGCTACACAAACTGCGTGCTCTTGTTCATGGATTTTTGTTCCACTTATGAACTAAATAAGCTTTTTTCACTCTTCCAATCTAAGGTCAAAATCATTTGAATCTTTAGTGGATAGGGCAAAAAAATCTTAAGTTGTGATTACAGCAAGAGCAATTCATGTTTGCCATGAGAAGTAGATTATTGAGAGAATTATCGATTATTCTAGAATAGATTATTGAGATAAGTGTGAAGCCTCCATTATTAGAAGACCTGAGCACATTAAGGAAGCATTTTTTAGAAACAGGTATCATGTGTACTGTATTTTGGAGAGGCTGAATTCCTAAGTTTCTTGGAAGCTTCTTTTCCACTCTGATAATTATGCAATCATAATTATAAATAAGAAACTTTTAAAATATGAAGGATTTTGTCATTGTTCCTCACAGCACAACTGCTGCTGCAGGCATGCCATGAAGAAACTCTGCAGCTACAGTTTACAAGTTTATCTTTTTGGGGTGTTTTTTGGTTTGGTGGTTTGGGGTTTTTTTTTGTTTTCTCGAAGCAGAGAAAAATATTTTTAAAAATATAGCATATAACAATAAATTTATCCTAATTGTTACTCTGGAACAGTTAGATTCTTGCAGACTATAATTTTATAACTTACACCTGTAGAAAGGGAGCAGGACTAAATCCATTAAAGCATAAAGAGACCACAGAGATAGAATTGAGATCTTCCTTGATAATTGTTATAAATTTATTTATATGTGAGGTCAGTTTTTAATTTTTTAACCTTTGGTCAGCTAATATGCAGGGCCTCTGTGAGGTAAAGAGCTACGGTTTGAAATGGTTTCTTTTTTATTTTCTGCTTCCTAGGTGTATATTATTGTTGTTATAGTATTGCTAAAATATAAAACAGACATGTAAGACAAAAAGAGAAAAAAGTTACGAAGGACCTGAGTTTTTCATTTTCACTTACTTGGTTTTGTTCCTGCTGCACAAATAGTGCTGCAGATCTAGTATAATATAAGAATGCATAACCAGGGAAGCAATTTACTGGTGGTACCTGTCTTCATGAGAAAGTTTTGCACTTTGGATCCTAATTTGAACAAGAAGGCTATAATGAATAAAGATGAGAGATATCAGATCCAATTTACCAACCTCCGTGTTAAAACAAGCAGACAAAGGGTATTGTTACCCAAAAGGACTCATAATTCAGATTTTGCACAGGCAGACAATGGCTGGAACAACATATGAATTCAGATATATACTTCTGTTCATAGTTCCCTTCAGATTTGTACAGGTATCTTGCTGTTCATGATGTTCAAACTGTGCTCAGCTTGGATTACAAATTTCATTCTTTAGCTAAAGCACATAAAACATTTGAGTGTCAAATTTCTAAGTTCCTCTACAGTTTGCTCTCTAAAGCATTGCATTTTGAATAGTAGCCATTCAGACATAACTGAATGCAACTGATATACAATGGAAACCATTAATGTAATATATCAAAACTTAGTGTTCTAATTGTATTTTACTTTCTATTTCATTTTAGTTAATCTTTATGTATGTGAAAGGACTACTTACTCCCCTCTACTTCCTACCATTATCTGTACTTTTCAAAACGTGCCATCTACCATTTACTTTGGAAAAAAAGAAAAAAACCCACCAAAATTACTTCTCGTTGCTTCCTTAACTTGGTATTGTTCCAGTGGGCCTCATGGTATGCCACTGGTTCTTAACTTGCAGGTCAAGTTCACATCTCTTGTAGATTCTTACCCCACTTTAATTACGTAGGTTCACTCACCTGTTCTGACATCTCATACATAGAGATCTACTTAAATTTCTTTCTTCAATTCCCTCTGGAGTGTTTTGCATCATTTACTTTTCATAACTGTATGACTAAAAGTACTATATACAAAGTGTACTGACAGCTTTATTAAATTTAACACATGTTTTTAAGTCATTGCAGCATCTAAATGCGAACTGGAAGGGCTACTATATTTATTGTGCTGTTTCTTAGATCTCCTTAAAATGTTAATGCTGGAGCTAAGTAGAATATTGAAGAGAAGGATTTTCTGGATGAACATACTGATTTATTATTCATTTATTTTTAAATTGATTGGTAGAAGACATGAGTGATACATTACATACCAACACTACAAAACAATGTGTGAGGTTTTCATGATAAAAGAGTATGAGCATTCATCTATATTATTAGCTAGTGCTTTGACATTTCTGCCCCTATGTAACTCATTACTGCCTGTAAATGTAGCCTTAATTGAAGATGAGCAAGCGTATCAGCAATAATTGTACATTCAGATTGGTGACTCACTCTAGATTTAAATACCTGTTTCAAAAACAATATGTTCCTCTTAACATATGCAAAATGGAGCCTAAAATGGTTTTTGCTTGTTATTTTTCATGGGTGACTACATTCATGATATTCTGCTACTGCCCCATAGCATTATTCCTTTATAAATTTGCATTTACCTCAAAAAGAAAGGATGCAGTTTTACTTCTTTATTTTACTTTTTCTTAGCATTAAATTATCTGGAAAATAAAGGCATGTATTTTAATACTGTTAAAGTTCTGTAACCACTGAAAGTGACATCTAATTCTATGACAACATAAATGAGATAATGTGTATATGAAAAAGGTATATAAACTCTGAAGGATAGTAAGTGTGGCAAAGGCTTTGTTAGTAGCGGACAACGTGAACCTAGACAAAGCTGTTTGATTTCAGATATATCTGATTAATTGTTCAGATGTATTTCTCTAGAGGTTCAGGGAATAGAAATGTCAGTATGTCCAAGTTTTGACACTGCTATAGATAATGTAGGATCTTAGTTTTTATAAACTGCCTGCTGAACTACTGTCCATGTAGGTTTTCTGCTGTCTCAAGCGAGAGTCTGCTTTGAGATACATAGGTAACTTTTAAAACTCATTATTTCAGGTAAAATTCAGACTACCAGTATTGTAAGTTCAAGTCTCCTCAAGGACTTCTGACACACTGGTGTGATACTGTATGCTTCAAGACAATGGAAGTGGTGGGAAGGCAAATTTGATGTGTATGATGCATCCCGTTGTAATAAAATCACTCTTATGATCCACTGAAAAATAGAGCTTTAATTTTCAATTACTTTCTTTTACAGGTCATACATATGGGATGGGTAAATGAGAGACTTGAGGGAACTGATTCATCTCAGCTCTACAAATTCAAGTTTCTGGCTCTGAAGGGTTCATCCTTCTACATTTTCAGTACTCCACCGGTAAAAAAAATTAGTATTTTAGGGCAGTTTCATTGTAAATGGATACCTGTTTGTTATGCCTGGGTTTGTTTTCTTATGTCAAGTGAAGTTGTCAGCTGAGATTTCAAAATAAGTTAAAGCCATAGATGCTACTGAATTTCAGTATTAGCCTCTTTCAAGGTCCTCTGATAATCTTACTCTACTTGGATAGTTTAATGAATTCCTAGTGAGAAGTGTTTTGCTTTATGATGTTTTCAAGGTCAGGTTTTTCTTTGGTTGATTAGGCCTGATATTTCTTATTTATTCTAAGGTATTTGTAGATGTAAATTAGTCGGTGGTTACTCTGTTTTTTTAAAGACAAAATACACCATGAAATAAACCCCCATAGTATTAGTAGGTACTTGTGGATTTTTCACATAGGCAAGAAATTGAAATGTTAGAGAGGATCCAATGGTAAGTATATAGTCTGAAAAAATCTTACTTTGATAATTTACATACCTAGTAACAATAATTCTGCTTCACAACAGATGACTTATCTAATACTTTTCTAAAAGTTAATTTAAAAGAATGAAACAGAAATGAGCTGTAGAATTCTAAACTGTTAAAAGTGACCTGTACTTACCACATGATAATGTTTAATCCCTTCTTTCTTTTTTTTTCTCCAGATAATCTTTGCTTTTAACAAATCAAAAATAATAAAATGTGGAATTAGAATGCAATTTCAATTATACAACTTGCTTACAGTTTTGCTCATAAAGTGTTCAGTCTCCCAGTTCTGTTAGGTGATCCAAAGAAAATCTGACCCTTTATAGGTTTACTGTCTGCAGTACCTTTGGGAAATACATACTTTCAAAAGTTATTCATGAACCTCAGTGAAATGCAATAAGTAAAATTTACCCTCTCTCTAGATTGAAAGTCTTAATCCAATGATTCCTATTAACTTCAAGCATTTTAAAATAGACAGTAGTATTGCTTTTAAAATAAGACATCTGGGAACAGCAGGGGTTTTCCCCCTCTGAAAATTGGGGGGTTAATATGATAAGCTGAGGAACTAAAATTTGATTCAATTATTACAATCCAATTAAAATGTAAAACAATGCAAGAATATTAAACAAACAAGTGACACACCACATCACCACATGAATGTTTTTCATCTATAAATTTTAATTATTATTCTCAACGTGGTTTTAAGACACCTTTTTGATATAATTAAAAGTATCCATCTACATTATACTAATTTGGGATAAACAACTTCATTTGCCATGTTGAGTACTCTGCTAAGAACAGACAAGCGAGGATGACTGTTTGGTAGTGTTAGTACCATGTTGCTTGACAGAATCTGCTATACTATGTTGTGTTTCTGCACAATTTTTTTTTTTTTTAGATATGGTGGCTTTCAAAAAAATGAACAAAAATGCACCTCTTTGGTCAATGTGTTATGTCATCCCAATACTATGATATATGAGTGAATGTGACAGTCTTTAAATCATAAAAGCTGTTGACCAGCTTTCTTGCTCTTCAATCATTCCACAAGTTGCAGATGTTTTTTATCAGACAAAAAGCAAACAAACAAACAAAAGCCCCCAAACCACAAAAAATTATGAAATTAGCAGTTGCCAGCAACCACCCATCTGAAGAATTCAAACCTGGACCTAAAGCCACACTTCAAAGCTGATTATCAGTCGCCTGAGGTCTCATTCAGCCCTGGCTGTTGCTGACCGCCTTCCCTGGGGCTCATCCCACCCTTCTTACAGCCCAGGGTCGCACTGCAGCCCCACCATGACTGTCAGCCCCTGCCCCAGGGCTGCAGGGCCAGTTTCCATCTTCACAGCCCTGTCTGCCCAGCCATGAGCCCCAACAAGCCAGGGCCATCCAGGGGCCCATGTCCAGGCCTGGCTCAGCCCATCCCTGCTCCTAGATGTCTGGTGCCCAGAGCTGGGGATGTCCCAGTGCCTATGGCTGCCCTGCTCCTGGCTGAGACATGTACATGGCTGGGATGGAGGTCACTTTCTTCATAGCAGCCCATGTGGCAGTGGGTTTCATACTTCTGGTTAAAGCAGCGCCAGTGTTTGGGCTGATGCTGAGCAGTGTTTGTACAGCCTTTCTGTTCTCACACTGCTCACTCATCAAGCAGCCCGGGGGCGGGCAAGGGGTTGGGGGCAGACACAGCCACATCTGACCCAAATAGATCAAAAGTGATATCACATACCAGAAAACATCATGCTCTGCAATGAAAAAATGGTGATTTGTCTTCAAAAGTAGCCATTGCTTGGAGACTGGCTGGGCATTGGTCTACTTGGGGTGAGCATCAATTGATTTCTTCCTCATCCCATCACTTATTAAACTGTCTTTATCTTGCCCCATTAATTTTCGTAATTTTGCTCTTCCTATTTTCTCCCCCATCCCGTGGCACAGGACAGGGAGTTCGTGAGCAGCTCTGAAGGTGTTTAGCTGTTGGACAGGGTCAGGCCACTGCAGGGCAATGGGATGGGAAGTGGCTGGCAATGACCCTGCCCTGAGGGACCTCATGGGAGCTCCCATGGCATCCAGGGAGCCACCAATCCTCACTGTACTCTGACACTGGTTCTGTGTCACATGTCCCAGCTCTGGAGTTGGAAGCACAGGTCCCCGCTGAAAGGCACGCACAGGCCTCTTTCACTATTTCTAGAGTTACATGGTAGTACTGCTTTTACCATTGCTACTACTGATTTTTTTTTTTACCAAGTTAATTGCAAGGAAAAAAAATGTATTGTTCTATCACAAAAATACGGATGTTTTAAATCACTTGATCTTTTAAGGATACAAGTTTAACATGTTTTATTTCAGAGATGTTGCTATTGCTATTTGTATACTGAATCAATGTAGCACATCAGGGTATTAGTGTAGTGTGCGCAGAGCAGGTGATCTATAAGTTCTACACTTATATCTATCTTTATCCATAACTTTACAACTGCTTGTAAAAGGATCTAGTGTAATTTCTACTCTGTTTCCATTTCATTGTGTATAAAAGATGACATGAATGTAAATGAAGCTGTTAGGTTTCGTAAGAATGGTTAACATGAGCAAAAATAAAGAAAATTGTGGAAAAAATGAGGATATTGTAATATGAAAAAAATCACTATGAAAAGTAATATTCTATTCATATACTATTTCTATGATATCTCATATGGTGCTTCCAAAAATGTAGAAGCTTTGCCATGTAAGTAAATATCAAGAATTATGTGATTAGCAGAGAATGGTCTTTCTGCATCCCTGAAGAGGCTTAGCAGACCATATTTAAGAAATTTACATATTTCATTTACGGACCGCTGTATTGGAATTTTAACCCATTTCTGAGAGCTGCATATCTGAAAAACACCATTGAAAAAATAGGAATTATTCTTTTGTACAAGCAGTATTTTATTACAGTCTAAAAGCATCTATAAAATTCCTGACAATTTTCAGATATTGAAAATGTTCTGAATTCATATTTTAGAAGAAATATTTTAGGAGAAAGTATTCAAAATTGTCTTACAAAGTTAAGCTATTTTTTCTGTAATTGAAAATTTCCATTTAAAATAATAACATTCAATTCTTCGTTTTTATGGAATATTGGTTACATGTAGGACATGTTTATTCTGTTTGATTTTTTATGTCTTCCTCATAGTTCAGTATGGTTTTCGAATTAAAGTCTTCAAGTAGCCATATCTTTGGATCTACTGTGTAACCCCTAATTACAAAACTATTTTTCTCAAAGTGATTAAATAAGTAGCACTAAAGTGATTTACATGAAGGCAGCTAGCAATCACTGCATGTGCTGCTTATAGTTTCAAGAAAAGAATAAATACAAAAATAGTGTGAAAATAGCAGAAATAATTCCACCTTTGAGAGACATTACAGAGAGGAGAATTTTTCATAATGTAATTTGCACAAGCCGTGCTTTTAATGTTAGAGAGTACTGCTCTGTAAGTTATAAATACTTCTATTGGTAATTTACATTTTGTCAGTGTAACATATTAGGAGAGGTGTAGACTTGACCATGAATAGTTTTGGTGAACTTTCTAATTCTACACACAGGTCTTTATCTTGTGTGTTTTGCACCATCTGGTCTGAGTTTATTTGGGCATCTTTAGGATTCTTGTAATGTCATATCATAGTTCATTTCAGGAACATGTCTTGATTTCTTGTTTTCCATTTTAATACCTATAATTTTTTTTTCATTATTTTTGCTTAATTTTTGTGTTCCATTGAGGAGTGAAGAGAACAGTGAAATTAATTACTCATTAGCTAAAAGTATTGTGTCTTCTCCTAAGACCTTTTTAGTACTTCTGGGCGTACTGGATTCTTCTGCTTAATTCTCAGATTATGCAGCATTCTCTGTATTCCAGTAATAAATATTATAGACACTTTGATCTTTTTTCCCTTAAGTTTTACTCTTTAAATTTATTACATTTTTGTAATATTTTGGTGGGCTCTGGAGCATTCTAGAATCAGATCCAGTGTTAAGAGAAAGTCAAAGAGTGTTATGTTCATTTTTACTTTAGCGAGTTTTGAAGTGTGACTCCCTTTTACATTTACCCCATATTTCTTTATTTAGTGCTGATATCTAAACAGGCATGAAAGTTTTTTCCCCGATTTTATAAATGCATGATTCTTGTCTAGGGAGTAACTTTTTGAGTTTGTTGTTTACTGCATGTGTGTGTCAAAATTAGTTTACTCTTTTCTCTCTATTTTAAGTCACAACTTTTTAAAGAGAAGCCAATGATTAACATATTTGGAACATGAGCATGAGCTGATGCTGAGATTGCCTGGTCTAAGTAAAACTAGATTTTACTAGTTTATTTATCTTCAGCACTCAACTGTAATGCTGGTTTTTAAAACATGAGGAATTGCAAAAACTCACACCAAAATAAGTACTTCTACCACATTTGGAACTTTTGTAACTCTACATCCTTATTTCTGTCTCTCATTGTAGAGTTAAAATTGTAACTTCACATTCCTGTTTTTTTGTCTTTGTTTGTTTTTATTATCTTTTTTATCAGCTCAATATTATCTGTGGGTTTACAAATGTGTTATTTTTCTCTATTCTGAATATAACTTTTTGAAAGATTTTGTCAAATGCTTTGTAAAAAATAATTGTATTGTCACGCTAAAATAATCCCAAAACATTCCAATGTATAGAATACCTACAGGAAGAATTCCAAGGGTAAATAACGAAAAAAGCTATTTTATTGCCTAAGAAATATACTTCAGTATCTCATTTATCTTAGTTACCTAATACCCACATATTAAATAGATAATCTGTAGTAAACTGAAACATTCTTTAAATCAAACGAAGGATATTGCAATTTTCATGAACCTCTCTGTTTATTTCGGTTCTCCTTGACTAGTAGCATACAATTAGTGGTGATATTTTTAAAAGAGCAATGGAGTCTATAGCAATAACATTTTTAACTTAGACATACTATGATAGTTCTGATAAAACTATAAATAATGTTGGCTGTATCTTTAGATTCTGGTATCCCTTTGCAGTATGTTTGCTTTGCATCCTTAAAATTCCTCTCAACATGTCATTTGTGTTCTGATCACTTGCAATGGTAGTCAGGCTGTTTCGCTCTTTAAGTATGGTAGCCTTTCTCTGACATACACAGTAAAATAAAATCATGGCTTATATACAGTTATCACCACCACTAGCTGTCTTTGCTGAAAAAGTCATAGGAGGTTACACAGCATCAAAAGATGAAAGAGATGCACAGTATAATGGGAAGAAGTCTGAGGTATTCAGATTGAATTTAATGGCACAGCAGTGTCACCATTGTCCATCACTAATAGCAGCAAAGAACCTCAACAGTTTAAATTAGTCTTCAGGAATCAAAACAAATTATATGAGCAAATGAAAGTCCATTCATATCTCAAGAGCTTTTAGGTTGTAACCTGTGCCACTAAAGTCAGTTTCATAAACAGCAGATAAAATCAGTGCTTATGCTTTTATGTCTTGTCACTAATAGCAATGAAGGATTCTCCTGTTGTTAACTGTGGTGGAAAAGCGTCTTTCCCTTGGAGAAATTCAAGACCAGATAATGAACTAGACTCCATTCTACTCAAAACCTTTTTTTTTGCAAGAAGCATGAATATCCCTTTTGAGGATGACAAATAATGGGTCAAAACATGTATTATTTAATTATTTTCTTTTCAAAACAGCCATCAAAGTAAAAAATATTTCCCTTGAAATAAGATTAAGTGAAGACATGCAGTACATGCTCTATGTAGGCATGTTTAAATGTATATTTCTTTATGAATCATCTTAGTAATTCCTCAGTTTCAAAACTTGTGTTATTTCTTACTTGTAACAATAATTGAAGAGCAAAACTCAAATAAAATATTGAATAGACTTTATAAGAAGGAAAATAGAGATGGAAATCTAAAACTTTAAAATATATGACAATAAAAATTGCTACCTTTTATGGAGTGTTGGGAGGACAAGATAATACCTAATTTTTTTCATTTATTTTCTAAAATGACTAACATTAAATTTGAAAAAGCTTCTTTTAAGAAATACTATGTACTTTTAAAATTAACTATATATAATGTTTTGAGCTTTGAGTTGTGAGAAATTACTCGTAATAATGCAGAAAGTATGTAACATGGTTTTGCTTAGTTTTGTGGATGCACTGTATTCAAGCGATGTTTGTCATTTGTTTGTTAAAATATAAAACCTGTAAAACGGAGAATCCTTGAATATGCATCTCTTTAAATCCTGTAAAGATTTGGTACTAAACTTTCTTCTTCTAGAGATCTTCAGTCCCATTTCAATATGTTGTTCATCGCATCTAAATTTCATAATCTCAAAAAACTAATCTAATCTTAGAGAAACTGTAAGATGGCTAGATTATTAAGAATTAGATCAGAATGTTAAGATAAGAAAGAAACTAGCACTAAATTAGCATTACTCCTTCAAAGGACTCTGAAGTAATATTTAATAACCAAGAGTCTTGTCAGTATGTCTGTAAGTGTTTTAGTCGTTTGAAGCCTCACAGTTTTATAATAATTCTGTTTAATGGCTTAGAATTTTTAAAAAACCTGAAAATTAAATTTTAAAATAAACTTTAAAAAAACCCCAACCCAACACATGTTGATCTCCATGCAAATCATGAGGAATAATATTGGGGTTTATGAGTGAACTATGTGCTGCTGTTAACACAGAAAAAGAATATGTTCTTGAATTTCATAGGTTTTTCCTAGTTAAGCCAGATGTTTACAACCAAATTTTGCTTTACCTAAATAGTTTTAATTTCTTTTTTTCCACTTTCTTCCTTTTGGGTGGGTGGCAGGCAAAAGACAAAACTGTATCAGTGCTAGAATTTTAAAGCATCCTGGTTGCTATTAGAGTTACAAAAACAATTGTTTCCATATGCCAAAGGCCTCAGAGTTACATCTTGGTAAATCCTTCATATATCTATGCTGCCAATCCTGTGCTAGCATTCATCAAAAGCTAGGATTTTGCTCTAAAATATGTAAGGAAAAATAATGTGTATTCCCCTTGCATTTTTCCTGTATATGTTATTTTTTTACTTTTTTGAACATGGTTCATATTATTCTTGATTTCAAGTATTTCAATCATGTAATCCTCTTCAATTTTTAGAATAAATATTGAGTTACTGACACCCTTGTGCATGTATACTCAGAATTGTATTTAGGAATACATCTTCGTCTGTTGATTCTAAGATTTTTTTTAAGATTGAGACATGAAGCTGAATGACTTGTGTTTGAGACTGTGTTCTCTGTGTTAGCATCTTGAAAAACTAAATATGCTTATGTAACTCACCACAGAGATTACAAAGAGCTTTTCATAATACTGGTAAAAAAGAATCAGTAAAATCTTTTAGTATCTTTTAATTATATGAAGACTTCTGTTTCTGTAAAAATTGAATAGTATTTGACATTGTTTTATAATATTGAATATTAAGTGTAACAATGTGCCTGTATTTCAGACATCCAGTAGAATAACTGTGGGTGGAATCTTTTTAGTTTTCTTCATCTGTACATGATTTTCAAATGTGTTGATAATATTTTCTTTTGATATTATAGGTAAGCACACTAGACTGGGTACGCGCTGAAAAAATCTATAACCTCTGTGAGGTTCTATTTAAAATTCACAAGGTAGGTTGCCTAGTGATTACAATATTATTTAGTAAAAAAGCTTGCTTTTTCCTGTTGATGATATGCTCAGGTTAATACTACCTAGGAGTAGCTAACATTCAAATAGTTTAGCTGTTGTTATAAAAACTCTTTGTAACCTCTAGTGCATTAGCTGTGAAAGTATAACTGATTATGTTAAAGGGATTAAGCTCCAAATGAGCAAGTTACTGAAATGCTTTCATATTGAAGAAAGTCTTCAGTATTAGAGCTGGTTGTATGAAGTATCAATATGACACACAGCTGAGCATAATGATAACTGCTTTTTTTCTTGGTCAGATTTTAGGCAAACATGATGAAAAATGCTCTTTCTGTAATTCTTGATCTCTATAAAGATACTTCTATTTAAATTCAGTAATTGAAAAATACAAAATTATGTCCTCATTGTATCATGTGTAATTTGCAAGTATTACAATAGTTTTTCCTTACAAAGGGTAACATGTTGAATTTGTGTCCCATAGAATTCATTTTCTTCCCCCAACCAGATACAGTCATGTTTTCTGTCTAGCTTGTCCCAAGGAAAGAGTTTTGGCAAAAAAATTAAATAATTGGCTTATAAAATATATTTTCTAATTGCATCAGGCAGAATAATTTTATTTTCTACCATGTAATTAAAAACAGCTTTGGAGGTGAGATAATGCTAGATGAGAGCCTATTTGTCCAGTAGAGTGAAAATAAACATATTTTTACAAAAAAAAAATCCATCTTTTTAGATAAAATACTCTTTCACTCAAAAATTACAGCTCAGCTTTAGTTCTCACCAGCTGCTGTCCTTTCTCTTTTGACCATGTACTCTTGTTAAAAAGGCAGCTTGTTGCCCAGTTACCTATATAGATGCTGCACTGAAGGAGAAGTGCTTAAGTGCTTATGGTTTTGGTGAGGTTTATTTTGAGTTTGGGTTTACGTTTTTTTGACTGCTTGGTTTGTTTGTTTTTCTTTGTGTTGCTTTTTGTTTTGTTGGTTTCGTTTGGTTTGGGGTTTTTTTTCTGATGCAACACTTATTCAGGACATAGGAAGGAAGGCTTATGATCAGTGCCATGCCAGGCAAAACAGCAGTCCTGGAGCTCAGGACTAGAGCTCAAGCTTCAGAGTGCAAGATACAGGAGTACAGACAAATTCTTGTAGGCAGAGCATTATTTTAGTGAAACCATGTCTCCAGCTGGGTTTATGTGGGTAACTTCAGGTCCTGCCCATCATCGAGACACCAACAAAGAGCAGAGTTTCTGTCCCGGATCATTTATTCATTCTCCTTAATATTTTTAACATTTTACAATTTGCTGATAAATAACTCAGGCACCAATCAAATATATGCTTATTTTGCCTTTTGAAAAGATTTTGCTTTAGCTTGGATTTTGGTTTTGTTTTTTCTACTTTAATTTTTACTGCTGAAACTCAGCCCTTCCTTGAATATTATGGTAATTTCAAGGGTGTTCTATCCTTGAAGTAACTTCTGTGCTACTTTTTTATTAAGAAAAGAAGTGGGGAAATAAACTGTCCAAAATTCAAATCTTTAATGTTCTTGACATTTTAATAAATGAATGCTTGATTGCCAGTCTTCATGAATATGTTCGCTAAAGTGCAAAAGCCCAGGTTCAACTCTTTAACCTCTTTTATGTTGATTCTTTGGTATAAATGGCAGTGAGAAAAACTGAGAAAATCCAAAATGATAGGAAAAAATCTTAAGAGATTAAGGTTTCTGCACAGCATATGAAAGATAGAGTTATGTTGTAAAAACTGCCATTTGGGGAGGGTCTTCCTAAGGATTTTCAGAAACTGGTTAGAATTAGCACAGAACTGTGGTAGAGTGTGCTGTTGTATCTTCTTATGAAAGATGGATTTGAAGGAGAGGTTCTCTTGTTACATACCTAACTGTAAGCTTCTCATCTATGTTTATTAAGACACAAAGTTAAACATGGAATATAAGAATCCAATATGGAATTTACATTTTGAAACAAAATGTTTGATATATATTTAGGTTGGTATGCGTGTATGCATCTATATAAATACACACTTGCATAGACAAACATGCATATGCAAATATTTGAATTAAAATTCATATATACAACATGCCTTGCATCTTCATGGACATTTGGTGGTAACCACCAGATGATTAAAAATGTAAAATCTTTTATCATGTGTTTATTCCTATGCTTTGCCTCATAATTTGTCTTCATTGGATCTTGTTATTGGGGCAAGAATATTAGACATATTTTTAAAACCCAGCTATCTTAAAAACATTTTATTTTGTTTTATTTCCTGGTATTTTTGCCTACAAATTACAAAATATTAATATAATGGTCGACAAGCTGCACTGAGTTGTGAAGCAGATATAATACATGTTACTCCATAGCAGCTGAACACCAGAACATATGCAGGTATTTTGTTCAACTTCCTTTTCAACAGTCCAAAGGAATTTGTAAAATAACTTTAAGCTTCCACATGTCTGTTCTCTCCTCAGGTAGCTGCAGGTCCAATTTTGACAACAAAGTGATGTGTACCAAGGTGCACCATGAAACAGGAAGAGCTGTACAGGGTAGATTAGAGTAAATTGCAGAAGGTTGCATGTGCCAGCTTTATGTTTGTCAGTAATTCACCAGCACAGGCAAAATTTTTAGTTCTGGTATGAGTATTGTAATCCCTGTTTATGAATATGAAAGTGCACAGAGGAGGGTGTGGTAGCAGAGCATTTGTTTCCTCTGCCTTTCATTACTAGACAGTGGGTTTTCACTGCTGCTCTGTGAGGATACTTGAGTGTGCATCTAGAACATGAGGGACACAAGACCCTGAACATCAATTTTACCCTGAGATTAGCTCAGTTGGTTAAAACTTGGTTGTAATAATGCCAAGGTCATGGGTTCAATCCCCTATGTGGGCTATTGACTTAAGAGTTGGACTCAATGATCCTTGTGGATCCCTTCCAACTTAAAATAGTCTGTGATCTGTTATCTGTGATCTGATCTACATCTATGAGAATATTTTACTTTACACTTGGATACTAAAATTCCCATTGTTTGTTTTCAGTGCATAAAGTTTCAACTGTAGCCTCCATAGTCAATGATGGACTAATAGAGTTTATAGAAAACTAAATTATAAACCTTTATAAATTTATCCTGACTACAGGATTCTATGTCTTGGGTACCACTACAAAGCTGCATACTAATCTTTTCAAAGACACCTAAATCCAATTAAAACATGACTGCTCGTACTTCAGATCTGCTTGACTAGAATCAAGTCTCCCAAACCTAACATGGAGTGCTAGAGAAAGACAATTCTGTTTGCAAGTGACTTTAGAAAATCATATCATTCTCATTGATAATTATTTTATTATTTCAATCTTTTCTGTCCCATGATATCATAGAGAAACAGAGATAGGAAAGGGTGTTATGTGATGAACAGAAATTTTAAGAATATATATAATTTTGAAGTTCAGGCTGTGAAAGTAGTTAGATGTGTAAGTAGTAGCTTTTTAATTTAGGGGGTTTTTTTCTATATATTTATGCTAATCAATGAAGTCTTAAAATGAGGGAAATTTCTTGCATGAATTTGTTTTCATTTACAAAATATTCTATTACAGTGATATTTTTTATTATGAAAGTTTTATGTGAAGTTTGTCTTCTTTATCTTGAAGGTGATGGCAGGATCTTGTTTTATTCTCCGTGTAGTTGCAGAAAAGCATTGAGACTGATAGGGAACATGCTTATGTTGTCATGGTTGCTTGATAAATCACTTCATTTCTTGGGGTTTAGCATATTGGAACCCAATTAGAATGGAGGAATTATAGTCTCCTGTAGAGCTGGCATGCAGCTTTTGGATTGTATTCAAAGGATTCAGGGATTTTCTTCCTTTTCGCTGCAAACAATATAAGTGGTACAAACTCATTTTAAATTATATATGTCTTGCTTAGGTAATTTTGACAGTATTTTGGAACTGCAGAAGTAGCTTGGAATACTTGATACAGGGTAAAGTGAGTAAGAACCAAAATGAATAGTTGTCTTTGACATTACTTAACTCTTAGACCATTTCTTCAAGGTAATTATTGACCTAATGCCATAAAGTATCCAAGTACCCATCACTTACAGGAGACAGTGTTGCTTCAACTGTTTGCTTTTGCCAGATGAAGAATCACATACTGAAACATGTCTTTCAGCTCTGGTTTGCTGATGATTGCTGGCTACAAGCAAACTTGTATTTAGGTATTCATCAAGACTTTGATCTTGAAGACCAGAGGCCATATTGTTTCAGCGTTTTGGTTGGACATGGCAAGAGTCATTATTTCAATGTAGAGCTGGGCAGTGAATTGGCAGTGTGGGAGAAATCATTTCAAAGAGCAATTTTCTTGGAAGTTCAAAGAACGGGGGTAAGTATGAATAATTTAAATCCCGGAGCCATTTCATCAGTAAAATAAGTATAACAATTTTATATTATTTATGTATTATTGTCTGTTTAATAACTACATTAGATTGATGTCCTCCACGACAATGAATCTGAGTATGTTTTTATACACAGAAGGCTTCTGAAAGCTTCCTCCTTATATCAATAGTTTTCTGTCAATGACTATGTAATAACAGTGAGCAAATTGGAAGTAATAATGTGTAAGTTGACCTTGATTATTAAAAACTGGAAATTAATGTGTTTTACCTGTGCAAGATTCTCTGGAGTTTGTTTAGTCCACCTTGAACATTTTATTCCAGAAAGCTTTTCCTTTCTCATAAGATAAATATGTTAGGTTTTACATAATTGTTCTGTTTTCAGAGAAGAAATACATTGCTCTTATACCATTAATTTTGGATTGGGATTGTCCTTGTCAACCTTGGAAGAGTTTGAACACAGCATAAAAGTCAAAGTAAAGTTTGTGATAGTCCTAGATTCTCCAAATTAAGCAGCAGATTATCACTTTCTACTGGCTAGTAAATGTAGATCCATACTCTCAAGTGAACTGAAGGTATGGAAGTGTATGGATTGAAACTATAGGCCTTCTACAATTAAAAACATATTTAGCACAATTTAGCACAAATGCAAACTTGATTTGGTATGCCCAGGTTTGTAGGAACCCCCTATAAATGTTTGAAATACTGAGAACACTGGGTCACAGGACTACATTAATGAAGCTTGCAGGAGCAGAAGTCTCAGCACAAGTACTGAAACAGCTCATCTAAGTTTCAGAATTTCTGAGAGTCTAACAAGGTTTCTGGGTTCTAACAAAGTACTTGCTTAGAACCATTCCATTCGTCTCTTTGGAGTGATAGAGTAACAAAAAAAGATTTTTTTTTTTTAATGGTAATGCTCTTGCTTCTGCACTTCTGAGAAGGGATGCAGTTTTTCAGGAAAAAAAAATTATTCTTCCTGAAAAAGTGCTGAGCATGAGGGAGGAATATATATTGATGTGCATATTGAATATGCATGAACAATTTTCTCACATGAATTCTTCAAGAAATTATGATACAACTGTTTGACCAACCATTAAATTCTCCTATTTATTATCCATATAAAAAGCAGATAAAATTAATTAAAATAAATATAATAATTATGGAGATTATCTGATTCTGTATGTGGTTAGATTTCAGAATATTCAGTGTTAAATCTCAAAACTTGTTATTCTGTAACATTGTAACAATCTTGAATTTAAGGAATGATTCTTTAGTTGTGGAATGATCTTTTGTCATTTGAATCCAACAGTCCTCTAGACTCATTTAACTCAAAAGACAGGAATATTTCATGCAACTGTGGTTTAATATATCTGATGCTTCAAGGAGAGGTGTTCAAATAAAATCCTGAGTACAGTGTTTAAATCTCTGTGTATCTTAATTTTCACTCACACTGTTGGATAGATTCAAATTAACTGTAAACCACTCTGTCAGTAGGGTGCAGAGTGCTATGGTCACTCTCCAGCAGTGAAAGGTCTTGTAACTCCACTATTTTCTTCTTTCAAAATATAAATGCTAATGCTGAATGCCTTTCTTTTCAGGAGTGTATCAGAAGCAGCATGAATGAAGTGCAACTTATTATTATATAGATTATTTCAAGCCATAATAAAAGAACTGGCATTTCAGTATCCAGAAAATTGAAGGTTCTCACCAGTATGTTAGATTGTCCATTAATGTCCTTTATTTTGAAGACTTTTGAAATTTTATTGTATTCATAAATGATTGGGCAAAATTCATGGCAGGTGTTGGATTGCACTAGGTCATTTCAGTCTTATTTAAGTGTGGTTTGGTTCTGTTTACTGTTAAGTGTTAGGATCTTGCCTATGAGTTGTTGCTAACCTTATCCTGTACATATCCTTTGTATTTGGTGTTTCTATAATAAGAGCTGTATTTCTGAGGAGATTCTGTCTTTACACAGTTTATAAAAAGAAATTTTAAGGTGCAGTGGTCCTTTTGAATTTATTCCTCTCATATTGTGCGGGGTTATTTTATACATTTCTTCCGAAGATGGCAGCTCTGTTAGATGACAGAAATAATGCAATTAAGCAGGAAGTAACTCCCTCACAATATTGTTCCACTTTCAGCTATCTTAAAGTCCTATTCTAAGAAACTGAAATTCAGTGACCCTGATGATATTAATCTTTTTATGGGCAATGCTAGCAAGCAAAGGTATGTTAAATCCATGGGCTAGAAATATATGTATTTTTTTATCTAGAAAAACTTGTAGTTGCTGGTGGCATAAGTTGTACAGATGGGGGCAATAAAAATTCAACAGAAGGATGACAGAAAGGCAATTGAAAGGGAGAAAAAGTGCTATTAAGAAGTATTTCTATGACGCTGGTAATAAAAGTCAGCATTGCAATAGAGAAAGATAGGCAGTGAAGTCCCCTCAATCATAATTTGAAAATAAATCCTCTCCCAGAAATCCCAGCAAGAGTATTTGTCCCACTTGGAACATCCTAAAGAGTGCCATAGGAATAAATTATGCGTGGATTAAGTAAATTTTTTTCTCTGTTTTTTACAGTGTAGACAATCTTCAAAATAAAAGGCTAGCATGTTTTGCAGAGCTCTTACTAATTCTTTGACTCTTCAGGTTGGTCTTGTCAGTACTATGGGATTTTGTTCTATGCTTTTTCAATGTTATCTTTTTTAAATTACGTAATCAGTATTGTTCCCTTGCGTCAGACTATTCCTTCCAAAGGAAATTATATTGACTCATCTGAGTCTTGGATGTGATTGTTAAATTAATGCAGAAACATCTCAAAGGGATGATTTGGATCAGTTCTCTTCAACAGGAGGATGGAGGAGGATATTGGAATAGTATCTGGTGGTGGACAAAGGAAAGAGTGACAGTAATACGTTTCACTGTCAACTGTAGAAAAATTGGACCAACAGTTTGGGCATCTTGAAACTTTGTACATATAAGCTTTATTACATGGCTGACAGAAGCCAGAGAAGAGGAATCTGATTCAGAAATAGAACTCTCAGGTGACTGAAAAGAAACATGCATAAAAAAACCATCTACCACTGTGTTTCTAAAATACCTGCAGTTAGTATATAGAGACGAGACATGGCTACATACTCTTCTCACTAGCAATTCTAACACAAAAGTTTTCCCTTCATACTTCTAGCTGTAATGCAGGCATTGCAGGCTCTTTCCAATCCCCATACAGTTGAATAGCCTAGTGTCATGAGGCCATTTCCTTTTCTTGGACAAAAAATATGTTGTTTAATGAGTTACTCCAAAAATTAAAATAGGTTGTATTCCACTCAATTATAACAGAATAATCAAGAATTTTTGCTGCCTAGCTATTTTCTGTGCTCAAAGTTAAGTACTTCTGGTGAACTTCTTTCCATTTTGTGCTGTGATTCAATGACTGATCTTGAAAAAAAAATAAACCCTGTAAATAAAGTTATATTATATATTTGGTCAGGTCAGAGATATGAATGTATTCTTAGCAGTAAAATTCATGATCCTGGGATGATATAGATTCCTTCTGTGGAGAATATACACTAAAAATAACATAACATAAAACAAACCCAAATGAAATAAAAGTTAATGAATCTTTCAAAGTATTTCACTTGACATTATTGGAAGTCCAAAACCATTTTATAATGAACATAAATGTACAATGGAATTATTCTCTGTCTTCTCTCTTTATAATTCACCTAGCATGAATTCCACAGTCAGTGGACGTTTTATATTTGTGTATGCATTTTTACTGTTTTATTATTTCCTAATAGTTAACAACAAACCATTCTCTATATTAAGATTCTTGATGCTGAATATGTAATCCAGACTGTCTCATTGTGGCTCAGAATTGCTTGCTGATTATGTCTGTTCCTGGATAAATGCAAAAATAATTATTGGGAATATTGTGCATGTAGACCTGGAGCTTTGTTTCTAAAGGATTCCCATATGAATCTTTCAATTTTCTTTCTACAAATATGCTGCTAAAACACATATGATTAAAATTCCTATAAAATTAAATAACACATGAGGACGATTAATAGTTTTGTTTTGGTTTGTTTTGTAAGCAAGAATTATTTTTCTTTTACATTTTAGTCAGTCCAGCCAATCTCTGTTTTTATCTGTGAGCCTGAGAGCCTTCCACACTTAAAAATGACAGACATGAGAGTCACATACCTTGCAGTATGCTTAGTTCACCATCTTTCTGCTCCAGACTGTAACATTTCCCTCTATACACTATGTGTTCGTTGGGCTGATCTATATGAAATACCTGAGGAATCTACAACCATGTTATTGATGTTTAAGAACAAACAAACAAACAAACAACTCATGTCATTATTTTGAAGATTAATTTTTCCTGATCTTTGTTTTTCTTTCCCCTTTTGCTTGATGGACTCTCTCTGATTAAGTGTTTGGTCCTGGCTACTATTTCATTCCCTCTCTTCTAGTCATCTTTTTTTAATTTCCTTGTAATATCTTGTCATAGATTTTGCCAGTTCATCAGTTTTAATTAATTTCTAACCTATTCATAATATTTTCATCTGAGAAAGATGAAGTTGCTTTCCATGAAACTTCCATTGTTTATTGTATGAATCTTTTCAGAGTCTATACTGTTCACAGGGTTTGATTTTCACCCCTTGTATTTCTAGTAAAGATTTATGGTTTAAAGGTTTTCTTTATAAAACTTGTCCATGTAATACTTCCCTCTCATCCTTCCTTTGCAGCTCAGGAAGTAGTCTATGCAACCTCCTCCTTCCAACAACTGCTTGCTGTTTGTTCTGGACAGTTACTTAATTTTAGATGCATATTTCTGTTAAAAATCTTCTGAAAGGGTTCACTAGAACTAATTCAAAGCATACAGAAGTGAATAGATTATTTCCAACTGATTTCAATAACATTTCAAGGAAACCAGTATGTTTTCTCATTTAGTTGACTATATTATATAAAATATCTGTGTAATAGTGACTGTATGCATATAATCATAGGCAATAATTGGCTTATAACATGAAACCTAATGTTTATATTTTAAATCACCTACTTGCTTTTGTGGTGTGTAAAATCACATAGTAATGAAGGATCAAAATGAAAGAACTGCACAAATGTGCACTGACATTTTAAAACGCTGTACTGGCACCACATTAAATTGATAAACAGCTCCCATATCTCGAGCAGCTCCAGAAAGACACAAAATTAATTTATGTATTTGGGTGTTTATTCTTTGTCTACCGGAGATAACAAAATTTCCCCATGATTTCAAAATCAGTAGCCAGATGGGAAAATCCTTTACATAAAAGTTCAAATTACTCCTAATTTTTTTTTTTTGCAACAGAAAATCCATGCATATTCTAGCAATGTACCTTTATAATTGCTTAAAGTTGAGTGTTGAACAAGCCACAAAGATATGTGATCATCAGGAATGCATATTCCTTGCACTCCCTCTGTATGGTGGCCAAACTGCATCGAAGTGTGGAATTATCCTCATCTGAAACTATTTTTTTTACCATGAAAGGTACAAGTTCAATTTAAGATTTTGGATTTAGAGAAAATTGAAGAGTTTGTGATATTCAGATCCAGGCAGCCTAAAATAAGTACAGTTCCTGGGTCTCATTCTGAGAACATTACACAAAATGTGTTTTTGAGTCATTCTTCAGTGGCATTTTGAATTGATCTTACTACAAGTTGAGTTAGATGTTGTCAGAATAGATCTTAGAGACCATATCTCCACTGGGACTCGGTGAGAGATTAGTTGTCTTTCCACTTCTCTTTCTGTCACATCTTACCTCTTCTGACTACCTGATTTATGAGATGCTCAGAATACTTCAGCTGTCTCAGCAACCGTCATACAACAAACACCCTCATTGTTTCTAGGCATCTTTGGGAATTAAATGGTTCTTTAAAAATAGTAGTCTAAGTCATCCTCAGACTGATCAAAAGAAGCCCACTTAAATAAACAAAATCTAACAGATGTTGGGCTTTCTGAATAAGAAATAATTGTCATTTCTAGTTTATGAATCTATTAATTCTTCATGGTATACTGAGAAGATAAGTAAAACAGGATTGGTTGATCACAGTGCAAGCCTTGTGTGCTGCAAATGATATATTTTAAATGCTAAAGTGTTAAATACAGTTGGCAATGCTATCTTTTTTTATTCTATGATGGTTACAAAGCACATATGAAACAGAATGATATATGAGTCCCTTTAAGAATGGAAATGCTATGCTAATTACAGAACTAGTTTCTGAGGCAAACATATAAACAAAGGGAATATCCTCATTTCATTCAGGTGACATGTTAAATAGCATTTAGATTAGGTTGAATTTATAACATTGTTAAAAGATACCAGTTTGTTAAAAGAAGCACTCAATTTAATTACACAATTAAGGTCTAGATTGTTTTCATTATGTACAGAAAACTTATCACAATTCCAATTTAACTGGTGATTTTTAGAAATGCTGATAGATTCTAATTCATTTTCACAGTGATGCAAAAAAAACACCATTCACCAACCCAAAAAATGATGCTGAGAGCTGTAGACATTAATTGTAAATACATTTGCAGTAATTATTTATACTTTAACAATTCAAATAACAGATGAAAATGAAGCAATGCACTTACTGCAATGTTTTAAAGAGCAAGAGTATTTATCATTTACAAGGCTATTGAAATCAAACTCATTTCTATATTCTCTACTTTAAACCTTATTAACGTGAAATGTTGACCATTATTTCTAAAAATAGTAATAGATTCTTGAAATTAGAAATTATTTCTATTGAAAGAGTAAATGTAAATAATTATATATAATTCAATATTTATATTTATTTATATATCCAAATAATTAGATAACAGCTATGTCATGGAAATCTAGTTTCATTATTATTTTTCAAGGATCATGTAGACTTCAGTAAGGCAGAAACTATAAGGGAGATGAAGAGGGACTTTTTCAAGGGCATATAGTGATAGAAATAGAACAAGGGGAAATGGCTTTAAATTGAAAAGAGTGCAGGTTTAGATTACATATTGGGAATAAATACTATACTGTGAGGTTAATGAGGCACTGGAACAGGTTGCACAGAGAACTTGCTGATTCCCCATTCCTGAATGTGTTCAAGGCCAGATTGGATGGGGCCCTGAACAACCTGGTCTAGGGGGAGGTGTCTCTGCCCATGGCAGGGAGGTTGGAACTGAAAGCATTCTATGATGCTTTAAAATCTGTGAAGAATTTACTGCCATGGAACTTATAGTAATACTACCTATAGGGTAATATCTAGATTTTTTGTATTTGATTTATGTTTTTAAAAGTTGTCATTCCCTATTACTCTCCACCTTTATAAGATTCCTTTATAAGAATCAGACAGAAAAACAATATCCTGTCAAAGCATCATTCATTCAAAACTGAATTTTGCACTCAGGAATGTCTCTTTTTGGTATTAAAATCCTTTTTCAACTGTGAAATTCCAGAATTTATAGATCATCAGAGAAGAAAAAAAAAATTTGTAATGTAATAGCAAACTGTATCAAAACAAAGTAATTGTCTTTGCCATAGTAAACCAGTAGAGTTCCACTGGTTCTAGTAAAACAAATTGTGCCAGCCCAGTTACTGTGATAGACACTGACAATCTGCCTCAGGTATGTGAAAATATACTTGGAACAATCTACAGGTAGGAAACTGTTGCCATTCAAATCATTGCTGAATCTTGCTTTTCTCTGGAGGAGGAGGAAAAAAAAAAAAAGATTTGCTACAAAATTATGAAGCCATTGCTCAGATACAGAGATAAGGAAGCACAATCTCTTCCTGATATAAGTCAAGGATAAAGAACACACACTTTACATTTTTCCTCCTACAAGATAACCATTACTAAGCTGCTGGTCTTAGATTTTGTTCTCCTCCCTCCATTTATCTCACTAGCTTCTCCTGCAGTCAGTTTAAGCCAGTTCAGAAGAGAAGGTAGCTAGTCTTCTTTCTTCTATTAGGTTTACATTAGCCATAGGTTCAGAATACACAAGAGAATGCCATGGCCAAGGGTAGGCATCCACAACTGCAATATCCACTCATCTTGACAAGGAATAGCTGAACTTACAAGTTGACCTCAGTCTTCCTATAGGAACACGATTCCTATGGATGAAAATTCGCTTCAGCCCACATGTGCATGTAGCCCCGGTCTTTCTGGAATGGTGGTTTAATGCCTAATCCCAGTGATGCTGAACATTCCTGAAAAGGCAGTCTGTCCAATGAGAGCTTGATTAAGCAAACCATTTTGGCAGTTAGCTGCTATAATGTCATGAGCATTACAAATTAAAAATTAAAAATAGATTAGATCAGATAGTTATTTCAGTAGATGACCTAAAGGCAAAACTTTCAAGCATAGCAATATCCTGAGAAAGCCAGCATTTAAAACACAGATATATTAAGAATGTATTATTTTCTAGAGCACTAAGCTAGCCCCACTTCTTCTGAAATAAATGGAAGCTGCCTTTAATAAATACAATGAAAATATAATGAGCCATTATTTGAGTCCTTTGAAAAATCTTAACTTTTAGTGCCAGTGTCTCTTGCATACATACATGCTGAACCACAAATGTGCATCGATATTTAAAAAAACCCAACTATAATGTCTTCTTGAAAGTATCAGATTACAGCACCATCTTTTATAAGAGAATGCTATATCAAGCAAATTATGTAAAAAAGAGACATTTTTCGGCTTTAAGATGCAGTTCTTTTGACTGAAGCAACAGCAGATATTGAAGGAATGTACAAGATATTTAATCAGATCTGCTTTGTTTCGATAAAAGTGGTTTTACTTATATCTATACATAATTATCACAGTTCTGTAAGCTTTTAATTGTGGCATGACAAATTCCTTAAAGGTATGGGAAAATGAGGGATCTGCCACATCTTTTAAGTGAAGATGTTATTAATTTGATAACTCTCAAAGACATTATTTCACTGATCCGTTTTTTACAGTTGTCTGGAGTGGGAATATATCTGGACTTCGGAAGTGTGTTCTGGATGAAATTTTTGAAAACTCTTTTACTTTTGATGAATGTCATATTTCATTGTAATTTCATTTCCTCATATATAATGTGTATTTGGGGTAAGAATACTTTCAATGTACTTTATAAATGTCTTATGAATGTTTTGCTTAAAAAAAAAAGGTGATATGTAATTACAAAATATTTTATCCTAAAATAACAGCATTTTTTTAGATATGAGAAAGCCAAAGCATATGCATTTTAATTCAGCTATTTTTCAGTTTTAAAGAGTTTACAAAGAATTTCTGTTTAGCACAAGTAATTCTATACAAAAAAACTGTTCTGGAAGATTTTGCAGGCTATGTTCAGAATTAAGAGTTTTAATTTGGCTTCCTAGTACACTCTTTTTATGTGGACTGAGATATATTTCTCAGTACAACCATAATAACTCTAGCTGCTCTTATCTTCATCTCCACCTCCTACTTAGATGGGGTTTTATGCTAAAATCTGAATGTTCAAAAATGCTTTTTCTGACCTAGCAAGTTCCATTAAGCCTTTTACCATATTTTATGTTTTTGTAAATGCACTTAATAGCTTGAAAAAAACTGCTGTATAAATTCTTAATGCAAGGACCTGTATTCTAAACCCTCTGCTGTTGGTATAATTTTTCCCCCTTACTCTCACTATATTTTAAATGCTGATATGCATTATTTTATTTCTAATGCAGACTAAAAGAGCACATATTTTAAGTCCTTCTCTCTTTCAGGTATTTAAGTTCCTCTGACAAGTCTGACAACGTTCCTTTTTTTTACATATACTGACACTGACAGAAAGACTGTAAAAAATGTTAAATGTAATATGACGAAAGATTTTGTCTCAAATATAAAAAGAAACAAGCATCAGTGATATTTGGAGGATGCTAAAATTTTATCTGTTCAAATTGGCAACCCTGGAATCTTCTGTTAATATAATTGCAATGTTGACCAGTAATTGATTTCTAGGGAAAACTCTTACAATTAGATTCAATCATTATGTTCCTCTTCAGTTTAATAGAGAATGACAAAGAAATTGCTTCATATAGGTTTGGTCCATTAAAATTCCATTCTCCTCATCTGTATACATTTCACTTTCATAACACTTTATGAGATCATGGACTTTGTCGAAAAGTCGTTTCCTTTCAGGGGAAAAAGTGCTCAGTTTGGGGTATATTTAGTTATTCTGTTTGGGATTTTCAGCCACTTATTTTTGGTGTGCATATGGCTAACCTCTAATTATTTGATATCCTTCATTTAAAAATAACAAGTAAATGTTGAATAGTTCAAAAGGGCTTTGCCATTAACTTTTAAAGGTTTTGATGCCATCATTAATTTAAATATGCTAAATGCAGGCATGCACTGTTGTTAGTGCCTTGTCTCTAAATTTATTGGTAGTTAACTATAAAAAAAGGAAAAAGACCAGATGATGATGCCTGTTTTATAATATATGAAGTAGGTGCTGTTTTTACTGAACAAATAAAAATATGTTCTAATGAACTGTGGTTTTTACATGTAAAAAGGGATGAGTTGTCTCTGCAAAACAACATTCCAAACATATATTCGTGGGATTAATAATATAAGGTTAATTTATTTTAATGTAGTTACTCACTTTTCTAAGCAAACTTTTATTAAGATTTTAGCATTTATTAAATTGATGTCATATTATTTTCACTCAGAGGCAAGCATATATCTGAACTTAAAGTGAATAAGTGAATACAGTATGCAATGCTTATACTGGATGGATATGGATATGGTTTTCACCTAAATGCTTAGCTATCTGATAGAATTTACTTTTAGAAAGTGTGTGTTGAATTCTATATTATGAGTATAGCTGGAAATAGTGTCTGTGTTCCCACTTACATGCAATAAACCTTTAGAGCCCATCTTAGAGCAAATGTATGACAACATCTATGAAGCAGTTCACGGAGTAGCTGGGAAAATGTATGGTTCAAGTGGTAAAGTGTAATGGTATTGCCTGCTCTGGAAAATAAACAAGGAAAATCATGTACATGCCAAATTTGCATTCATTAGAAGACTGGTATTATTTCTGTATTTTGGCTTATCAAAACCACTAAAATTCCTGCTCAACAGAACATAACTGAGCTCAAAATGTAAAGATCCTATGTCTTCAAAAAAGAATCCAGATACTGCATTGAATGCCTATGGCAGAACATGGGCAAATTTAAACCTTCCAGCTTGCAATAAACTTATATTCCAGTAACCACAAAAGTCTATTGCATGTACAGATTTATTTGGAAGCATTTGGACTACCCAGTCTTGGATGAAACCAAACACACTTATGCTTCAGCCTACCCAGGAGACCCACATGTACGTGAAGAAATCAGAAGGCCTCTGTCTGATGTGGTGGGCATGCTTGCTTTCTTATGCCTTCATACTATGGCTTAGTGTGGACAAGGACCCCTACACATAAAAGGAAACTGAAGAGGAGGATTCCTCTTTCTCCTTGCCTTTTCTTTCCAAGCCATCTATGACTAGGCTGCAGTGGGCAGTGGTGCTTGCTGCCTACCAAGTCTTTGTGCTTCCTAACTCAGCACAAGCCAGTGACTAAACATGAAGTGATCCCCCTTTCTGTTTGTGCCTCAGGCTCTGTCTCTCGCTTATTTGAGGTGTATTAGTGCTCTACTCTTGGAGTGAAAATAAGAAAATCCCTCTTGTTGTCTTTTCCCGTGCATTCAATCTCCTGTTTTAGCATTTACTCACCTCTTGGCTTGGGTACCTAACATGCATAAACCAAGATTAAAGCCCTTCTTGCTATGTTAGCAGATCTATTCAGAAACATAGTCCCTTTTCTGGGAAAAAGAGTCCTTGTAACTGATAAACCTAAAATCTGATTTGGGAATTAATTTGCCTGTCATTGAACATATTTGTAAAGTCTCTTCTCTATTTGTAATGTTTATCACAGTGAAAATGCAGCATATTCTCTTTGTCTCTAGTATTTGTGAATGATTTCCAAACCAGTTCCATTATTTGCCAATACTGAATATTTGTAAAGTACTCCAGGCTAATTATTTGTGCATAGTTCATTTTAGTATTCACCATTTGTGGCTGAGCAATTAGATGCTTACCCATTGGGGGAATCTAATTTAATACATTTTAAAAATTGCTTTGCTGAGTCAGAACTCAGCTAGCATAACCTTTTTAATTGGAAAATAATGGATAATAAGTTATGACTGGTGCTTAATGCCATCTTATAATTACTGAATAAAATGTAAGGATATGTAAATGTCATTCTAATTGAATATCAATCACTGAAGTCTCTTTAAATGCCAAATAATATGATCTTAGAACACCAATGAGCAAAATTATTTATTCAGAAATACATCTGCATCATTGTGGAGATTATTATAATACTAATCTGCACTAGTTAATTCACTCCCAGCCCTTGCAAAATCCTTTATAAAATCTCATCTCTGTAACTCAGATATGCTTATTTTAATAGAAGTATTTTTATTAACACTGGAATGAGGAAACCTTTACAATCATGCAGAAGTTTTAGATTATACTGGAAATCTGTAAAAAAGTATTAAAATTAAATATTTCAACTTAAGCATGTTTATTAATACTGTCAGTCTCTTCTAGGCCATTCTTGTCTGGTTTTGGGTTTGTGGGTTTTTTAATATAAAGAAGCTACCCAGATACAAAATTTTTGTGTCAACAAATGTTTAAGCTTGAAAAAATGCTGAGGTTTATGAAACAGCAATGAGAGTAAAGTAATGCTTCCTTGGAAGATTTTGTAAGGAAAAAGAGTATGATCTTGAAAATGGTAAGGTGAGGCAAGGAAATCCTGTGGACAGAATCAGGTCTCTAGTCAGGCTGGAGGTAATGGGCTTTTTGCTATTATCTGTCAATGGTGAATGTCATCAAACTGATTCATGTTACATCAGCAGCAGAAGCTTTTTCATGTCTTTTCAGAATTTGTTATATATCTAAGACAGCAAGCCTTAAAACTACATGGAAAGAGTTAATTGACTTTTTATTGTAAAGATGATTCAGAAGTTTAAACTGAACTTCTGGGATTTGTTAATAAAATAGAATTTTTTCTTTCTAACCTGTAAAGAGATCATAGAATTGGCATATATATAGCACGGTCTAGCAAGTATCAGTGCTAACCGAGGAGTGACAGCTATTAGTTCTCCTTATTAAATTACATTAACTAACATTAACATATTGCTGTGCTGGCATATCACCAGACTTTACAAATTAAACTATGTTGTAAAACAGAAAGATTGTCTACAAACTTTAAATCAGATGGAGAGGTCAAGTAGACAGAATGCTTTTTCATAATTAGATTGCAATGACTAAACATTTAGGCACCGTTGCCTGCACATTTGCTGGAAGTGATGTTAGAAGTCAGTAATAGCTCAAGTCTAAGCAGTTTGCCAAACGTTTGGAATAGTCAGATTTGGCTTTGTTTGTCCTGTGTTGCATTTTTTAAGAGATGATTTACAAGAATATGATAGTTATTTTGTAGAAGAATGACTTGAAATATAGAAGACCTCCAGTTAATACCAAGCTGACAGATCTCATACTGATTTACAGTCAGAAGTTTTTGTCAATTTTCAAACATAGCAATATAAAGCAGTACAAGTGTTGCCAACTGAGTGTCTTTCCACACACACAAAAACCTCTGCATAAAGTATTTTTAGCATGGTAAATTGCAATGATGATTTATTTTTCAAAAATCATCTTTTTCTTTCCAGTCTAAAACATATATGTGCACTTGGCAAGGGGATACCCTGTGTTTCACAATTGACTTTGCTCTGGGATTTACCTGTTTTGACAGCAAAACAAAGGTAAGAGTAAAAGAAAAGGAAAACATAACTTGGTATTATTTTTACTATTATTGAAGTTATCAATTATTGCATGTTTTTATGTTGATGTCCAATATTTATTCCTCAAATGTATTGTTCTATTTATTTATTTAGCAATACTGAAATGTCATCAGTCTGGTACTTGAAAGGGGCAATTATAGTTATGCCTTAGAATGTAAAGGTAAATTTTGGAGAAAAAATATAAAAAAATAATTTCCTTTTCAAGTAATAAAATCAAAAGAAGGTTATATTTAGCAGAGAACTTGGTTTGTTGTAATGAAGAAACTTCAAGATTAGTTAAAGATTACAAGTCATGAAAGAAATGAAATGTCACCTGATTCTGTTTGTTTTGAAGTTCCTGATATAAAATAAGATTAATTATTCTTCTATCATAAGAAATGTAGGCCATGTCTAAAATAAACAGAACAAGGGCAAGTGTATTTCAAAGTCAGAATCTAAAAGATTAAATTATCTTGCAAAACCATGGCTATATAGAAAGTGCCTGCAGGGTATGGTTTATGATACATGCCAAGTTCCATGTTCTGTCTATAATGCTACTGTTTTACATATAATTTAGTGATAATTTAATTTAAATTATTCTAATTGTGTTTTAACATTTGTTTGACAGTAGAAGTAAACATATATACAAAAAAATGTTTCTGCAGTAATGGAACTGTGCAGTAGCAGCTCTGTCCTCTCAAATGTGGTTTTCAACTCCTAACTGAACGGGTTTTTCAAGTATATGTTTAAGAAATTCATTCAGTCATTCTGAGTTAAGAGGGAAGACACTGCATTTTGAAATATTCACATAGGATCTAGTTTTTGCCTGTTGGTATTTTGTGGGTTTGGGGCCAAAATGCACAAGTCTATTGAAATATTTGTGCAGAGAAATAATGACCAAGATCGCATGAAAATTTAGACTAATTGCATTAAGTGTGCTATCCTATGAAGTAACATAAAATTTCAGGAAGTACGTTTGCATAGACTTCCCTGCCTCAGGTAATACTGCATTGTGAAATTGTGCTCCTTGCTCAATTATACACATTTTGCATGTAGCCACAAATTAGAAAGTAATCTCTCTATAGATTCTGTAGAAAGTGGGGGTTTGTGTTTTGGTTTTTTTATGTGAAGACTGCTTGCATGTACTCCCATCTTTGAAATTATAAACTTACTCTATTTGATAGGACTTTGTGCCATAGTGCCTACCTTCAGTAATGATGATGAAGATAATTTAGATGAACCTTTATTGCTTGCCTAAGGAGAAATACAGAATACTGTCAGATAGACTGTTAAACTTTAAAAATTCTGAAGAGGTTGAGTCCATTTATTTTTCATCTGTATGAGAGATGAACATGTCCTCTGCATCCTCAAGCCTGAGTGAAGCAGTAATGGGTGACTTCTGCAGTTCATCTGTGTTTTTTCACCTGTAGTTGACTGTGTTTCCTCATATGCATAGCTATTCCAGAATATTTCCTACCAACACAGAAAAGATTAAAGTGGTCAAACAATTAACAGTTCATTAGGGACATAGCAATTTTACTGAAAAATCTGTTTTTTCTTCAAGATAATGAAAGCATTAAGGTCTTCTATTGATGCAAGGAATGCTCTTACACCACAGCAGGTGTTCATACAGGATAATTAAAATAAAGACCAGTCCCCTGTCTGCTTTATGACTCTAAACTTGGATCTCAAATTTTGGGGCACTAGCTCATGTACTAATTGAAAAACATTCTTTTATTCTTTTTTATAATATAAAAAGGGCCTTCTTATCACAGATTCTGAAATAAAAAGCACAAGAACTTTTGCTTTGGAGTGGTGGATTGACCCTGGCTTCCTCCTGAGCTAGGCACAGGAGAGGAAATATAACAAAAAGCTTGTGGGTCAAGAAAAGGGGAGGGAGAAATCACTCACTGCTTACTGTCATGAGCAAAACAGACTCCACCTGAGGAAATTGCTTTACTTTATTTCCAATCTAATTGGATTATGCTAATGAAAAATAAAAATGCAATTTAAAACACCTTCCTCCCACATCTCCCTCCTTCCCAGGCTTAAATTTATTCTTTATCTCCTTCCCTACAGCAGCACAGGCAGATCAGGAATGGGGGCAGCAGTCCATTCATCACATGTTGTCTCTACCATTCCTCCCTCTTCTCTTGCTCTAGAATGGGGTCCCTCCCTGAGGGGCAGTCTTCCACGAACTTCTCCAACATGAGTCCTTCCCATGGGCTGCAGTTCCTCACGAACTGCTCCAGTGTGTGTCCCTCCCATGGGGTGCAGTCAGGAAGGAGCAGGACCTCCTCCCCCTCCTGCATCACTGACTTTGCTGTCTGCAGGGTTGTTTCTCTTACACATACTCACTCCTCTCTCCAGCACATGAAATATAAGTTTTTTAGAAAACTTTTCTAGAAGAGTTTTGGTGGATTCCTAAACTTATCTGAAAGAATTAACTTTTTTCCTGCATGTTCTGTTTCTGGGTCATTGTGGGCTTGACTCCTTTGGCAATTATCATTTTGGGACAATCACAGAGATACATTTGTAGTCTGCAGCTGCTTTATATCACATTGTGGAGATTCTTTTTCGCTTTGTTGGCTTGGCTGGTTCATCTTCCCCACCCTGTGCCTCCAGCTGCTCATCTAAGATAAAGGAATCCCAAAGTGTGCATTTTCTTCCACCTTCCAGAACTATCTACTTCTCTTCTTTCCCACTCAATGTCAACCATTGAGAGAGATGATGACTCCAGCAATGCCTATTATTGCTAAATCGTTCCTAAGTTCTTGCTTTATCTCCACCTTAGCAGTTACGTTACATAGCAAACATTCGTCTATCGTGTTTAGAGCCAAACCCATTTAAGCTTTGAACACTTTTCAGGTGGTGTAATGAGGCCCTCTGGACCCAGTTAAAATCTGTTCATGAATGTAGAGTTTAAGCACCATCACAGTGCTGTAGGATAGTTGGGTTTTCCTTCATCTGTTGTATTTCTCTATGAAGTCAGTGACATTTATGTCTGCAGGGAACCATGAGATAGTTTTTTATTTCTAGTGCATTCCCTTTTAAACTATGTGTAGGGTTCTGAAGACCGGGTCTACTTAAAAAATATTTTGAGCAAAGGCAGGTTGGAAAATAAAATGTAGCAAACTGTTTTATATGTGTGCTTTTGAAATAGCCTTCCAAGTATTTAAATTGTGTTTCCTCAGCACTGTCCAGGGACTGAATCACATTTCAACATATGCAGAGAATTTTCATTAAGATTATAGGCATTAAAGGAGACATCAGCAGGAAGTCTGGATGGAAGTTGTTGTCCTGTGTTTTTTTAAAATATACATTTTCAAGTGATTGGTAGAAAACATTCAGATAAATATGGAAAGTTATCTTGGTTTCAAAAATAATTTCTCAATTTTTTTTAAAAAAGGTATCTCAATAAACATTAAAGTGTATCTATCAATCTAGGATTTGCCAACACTAGTAAGATGCCACACACAAACTTGTAGGAGACCAAGAATCCTAGAACTCATGTGGCTTGCAAACTACTATGTAATGTAGAGTACATCTTTGTGGTTTCTGAGACTACATTCAATAATAATATTTTTGCATTTCTATAGTTTATTTGAGGATTTCAAACCACATTACACACATCAGTAAATTTAGCTTTGCGAGATCTGTGTAAGACACTATTATCTACGTTATACAGACAAGCAAGCTGAAATATGGAAAATCAAGATACAGCATAGAATTGTGTTTATAGTGCAACTGGTACAATAATCTCATGAATCTTTATGGAATTAAGCTTTTGCCCTGGATCTTGATATTATGTAGGAAGTTGAAACATTTAAGCTTCAGAGAATTTCTAAATAGTTGTTTAATCAGTGAATACTAATATTGCATCTTTTCCTTTCTTATGGGATACAGAACTGTTAATTTTAAATTCTCCTCAAAGAGACAGTTATCATGTGCTTTATTTACTGCCCTAATGCTTTATCTTAACACACAAACATTGCTCATCAATCTGTAGTTCTAGGTGAGAACATGTAACAACAAAATCCTTAATAAATTTTTGTTTCTTTAGAATGTGCTGTGGAGGTTTAAATTCTCTCAGCTTAAAGGCTCTTCAGATGATGGGAAAACAAGAGTAAAGCTGCTTTTTCAGAATCTAGACACCAAACAAATTGAGACAAAGGTAAGAAACATCTCCTCTCTCAGTTTAGCAAAACATGAAATAAAATTACTGTTGAGGCATCAGAAATTCCATTTACTACTGCACATACATATGTTGAACACTTCACAGTTTATAATTTTTTTCTATTCTTTAGAAACTCCACAATAAACAGAAGTGGTGGAGTACATATATATTTGTTGCACTGTTTGTACAAGCCCGTTATTAAGTTGTGCTATGCTGGTATTTTACTCCTTCAGAAAGATAATTTCTGTGACTTTATTCCGTCAACTTATAGTAGATATAATATCTAAGAACTGCATTTAAAAGAGATAAAGGAAAAATAAAATTATATAAATGCTAAATGAATTTTTAAGTTCCTAGGTAAGTGGATAAGTTTTAAACACTTATATGGTTAAGGTTCACTAAAAATATAAAAGATTTTGTAACATTTATTAGCTTAAAAAAGGGAATATTCTTGCAAGAGGCCAAGCTGAAATATAATGGTTCTATTGTGAATTAAGAGCATTCGATGCTTTGCACTATCTGAAACATCTGAGACAATCAGTCACAACTATAGGTGTGATATCAGTAGTATCTTTTTTTCTTTTTTTTCTCCAACAATTATCAAAAAAAAATTGTGAAACTTAGAATTCAGATTCCCAACTAAACAACAGCAGTTTCCCATTCAGGACTGTAGTCATCTGGAGGTCTGGCTGTAATGCCAAAACCTGAACTGCCTCTGCCCTGTGAGCCCATTCTTGCTACTAAATAAATAAATATAGATTTATCAATCATGTGATTTTTAAAAGGAGGAGAACTTTGGTGTGATATGACAAACAAGAAGAAGGTAAGAGTGACTTTCCACCAAGCTTTGGTGGACAAAAGCTAATGACAAGAACAGAAAAGTATCTGAAGACCTATGAAAATCCTCAAATACTCTTAGCTGGAGTTGTACAGGGTAAAGTAACTTATAAAATGGTATTTTTTCTATACTGACCATACATAAAAGTGATATGTTCCCTAACCTTCTAATGTTTAAAAAAAGTTGTAAGGAGAAAATCTCTAACCTTCCTTATATACCATAAAGTTACAGCAAATGCTGTATGTCTTTCTTTATACATCTGCATTAGTAAATTATTCAAGATTTCATGAGCAAGCTTAACCTGAGTTGTCTCTTGGCTCTCCTGTAAAAGATATTATAATATTTATTACAAAAGGTACAATACTATAATAATTTGTTTATAGTGGCAGGCTATATCTACTTCATTTCTTACAGTACTCCTTGGAGACAGAAAAGGACTGCTGTCCCCATTTTATAAGCGATCATCCATTTCAGAGAGCTTATGTAACTTGTTTCAGGTCAGACAGGAAAATTGAACTGGTGCAAAAACTGTAAGTGAATCTCTGTGTAATAAAATATTAGATAATCCATGTACGTGATTAGCCAAAGGCTGCAATTCCATTACATGTAGTGGAATTCTATGACTTTGATACCGGATCCTTCCTCTCCTCTTTCTGTTGTGGTAAAAAAATCTGATTTTTCAAATTTTATTTCATTTTTATTTTTGTGCTCACCTAAATTGGTTTGGTTTTTTTTTAAAGCTGCATTTTCCTTTTTATATAGAAAAAATGTAAATTTTAGCACTTTTATGAAAATTTGATTATCTGTAAAATTAGTATAAAAATGATTCCATATGATAATTTTGCAGCAATTTTTTTTCAGGAGACAGATCTTTTAAAACATTAAAAATTACTATTTTACATAGCTTTAATGGAAACATCTTGTAATTGGCAAAGTTGTCATTAATATTTGTGAGGTACCTTGAAAGTATCAGCTGAAAGTTTATATGTGATTGGTTCATACAGAATTATAAGTATCTATGTAACTAAATATATATACATATGTGTGTTATAAACGTTGGAAGATCCCAGAAAAAGCTTATTAAAGGCTAGAGGCTGATACTAAGTAGCTGAGATTTATCAGTAATTCAGTGATTATATTATTTTACCACTGTCTCTGCACAGTGCAATCTACCCACTAGGATTTCACATGAAATGGGACTGGGACACAGCTATGCAGCCTCTCCACTTCAGATAACTGGTATATATATTCAAGTGTATGCCCACCACCTAAATGGTATGATTTCTTAGACTTCAGAGTTACAGGCTGCTTGGAAAATACCCAACACTAATACCCATAGTTCAGTACAGTATCTGCCTCTGCTTATTGCACTGAGAGATTATATAGAGCCAGATGGTGCTATGTGGTGAAATGCAGCCAATAATGAGAAACAAAAATGTCATCAAATAATAGAAGTTTTATTTTTCCTGAGTAAAATGAGCCACTATGTACGAAATAAAGCTTGATGCAGATGATTTATGTTCCCTTGGCAGAAAACAGTAGAGTTAAGGTTATAAAAGAATTTTCTATCTAATTTTATATGCTTATAAATTCTTGGGTGGAAAAAAAAAATCTCATTTGGGAATTCTGTTTTTGTATCCTGGTTACTATCTAGAAATGATGTTTCTTCTATAAATATTAAGCCAAGTCATTCTTCCTTTGCACTTCAGTTTTAGGTGAACAATACATTCTTCCATTTAAAAAGTTCTCTGTTCAAAGGAGATAATAAGACCAAGATTCCTGTCATTTGTTTCTCAGGTTCTTGATATTCCCTAAAACTTTTTCTCATAGTTTGCCACTTTAGTACTTCCCTGAACTTACCCTGCTTTTAATGCTGAGAAATTGCAAGTAATCTTAATAACAGTAGGTATTCTTTACCCTGAATTTTAAAGGTTATTAAAAAAAGAATAAATTAATACTTCCAGGTTTGTATTGATGCTTTATCTCCCTTAGCTAAACTGTAGCTACCTGATGACAAGACTTTTTTTCACAAGCATATTTTAGTTGAGCATTTCCCTTTTCTTCTCATCTCACTTAGTCTCAAATATTTATTGAAGAAAGAAAGATAAGAAACATTTGTGTCAATGGAATGTTGTGAGCCATATTGAAGCTTCATCTAGATGTTGCTGGTCTCATAAACTTCTTGTCTGTTAACACGGATAAGAGCCCTGGATAAGAGTCCTGCATATTTAACTGGACACATTCAGCTTCTTTTCTTCACTGACTTCAAGCCTCAAGTATTCTGTAATTTCAGAGTGATACAGTGCTATGATGTTATGTGACTTTTCAATTAGACTGCAGTAGTTTTGCAGTAAATCTTTTGCAGTAAATCCTATTCTCTGAAAGGATTTTTATTCTGTATTTTTTCCATATTAGCTCTCTTGAGTGACGAGGCAAATAAGGAGAGTGCAAGCAAAGCTCTCTCTTTTAGTACAACATTAATCTCTATCATCTATAAACTATAATGTAGCACTCAAGCCCTGCTGTATTTTTATTAACATGAGTCTTTTGTTACTTAAGTCTGGCTGTTTACTGTTGAACAATGTGAGATCTTGAAAAACATTTGCAACATAATGGTAGATAAGAGTTAAGATTCTGCCTGTGTGACAGTATTGAACAGTCTGCTGTTGGAAATTTATTTTAATATTTGCTGGAATGAGTGAATTTATCTGGCTGCTTTTAGACAAACATCTCTAGAACAACTTTTCAAATTAGTTTCTTGTGCATTAGCAGTCTGCATCTGCCAATGTGACATTTAAGTGTTTCAGATTCAACAGTAGATAGTGGCATTTGAAATCACTCAAGCTGTAAGTGAAAATCTGTCTGATTCTTCCAGATCCCTGTAGAACACTGTCATAGAACTTAGGTACAATTGAGAGAGAGAGAGAGCAGCAGTTATCTGGCATTGAATGTTGGCATCACAGATCTGGTTCTTAGACTTGCAGGGTAAGAACATTTTAGCTTATCCATCTGCTCTTTGTGCAAATGACAGTCACAAAGAGGAAGCCAAATAAAAGCTCGTAGCTGAAAAAGCTTTCCTACCATAGATGACAATTTATCTTTGTGTGTTTATAACAATCTTAACAAGCTGTGCAATACTAACACTTTTATTCTTCTCATCTATGATGTGGCAACGAAGCCCTGGTATACTTGCTGAGGTATAAAACTGAATTTAGAATTTTGGTTTCCACTTTGACTTTCGTGTTGTCTGGCTAAAACCTGGATATTTTTACCTGGTTTTTTATTTGTTTTGTTGTTGTTGTTGTTGTTGTTTGTTTGTTTGTTTGTTTTGGAGGGGATTTTGGAGGGGGATTTTTTTGGTCATTGTTTTGGTTGGTTGGTTTTGTTTCAGGTGGTTTTTTTTAGTTTTTGGGGGGGTTTTACAAAAACATTTTAATTTCAATTTGATTAAAAAAAAAGGCTGAAGAATACAGTGGTAATAGTTGTGCTCTTGTCAACAGCTAATAAACATAGAGGGTTACCAATGTCCTTAAGGAAGTCATGAAATGCACAGGGCACAATAACACTATCTGTCAGTGTCTCCATTATTTGCCATTTATGTGATACAGGGTCATGTCCTATTCAAATAGTGATTCAACAGCTCTCGGAAGTAATCAATAAAATTGTGTGCATGGTAATAATGTAACAGGCCTGTCAAGCTCTTTATGATATGTAATAAATCCAGCTCTCCTAGGTGGGTGGATGAAACAAGACTATATATTTTTCTTCCTTGACTGTGCACACACAGTGATGGAGGTCAGTGCAGTGTAGTCATTTTTTTATATTTTCAGTACCAGCAGGAAGTTTTGCAATGTTGTCCTCCCACTCCTTTAATTCAATCTATTCTGTTCTTCTCTGGGTGTCTTTCTTCTAGTGCCTTTTTTGTACTGAAACCACTTATTACAATACATATAGTAAACTGAAATAGCTTTGGTTATTGAAATATTAGACATGCACAGATTCTTCTAAATAAGTGACAATCTTAATTAAAGGAAAAAGCAGCAATCACAGATAAGACCAGCAAACATAAGGGTAGTTTTAGATGATATAGAGCAAATAGAATGATCAGTTACTCATCTGCCTGGCTGAGTACAGGAAGAAATGTTACCTTAAAAAGAAATAAACTATCAGAGCAATGTATTTGTTTGGAAGAAGTGTAGTTTTTTTGCTAGAAAAAAATCACATTACATTCTAATCCTGAAGAGGCCAAATTTCCACCCTTATAACTGCATTTAAGATAATATCTTGCCAAGAGGTATATTGTGTCCCTGTCCTCCCATCATGCAACATTTATATGTTCCTAAATCAGAAAGCCACCACTATCTTTTACTAAATCTGTATTTTCAAACTAATCCCCAGTCCTTTTCCCTTTCCCTGTGTAATCTACATGCAAGCTACATCCACCACTAGAATGCCAGTTCTCTGAGCAACCTGCACAAATCCCTACCCCAGCTTCTGCTTTGCAGCCAGCACAGACCTCGATCAAACAACCTTTGAACACAGAGCACCACAGCCTTACCCCATTTGTGGTGTCCTGGATCAAATAGTACTGTGTTAAGATGCATTTCTGGAAGCTTCTAGTGCACAAAGCCTCAGGTGAACCCCACCTCTCTGATACCACCATAGCAGACCACATCTAACTGAGCCATTCAAGACAACACTTCCAGAGCTCTGCTCCTGTTTTAGGATCCAAGATGATCACTCATCCCCACACATAAACCCGTGAAGACATGAGAGACAATAAGAGAAGCAGACCAGCTGGTAAACTGCAGGATATGTGCACCTATGCTGCACATTAGCTTTTCAGCTCTGTAAAAAATTTCAAAATTTGCACCAATCTTGAAAATAATCCCTACCTGAGGGTCCTGCAGTATTAAGTGCAGAAAGTACTGTTGTTGTCATGTAAAACATAAGTTTGGCAATATTGCTAGTCTTCCAACTCTATGTAGATTATACCTTGTAGAAATAAGAGCATACTAGTATTTGAAAAGTCATCCACAACACATTAGACAACCCCTCTCAGATACGCAGGAGGGGCTGTTGCTGTTTGTTCCATGCTCTGAACTGTAGTTGAAACAAAGAGGATTCTGCAATAGGGACACTGGGAAGGACTGACTTAGAGTGATGAGATATTCCCTCTTTGCTCTCTTCTGATCCCAAAGCTCTCCAAATAACGTTGTTAGAGCAGTCTGAAAACCTGCCTGCATTAGGTTACCTCTGTTTCCTTATCTCCATAAACATTTATACATTAGAGGTTCATGAAGGCACAGTAGAGAAATGGAAAGCTCTGTGAAGGGCTCTTTTCTCTTGGCTTACTTGGCTGCATTCAATCAGTGTCTTGAATGTCAGAACCTGAGGTGAAATTATAGGGTAATTTCAGTTGATTTTGGAGCAAATCTAAGCGTAATGTGAGTGGCCTTATAATTTTGCATTTATTGACTTTGAAGATGGAAATTCAGGAGATGTAAAGCTTTTACTTGAGCTGAGAACTGATATATTGAGGCCTGTATTATTTCATATTAAGTTGTATTTCGTTAATAATCATGAGTGTGTACATCTTTTTAGTTTTGCAAAACTTAGAAAATGAAATTTAAATAATTTTAAAAATGGCTGTGGCTGCAGCTCCCTCCACTACTAAAAATTTCCCAGTTATGCTCCAAACAAGGTCACAAAATCATGTCCCACAAATACTAGTGAAAAATTTAAGTCATTCATTAGTAGGAGGACGGCTTGGGCCTAGTAAATACATGGCCTTGGATAGCAAAATGGTGTGATGGTGAGCTTTTCTGGAACAGTAAGCTTGGATTTAAAATATTCTGTTTGGGGCAATTTTGCTTAGAAGATACCATAAAATTTTGTGATTAAAAAAAGCAGAAGTCCAGTGCTCTACTTTTTGTTTAAAGACAAGCATATGAAGTGTGTCTCTATAAACTACTATGTAGCCAACATATTGTTGAAAAGTCTTCTCCCCAAACCAAAACTATCCCAAATGTCCCCACAATACCAGCTGCAGACTTTACACATAGCAGTATCACATAAATTGAACATGTTTTTTACATTATACTTCTTGTCATTGTGTCAGACTATCAGTCTATTACTGTTATTAAAAGTCAAGAGAATCTGAGAACTGGTTAGCAGTAATTCTGCCTTTCTTTGTGAATTAGGGCATGTGAATTTTGTAGCTAGCCATATTTCTCTCTGCAGAGTAGGGTGTGACTTTACCTTATCTTCCACCCTGCCTCTGGCCTCACATCTCTCCTCTAGAGAATGACAAAATATATGTTCTCCTCATTCTTCCCTGGTCTGACTTGATACTGCATCATCCCCAAACAGCCTTAACTTGTCAAATACTTTACTAATGTTCAATAAGGCGACATGCCAGGTCCTACACTTGGATCACAACACCATGCAGCCCTACAGGCCTGGGGCAAAGTGGCTGGAAAACTGCCTGGTGGAAAAGAACCTGGGACTGCTGGTCAACAGCAGCTGAACATGAGCCAGCTGTGTGCCCAGGTGGCCAAGAAGGGCAGTGGCATCCTGGCTTGTATCAGAAATAGTGTGTCCAGAAGGACTAGGGAAGTGATTGTCCCACTGTACTTGGCACTGGTGAGGCCACAGCTCATAACCTGTTTTCATTTTGGGGCCCCTCACTACAAGAAAGACATTGAGGTGCTTGAGAGTGTCCAGAGATCAGCAGCAGAGCTGGTGAAGGGTCTGAAGCACAAGACTGATGAGGAGGAACTGAGGGAGCTAGTATTGTTTAGCCTGGGGACAAGGAGGCTCAGGGAAGATTTTCTCATGCTCTACAACTACGTGAAACAGGTCACAAGTCATAGCATGAAAGGAAACAGCCTCAAGTTGTGCCAGGGGAAGTTTAGATTGGATATTAGAGAAAATTTCTTCACCAAAAGAGTTGTCAAGCTTTGGAACAGATTGTGACTGAGTGATTGAGTCATCAGCCCTGGAGGTATTGACAAGATGTGTAGATATGGTACTTAGGTATATGATGTAGTGTTGGACTTGGCAGTGCTGGGTTGATGGTTGGACTCAATAATCTTAGAGGTCTTTTTGAAACTATATGATTCTATGTTGCATTATATGAATGTTCTTGCAAGTTGACTGTTTTCATTGTCCAAGCTGAGTAAAATGTAAATAAAATAGCAAAAATGAAAACTAAATTGACATGCAGCTCAGCAAGTGAACAGGGTATGGATATGTTTAGCTTTTATTCGTAATAGTTTTAACTTTACAGTTCCCCATGAAGATTCGATTTTCACGTTAAGTCTATTGTTTTTTGCTGACTAGTCTGTTCTGTATTCATGTAAAATGTTTATAAACCTGAATACAAATTCATATTTTCTCTTCTCTTTTTTCTCTTACTTCTTCTTTCAGGAACTTGAATTTCAGGATCTGACGGCAGTTTTACACTGTATTCACTCCTTTATAGCAGCAAAAGTGGCATCTGTGGATCCAGTATTCATAGACAGTCAGAGTGTTGCAAGAAAATATATGTACAGTAACTGATACTAAATTATATGTTGTGACTATGGAAAATAAATTATTTTCTTAAAGAAAGTAGTTATTTCATTCACAATATTGCATCTTTGTGATTTTATAAGGAGCCTATAGTTGTGTTATCTGTAATGTTAAGAATTTTCACTATGATAAATATTTTCAATCTATGAGTTAACAAATACTAAGTCAAACTGAATCAGTTTGTCATCTTTATCATTAGTCTAAAATTCTAAGTGAATATTCATGCATTAATATTTGTAGTGTCATTCTGATTTTTATTCTCATGGTTGTACATACCCCCACCTATTAGATACAAATGTGGAGTAATATTTGAAAAGTGTGTGTCCAAAATTTGGCCTCTAAGTCTCATTTGAAAAGGGCTGGGCACACAGACAATTTCTACAGTCTTCACTGTAGAAAAGAAGCAATTATTGAAGACATTGAAGGAATTGAACTTTTATCTTGTTTCTATATGTTTGAAAATTACAGTTCCACAGCTGGGTTCTTTTGAGGCAAAACACTAAATGCACTCTTTCAGATCTAGGAAAATACTTAAGCACATGCTTGGCTCTAAGCATATTAAGTAGCCCCAGTGTATGCACAAGGTATGTACTTGTATGTACTCAATTAAGTACCATGGTAGTTCAACTGTGAAGAGCTTTAGAATCAACTAAAAAGCCTGACTATAGGCACTCAGTTTTAGAAAACTTGCCATAGGGTTTTCTTATCTATTAATGAAGGTTCCATGACCATTTTTTCATTCATAGATGCCTTGATGCTATCCTTTGACGTGACACTCTGTATGCTTGAGAACAGATTCTTTAATAAACTGTTTGTTTTGGAGAAAGATGTTTCCAGTATAGGATGAAAGTAACAAAACTTAAAAGATATTTCTGAGCCATCTACCTTTTCTTTCCTACAGCTCTAACCTCAACTTATATATAAGCAAAGTGGATTTTGTCCTTGCTAAGGAAATAATAGGGTTTTGCTTTCAACATATTCCTAACCTTCCATCTGAAATCATCTTCTTATATGCACATATAATTCTTCTTGCTTTTGAATAATTATATAAAAAGAAGACATTTTAATCTAAGGGCATATTCCCTGTAAGTAATACCAAATATTGTGGGTTTCTGTGAAAGAAGTCTGAGTTGTTCTCACATGTAGATTCGAGGCAGCACCAGTCAATTACATTTTTTTAAAAGAAAATGAAACAATAAAACAAGTAGAATATCCTAAGTAGATCAAATGGATAAGGAATGAATTCATCAAGGTCCTCCCTAAATGTTATGTTTCTCATAAAGTGTCCTGCTAAAGTAAAACCATAAAATATCCTAAGGAAAAGAGGTAGTTGCCTTTTAAAGCTTTCAGGTGAGAAGTGTTTTAACATAAATTCAGTGCTTAAGTTTAGTCACCTAAATTCTCCCCTTCAGGTCCTAAGCTGTTCTTGGCAGACTGCAGTGGAGCCTTAGGTGCTGACTTTGAATGGATGCTTATCTGTCCATCTAAAGCTTAGGCACAAAGAAAATGCCTAATGCAGGTGATGTGATCTTACCAGGAGGATTGCTCATTTCTAAGTGTTATCCATAGAGAAATCAATTTGAACAAGAAGGACTCTGCAATTTCAGTGTTTTTTAGTGTTCCTTGTTTCCAAGGAGGAATGGTAACTCCTGTTAAAACAATATTCAACAAGAGTGAGGAAATATTTTTAATAATTTTAAATAAATATTTATATTCATTACGATATTTTTACATAAATAATCTCAATTTTATATAAAGTGTTTTCAAAAAAATTCAAAAAAATTTATTTCTCAAACATGCATTTATTCAAAATATTTCATTTAATTCCCAGCTCTCTCTATTATTTTCTGCTTGTTGTATTTACTGGGGTTTTAACATTCATTAAATTATTAACATTAGAATATCTTTCTTACAATTAATTCTCAGTTATTAGCATGAACAATAATAAATGTCAGAGCATCCATAGGATGAAGAATTATGGTAGTCCTTC
>JAWWLZ010000118.1:97524453-97563260 GCA_035041345.1 Poliocrania exsul
AATTAATTCTCAGTTATTAGCATGAACAATAATAAATGTCAGAGCATCCATAGGATGAAGAATTATGGTAGTCCTTCAATTTTGTTTTTCTGATACTTTCTCATAGACAAAGTTCAACACTAACATGGTAATTACAGCAGAAAACTGTACCAAATAATACTGAACTTATGCTACAGTCAGACCTCTAGATTGTTTTAAGAATCATGTGATGACAAACATATCTTCCTAAATACTTTAATAAAAACTTAAAATAAATTATCTTAGTTTATTACATAATCTTTTGGTAATTTAGTTGTGTCATGAAATTTCTAAATTCTTTTAGTCTTTTAATGAGCTATGTTTGCTACTGTTTTTCTAGGACAGTAGTTTTCTTCTGTATGTCCAAATCGATCTCAAGGTATACAAGAGAAAAATTCTCATAATTTCACCCTCCAAATTTTAGTGTTGTATTTTAGAAATAATTCTCAAAACATATTTTTAATGAGGAACCTGCAGATCTTTATTCACTCACTTGCTTTTTTCTTCCTTTCCCATTGTGCAGCATTCTCAAGGCAGGGACCAAAGGCCAGCCTTCTGAGCCATCTGCCAGAGTCTGGGAAAAGCTGATGGTCTGCTGGTTGCTCAGCTGTTACAAAGGCTGTGTAGGATTTGCACAGCACCTTACATTTCTTTGTCAAAGACTTCATATGTTGCGTTTCCAATTTGGTTGGTTGCTTATGTTCATTTGTCAAACTTTCAACTGTCAGTAAAGCATATTATTTTGTTGTTGCCTTCAGTTTGCATCATGTAACATGCATATGTTTTTCCTGTCAAACTTTTGAATATTTGCACCACTTTTCAGCTCACTAAAGATGTCAAAGTAGAAGAATAGTAGGATTCATGAATGGTAAATAGATCTGCTACTGGCTAGGTACCTTCCACAGTCACTCCTCAGGAATCACATGCTGAAGCAGGGGACAGTTGCTTTAGGGTGACTGGGCAGCTGGAATGTCAAATATTTGATTGCTAATCAGAACTACACAAATTTTAATATGCTTTGTTACATACTGATTATATACTAAGCTTTATTCTTACTACTTCATTCTCCATTTGTGTACAGGTTTTCTTTATTTTTTCTAGGGAAACAAAGGGATACCAGAATTGAATAAGGGATAGGAGGAGAGAGGCATTTGCTACAGCAGCACCTTAAACATCAGGCTGGGAAAAGAATCACGCAAACAAAGAGTTATAAAATTGGGCACCATCACAAAATCAAGATTAGAAATTAGTAAAAAGAGAATAACCTCTGTAAGTCCAAGTGATCTTTATGCCTTTATTTAAACTCAAAATGTGATTAAATGGCTAAAAATAATCCCCTTTACAAACATAATTTTGAGCAAATGAGTAATACCATTGATTTAAATCAGAGGAAGTGACTTATAAATTATCAGTGACTTATAAATTAAGTAGTACAGCATGGACTTAGGCACTGAATTTGAATTATACTGATGATTTGTTAAAATAATTTCTTGCAATTTTTGCTCTACAGTGATTAAAATCTGCAAAATATTCCTGTGCACAATCCATCTAAAGTCAGCTCACCTCTGTTCTCAGTGCATGGCTTGGTTGTGCTACCCTGTTGAAGACACCAGAGCATTTAATAGAAGGGATGTGGCCAGGCTCTGCCAGATGACCTCAGGGATAGAAACAGACCCTGACAATTTTAGTTATAAACTTAGATGTTGCCAAAGAGTCTCACTGACTTAATCTGACCTATATTATTTGATATTTTTCCCCTCTAATCATAAAGCACAGAATTATAATATTGAGGCTGTGCTGATCCAAAGCTCAAGTTGTAGAAATCTGACTGAATTCTTCTAAGCTTAGGATCTTAGGATCTTAGAAAAAGTATTTCAAAGTGATTCCCACCCTTGAGCCAGTAGACCTGAAGCTTAAATAATAATTTTCTGGGGCAGGAGGGCTAAGCTCTGACAAACTTTGCAACCATAAATCTAAAATCCTGTCTTATATCTGAACTATATTAATTCATAACTTCAGAACAGGCATGCCTTTCCCATCAAACTTTTAATGTGTAGTCTGATCGTTGTAGTGGCATAAGCAGCATTTAAAAATTCCTGAATTTCTGTTTATGTACATCTCCATAAATACTTCTACTGTCAATATTTTATAACACTTCCTGAGTATCTCCTCTATCGCAGTGTTGAAAATTAGGTGTGTATAAGGCAATGAAATTTTTCTGCTTTTTGTTTACTGCTCTGGTTGATTTTTCATTTAATATAGTTTTTGTGTGTCTTAGAGTAAGTTTTTGAGGGCAGAGTGGGTTAATGTTAGGAAGGAGGCGCTTTCCTCCATGCTCTCATGAGAGGTAATGTGGTGATTTCTGTCCCTATTTATAATGCATGGGAAATGGGATTAAGCAGCACAAAAATGGAAGCAGGGGAGGGATGGACAGATAGACAGATTGTGCAATCTTCAAAACCTCCTTGACTTAGGTATGCAAGCTGAAAGCACCTGTCACTTTTCAAAATTAATTTTTCAGTGTAGTTCTATTACTTTGAATTGCTATTCATTGAGTTATGGATGCTGAATAGAAAAAGATTGCAAAGAAAAAATGTAAAATATATAATGCACTCCTGTATTTTGTTTCTTAACCTATGCTTCAAAAATGTTTAGGTACTTTTGTGTTGAAACATGAACGGAAGCAATTATTTTGTGTGAACTAAATGAACTTGTAGTAAATTTATTAAGAAGTGCCAAAGGGATTTGTGTGGCATGTAAGATGAAAATGAAGATCTGTTTTAACCTGGTTCAACCAGAAAAATTGTCAAGTAATGTATTTTGATGAAATTTGAAGTTATCAAATTCCATGGACATGAGCCAAAACCCACTGCTATTTTAAGTACCAATGACTTATACAGGACTTACCCTGGAAAAAAAAGTAGGATTTTAAATAATATACAGGGGAATAAAAATGTTTTTCTTTTCTAACATTCCCTTGGTTCACAGCTGCCTACATTGTCAGGTAAAGGATTTACTTCTGCTGAAAATGCTGACTTTTCAGTAAGGAGTCAAACTCAAAACTATTTGGAGTTAAAGTTGTAATCTTTTATTTGGAATGGCTCCCATGGTGCCCTGTACAGGTTGCAGTTATGCAGGTATTCCGACCTCCAGTTTAAATGTGTCACAGAATTTTTTCCAGTGCAAAAGGATGATTTATTGTGCAAGTCTATATATCAGGAGCTGTGAGTGGCAGAACCATTTCAGCTGCATAGATGTCTAGGATCGTGAGACTACCAAGCAGGGAAAGGAAGTTAAATGTAAGAAGAACTTTATTTTTCTTTCCTGGTTACAAATTATTCTTGGAACATTATTTCTGTTATATTTCTAGCCTAAGCAGCTGCTAGGTTTTTAAATGTTTCTGTATTCTCAACTATGATGGAAATGCCATACTCGATGCTTCTTAATGAATTAAGGTAGAAATTAGGTGTCCAGCCTGTGTTAATCATCTAGTCTCAACTCCACACTGGTGAAAAGAGATCAGCAGTTTCAGGGAGTCCTTTGCTCCCTCCTGCAATTAATGCCTAGAACCAGTGGATTGAATCACATTCTGAGAAGGCATCTTCCTCCACTGACAAGCCTAGATTTTCCTGTACTACCACTTAGTTTATTTGACAGCTCAATTTTCTATAGATGGCATTAATGTCAGATATATATACCAATACAATAAAAAGTAGCAATCATGAGCAATGTTGCAGGATTATGAGAATAAAATAAAACAATCCTGAAGTGAATGGAGTTTAAATCAGAACTTTGTCATCCCCTTTAACAGGCAAAGGGGAGGGAAGAAAAAGCCTTAGCCTGTTTTTTTCCAGCTAGCAGTTATTACCTATTGCTTAGTAGAAAATATTTATCAAATGAGGCAGTAGAAATTGTACAAATTCATGGATGAGATCTATGTTCCAGGGGATGCACTGAATCTTGGAATATTATGCTACTCATAAAAAAATTATTAGAGACATTCTACTGTGTCTTTAAGCACTTTGTTCAATTAACATTCAGAACCAAGCTAAATTACTGCCCTACGACATCCATAAGCAGATGAGCAGTGAGCACATAATTAGCTCACTGTTTTCTTTTTTCACAGAAGACAGACAAGTATTCCCAGGCTGAGTGAATATGAATATTTAATTAGTTTTAGGGATAAAATTTTCCCTGTGTTTTAAAGTAGAAATCCTTTACTGAGCCAGTGTGTTTAGTCAGATTATTTTAATTTTGGACAAAACTAGAAAAAAAAAATTTCTTAAATGTTTCACACTGAGACTTAGAGAATTGCTATGTCTTGCATTGTCTTGTACTCTGGCTCTAGTCAATATTATGAAGAATTTTTGGAGTAGTGATAGTAGTTTTGCCCACTATTAAAAGCACAGTGGCTTCCACAAAAGCAACAGAACTTACTGGCACATATTGCATCATGGTTGTTGAGATACATTGGTACTTTCACAGAACTCATATGGGGAAATGTGTGCAGAGAATAGTAGGGAACAGTAACCAGCCAAACAGCTGCAGGTTTGAATGTCAAATACATTTCTGGGTCTCAGTTCTTTGTGGCAGTCAGTTATGTTTTTATCAGCACTTTTAGTATTATTAGAGATTTATTTCTCCTAATAACCAGGTTATTCATAGCAGAATGAAAGGAAAAGTCATTAGATTCATAATAAAACATTTTTGATTTGCCTTATTCCTTCCTTTAGATCAAGACACTGAGGAGTTTCAGTTAATTCAGTTCATAATTTAGGTGAGAATGCATTTGTGACATCACCAGATTCTGAGTTCCCAGTCACCTACACAGAGTTCCCAGCCTTTCTTTTCTTCCCAGTCCTACTAATAGTCTCTGTGAGTTTATTTGCTTGTTCTTTTCCTTTGCACTTTATTTTTTAGAGTTTTACTAAGATCTCAAAATACTCTTAACATACTTTTACTTTATGACAATATTTGTCATCCTAATTGTATAAAGCTAAGAGCTTCTAATGCCTTCTTTTTGTCACTCTAACCATTTCCATTCCCTCAGTATTTTTTTCATTTCCTTTTAATCTCTTAATAAGTTTCTCACACACTGTTTTATATCCTGTGGAGAAAGATCTGCAATTGCAATCAGCAAATTGCCCCAAAAAACCAGTTTCGGAATGCTCATATGAAAAGGATGTAAACAAGATTTCCCTACTTTAAGAACTTTTACTGATTTTTTTCTTGGAAAAACTTGCACCAAACTTCAGTCTTGTCTGGTATGTTCTTGTAGGCCCAGCAGTGCAGTACATCTTTTACCATGCTAATTAGTATATATCCCTCAACAACAAATGCCTTTTTATTAGTAGTAAATCCATTTATATGCCATGATTTTTATGATTTTACCCAGGCTTTCTGGGGCTTTTTTCTTTATTGGCTTTGCCAATCATCAAGTGACTCTCTGCAGTCAGAAATGCTTAGCTCCCCTACCTTCAAAGAAAATGTTCTTCTAGTTTGACGTGACTGATATTTTGTTTGGTAAAAATAAAGGTAAGTAGGCAAAGTATAAGTGCTATTTTTTAAAAATTATTTTCAATATACTTTTTAATAAGCATAGTATGTTCTTTACCATCCACAGCTACACTACTTTCCCAACAGGTTGTAAGTGCCTATGTATTAAATTGTGTTTAATAGTGGGTCCTGGTTTTGCCTAATCTATGCTAATCGATTTCTTCAATTTTGTTGGTGCATCTTAATATGTGATATAAAAACCCCTTAGATTTATCATATCACTTTCATTATTTAAGGGTCATTTTTCTGAAAGATTGTATGTTGTGTTTATTTGTCATATGTCTTCAAAAAAAATCAAACTTCATTCTTTTACAGTTAAATTCTCATCTCTTGGTCTGAAAAAATTCAATTGCCTGAAAAATCTCTGTAGTTGTTCTCCAACAATTTGCTTCATTGATGTTATTTTTTCCTCTTCTTTTTTCTTTTTTTTTTTTGACTAAAAGTGAGAAGAAAGTTACGATTTGACTTTTTGAGTTGTGTGCTCCATCCTATTCTTATTCTCATGTTCCTTTTTAATTTTGACATTCAAAGCACACCAAGAATTATGTCTATGTGGCATTAAAAAGTCCCCTCAAAAACCAAAAGTTAAGAGTTCAAACTGTATGAAATAACCCCACAAGTATGTACATAGGGCAGGTCAGTGTTTGCCATTCTTCAACACCAGAGCCTGGAAATTGCCAGAACTGTGTGCAGAACTATAATTATTTGAACTCCAAATAAAATTGAAACCAAATGAGTGTTTCATTAAACATTGCAAACACTAAGAACACTTCTATAGCATAGGAAAGAGGGAATATCTTGGTATCCAGCATGTGTGGGGTTTTTTTACATTAAGATATTTCCCAAACCATATGAACATAAAAACTACCAATTTGTGTCAGACTAAGTTTTGCACCATCGTAGAAAAGCCATGGACCAGTATCAAATATATAGGAAGGAATTTCCCAGAGTGATTTAACTCCTCAAAAAATTTTTTGTGCAGACAGATCTTTTCTCTCCACCATTTTCAAGCACCATATACCAGAGATCTAAAAGCTGAAACCTAGCACCTGACAGTATAACTCATCACCGTTCACTACATGCCATTTGCAATATGTCTGCAGACTGCCTGTAGGATTTTCCATCAGAGAACAATCTCCAGCTAAAGAACAAGCAGATGCTGTCTTTTAAACACCCGCAAAAAGGATATGTAGCTATTGACTACGGTAAGGTAGAATCATAAAATCATAGAATCATCAAGTTTGGAAGTCTTCAAGATCATACAGTCCAAGTGTTTACCCAGCACTACCATTGTAAGCTCTAAACAACATCACCCAGCACCAGATCCAGATGCCTCTTTAACACCTCCAGAGATGGTGAGTCCACCTCCTCCCTATTCCAATGCCTGAGCACCCTAACAGTGAAATATTTTTTTTCTTAGGTCTAATCTGAATCTTCGCTGTCTCAGTTTAAGGCCATTTCCTCTTGTCCTCTCACTGCAGGCAGAGTAGAAGAGACCAGCTCCACCCCACTTACAACCTCCTTTCAGATAGTTGCAGAGAGCAATGAGGTCCCCACTGAGCTTCCTCTCTTTGAGACTAAACAAACAGCTCCCTCAGCTATTCCTCAGAAGACATGTTTTCCAGACCCTTCACCAGCCTTGTTGCCCTTCACTGGACATGCTGCAGCACCTCAATGTCCTTTTTACAGTGAGAGGCCCAAACCTGAATGCAGTACTCAAGCTGTGGCCTCACCAATGCTGAGCACAGGGTGAAAATCACTTCCTTAGTCCTGCTAGTTACGCTATTCTTGATACGGGCCTGGATGCCATTGACCTTCTTGGCCACCTGGGCACAGTGCTGGCTTATGTTTGGCTACCTATCAACCAACCAGCACTGCCAGGTCCTTTACTGCTGAACAGCTTTCCAGCCGCTTCTCCCTAGCCAGTAGAACTGCATGGGATTGTTGTGACTGAAGTACAGGACCCAGCACTTCACCTTACTGAATCCCTTGCAGTTGTTCTCAGCCCATTGGTTGAGTCTGTTACGATGTCTCTGCAGAGCCTTCCTATCCTTCAGCAGATAAACATTCCCACCCATTTTGGTGTTGTATGCAAGTTTACTGAAGGTTCACTCAATCCCCATGTTCACATCATCAATAATGTTAAACAGGACACCACTAGTGACCAGCTGCCAACTGGATTTACCTCCATTCACCACAACTCTCTGGGCCCAGCCATCCAGCCGGTTTTTTACCCATCGAAGAGTCCACCCATCCAAGCTGCATGCTGCCAGTTTTCTTAGGAGGATGCTGTGGGAGATGGTGCTAAACTCTTTACTGAAATCTAGGTAATGTCCACAGGCTTTTCCTCATATACTGAATCACTTTGTCATAGGAGGAGATCAGGTTGGTCAAGCAAGACTTTCCCTAGGTATGGATAAAACAGTCGTTCCTCTGTGAACTCTAGTTAGTGAGAATCTGGAACAGTGACAATCCAATCTGTTAAATGTCCTCAGGGGTTCCTTCACAGGCAGCTGGAGAAAGACAGTTCCATAAATCAGCTTCCCCCTTGCTATGAACAGATCTTGCTGTGGGAAATAGATCTAGCTTTTCTAGTAGCATGTGTAAGTGTGTAACCATCTACTCACTTCAGGCACTCACTTTGAATTCCTAGACCTTCACAGTTGTTTACAGTTAGTTAATAACTGCAGCCAGCTGGGAGTATGTGTATAGATGATTCCTGTGCCTCAGCTGAGGAGTGGAAGTCATCATTAAGCTGTAATACCTTGATTACCTATGGTTGCTTATCTGTAAACCTATCCTTTGACATTTCAGGTCAAATAGATTACCCCACTAGAAGTGCGCTTCAGTGGTGGATTTGAAATTAAATCAAAAATATAGGAAATTTTCTGCAAAATATTTTTAGTGTGATGACACCAAGTATGTAATTGCATTATGATTAGAAGAAAATAAGCACACTTGATGAACTTGAAAAGTCTAGTAAAATCCATCTTTATGTTTTAAATTCTAATATTTTCTAATAATATCAAACTAAGCAATTTATTTTGTACTAATGGCAACATAGTTATGCAGTGTAGTAAAGTAATACTTTAAAATGTAATAGTGTCACATTTTCAAATGTGAGAGGTCATACAGAGGATCTGACTGTTCAGCTACATCATTGCTTCATGTTTCTGTTTTTAAATGCATGCCTGATTCCAGAGCCCCAGCCACTTACTCCTGGAAGTTCTGCAACCTGTACATTCCCTATGCTGCTACATCAGAACGAAAAGATCCATCATTTCTTACATGCCTTTTGTCTCAGGTTTTTAAGAGTGAGGAACAGTTTTATCTTTAGACCCAGAAGAAAAATGCTTTCCTTCCTTGAACAAAATTGAAACAAAATGGGGTAAATATTGTTTTCTGACTCAAATTATTTCTATAGATCTATGAAAAGCTGTCTTTAAGGGGGAAAAGCACCCATTTTCACTTATCACAGTTTTTTAGTCTTTTCTACATTCCCCCAAGCCTCCATGAGTTAGTCAAATGGGGTTACAAACAGGTTAAAAATGCTAGCAAGCAAGTGTGGCTTCAGTCTGTCTTCTATACATGCAGGGTGAAACAAAAATGTAATTGTCAACTCTTACAAGGAGGATGAATCTTAAAAGGGAAACATCTGTTACTTTAATTTTTTTTTTTTGTACTTTGCTTTAGTTGTCTAAACTTTTGTTGTTGCCTTTTTTTCCTGGTTGAACTGATTTGCCTCCACAAACAAAAGTTTTTCTGATATCCCCAACATGAAAAATAAGCTGAATTTGGAAGAGTACTTACTGGGATAAATTAACAAAGTAGATTTCTGTGCATCACAGCACAACTCTTGTGCATCTGGCAATTCCTCCCAACAAGCAAGCAATCTGGCCAAGTCCAAAAGGCAGAGACTTGAGACTCTGGGGTCCAGCATTTGGGGAATTATCAGCCTATCAGTTTTCCTGCCACCATGCTTAATTTCAGAACCAGGCCCTAGATTAAAAAGATGTTTCCAAGTTCTTCTATTTTAATAACAGCAGAGCTTAAGGGGTGACCAGTCAGGAATGGAGAAATGCGCTCTTTTCATTGAAATTCTCATACTGCACATCAGGACAGGTGCAAATTCACTGTCAGGAAGCAGTGAAAATGAGAGGTGTCTGGATCTCCTCTTTCTCTTTGCGATCCCTGGTCATCTTAGTTCCATATTTACTCCATAATTTTAGCTGTGGTTCCTCAGCTTGTTGATCACCATGATGACCACATCACCCACCACTGTTTCGTCCACCTTGAAAATGGTGCCTGCTCACAACAAAGACTTAGAGTTGGGTTGATTCACTGCCTAGTTTTTGTGCAGTTGTCTCTTCTTTCACCTTATACAGGCAAGAATGAGCTAATTTAAAGTATATTATAAGAGACGAGTCTACTGAAAAGACTTGTCATTTATTTTCAAACATTTTGTATTTATATAATTATTTTTTTGGTGAGAAAGCAATAAGTGTGATACAATATGTGATCAGGAAAGCAAAACATGTATAATCCATCTTGTAAATTATATTCACAAGGTTGTTGTCTGTAGAACACAAAGCTCTGCATGTAAGTGCATATAAGTACTTCTAACCACTTTTTATACATGGCCTACTTATTGCTGTTGGATCGTTTGCTTGATGCCATAGCTATGTGCAGTGTTTGAAATAAAGGGCAGGACTGCACACATGCTCTGCTCTATAAACAGTTAGTTACACCACTGATACTTAGAAGTAATTTTAAATATTAATTCAGTGGTGGGAAAAATATTTAAACTGCAAAAGCACTCTCTCAATTGAAAAACTTGGGATGTGAATAGAAGAAAAAAAACAGCAAGAAAACTATTGAACTCCACTGGAACAGCATGGAATCAGATGCTTGGGAATATGCTTAGTCCTGAGAAGCTGTTACACAGACTAGAGCAGGCAGTGTACACAGTTAAAAACATGAAGAGCAGGAAAGGAGAATTATTCAACAACTCCTTGCACAGCATGAGCAGAAATACCGCTCAATTGTTATGGAACAGTGGCCCTAAGTGGTCCAAGTGAAATCTTGGCTTTTAGGGTGTTTTTTTTTCATTTTTGTGCTAGTGAGTGATTTTGCAAATGTAAGTACTTTCTGTATCTCTTTTTGAAGTGTGTAAATGTATAACTCACTGACCTGTTCCCCAGATTATGATGTTATTCATCCCTTTTGTGGGACATTATAAACATTTTCTCAGAGAATGAAATTCCATTCTTCAGGAGGTCAGATCACTGCTAGTCACTAAAAATTTTCTCAGCTCATTCCTTTGTGTTCACTGTTCCCACAGCAGGTTCCTGTTCACTAGCATATTTCTGCCATTTACTGCATTTTTTCACCTATACCAGCATCCTTGGGTCATTGAGATTTTTTCATATCTCATCTAGTGCCTTTGTAAATCAAATGTGTATGTTCTGTTAATCAATTTAATCAAAATTTCTTATTTCCAACCCATACTTGGGAGTTCTTAAATCTCTCACATACAGGTTGAGATAGGAGTTTAGACCAATTTGGCACTTTTTGATCGCTAACTATATTGAGAATACAAGATGTCAGTTGTTCAAAATTCTACATATCCACTGGGAAATAAAGGGGAAAAAAATATGCAATAAGATTGGGGGCCTATGAATTAAAATATTTTGATGTATTTTGTAGTATATTTGTCAAGTACTAGTCCTGTTCCAACAGAAACATGATTAATGGGTTAGGTTGGTAAAGATAATATTCCATAAATCATTCATGATTTCAAATTAAGGGGAATTAAAGTTCTCAGAATGTTCTCAGGTTCCACTTAGCCATAGAAAAATGGAGACAAGTCATTATTCTTTGTGCAAGTGGTAAGTGAAAAGAAGGGAAAGCTACTTGACTTCTTGTTTGAAAAAACTAGTTGTTATGTATCCTTGAAATTTGTCTTAATAGCATTCCCACGTGTAGTTTTATATCAATATTTCCAGTAATTTCTATCTTTAACACCGCAGTTTTTTCACTGTAGGTGACAAGCGCTATTAGTGGCTGACCTACACCCTACATATGTGATAATTTCCGTCCCAAAATGATAAGTTTGAAGTACACAGCCATTGCATTTCCTCCCATCTGTCATGCAATCTTGTTTGCAAAGTAAAAGGCAATTGCCACTTCAGGTTAAAATTAGCAAAAATATGGAGGTGAAGTGCAGTGATTTTTAATGAAATTAATGCTTTTCTTCACTGTATGTGTTACACTGACAGTAATACCTAGAGTTAGTTCACATTGTGATCAGTAACCCACAATGCAGCATAAGGCTGACTCCTGCATGCTGTTGTAAATTGAAAAAAGGTGTAGATTTCAGATTTTCTTTTTAGTGTCTTTTTATTTTCACCCAAAGCAGAAAAAGATATGTGGATACTTTATAGGAGATGTTTTAAGCCACTTCCAGACATGCCTTTGAAAGTCAGTGGGCATTGGCAGAATTCCGTAAGAACTCAGGTCTCTAGGTTTAAATCATCAGTAATAACATTAATACTCAGGTTTTCCGCTCTACTTGCCATTTGTTCTTATTTATACCATGTAAATCTTTCTTTATTGAAAAAGAAGGATCATCATTTCTTCAATAATTGACATAAGTTTTGAAAGTATATTGAAGTACCTGGCACAGGAAAGAAAATTAAAGTGATCTACAGCAAGTAATTAGCATAAGAATTTCAGTTTTAAAACTTTAAACTACATAAACTCAGAATTTCTTTTTTTAAGAAGAAAAATATGGAATAGTATACTCTATTGCAGCCAATAACTATATTTTAATAAATGTTTCCTGACCCTTCACTACCTCTGTCCTAAAAATTCATTAGTTCAGCAGTTCATAATACAGTGAAACATAAGCAGGTACCAAAATTCTATACATATAGACTGTCTGAATGTTGCTCACCTTGGCCATGTGGCAATTAAATATTCGTTGAAGTTCTTTGGGATTTTGCATATTGTAGGTTTCTTTCTGTTTTGGACAAAGGTTGTACTGAGGGCCAAAATGCCATGCAACAAAATGAGGCCGTATGTATGATTATCTTAGTATAGGGAACTACTTACAGGTAATCCTGTAATGAACAAACAAAACAAAACAAACACTTTTATACTCAGAGTGTTTCACATCTAAATGGTATTTATTATGTATATTATTACATCTTTTATGTTTTTCAGCTAAGTTAAAAAAAGACATCTGAAATGTAATTTTGTGTGTAGCTTTGCTTTTGTTCTTTTTAAAAATTTTTTAATCAGAAATGCAGCCTTGCAACATGTGCATGATTGTAGATTTGCATAGTGTAAAACTACTGTAATTTTATCTGTTGAGTTCAGGAAGTCAGAAAGGAACTTAATAAATAGTAATAATTAAGATAGGAAGTAATATAAAGGCAGAGTGTATATATTTTGCACTTTTCAATAACCTTTTATAACAAGAATCTATTATCGTACAGTATACTGTAATTTCACTTTCTAGTGATACTCTTGCTATTGTCACAGTATTGTCTTTAAATCTGGATATGAATAGTTTGTATATGTACACACTTTAAAAGTGATTTCTATAATGGAATATGTGCTCCCTGTCACTCTTATTAGCATCCAACTGGAAAAATATTCACCAATTATTTTTTTATAAATTCTGAATGTACAGTGTAAATTAATAAATTGAATATTGTTGCAATGAAAAAATGCACTTTAAAAACGTAAAAGTGTATATCTAAAAAAGTGTTATTTTGTATAGATGTTTTTAAATAAATAATTTATTGCTCAATGGCGGGGGTTTTTTCTCATTTATGAAATAAATAGAAGAGATTTGATAGCAGCTATTTGAGTTTTATATTTTATCATCAGTGATTTTGGTGGGTTTCTTTTTAAAATCAATTTCAATTAGAACAATAAAGGACTTAGTCACATTTTCCCTTTCATTCAATAAATCATTGTTGGCTTGATCTAGTTGCTATGAGGAAGTTGAGGTGTGATCCACGATCAGCCCACAGTCCTTTTCACAATCAACCAGCAGGAGGACCTGACCACAGCATCTTCCTTCAGTCTTCGAGACCAATTTTGGCCATGGAAATTAAGGTATGGAGAGAGGGATACATAACAAGTGTTTTCAGTCTTAGGCAGACAAGATAGAGTCAGGGTCTAGCCTTTGTCTATAATCTGCAGTACGGAATTGGAAGCACTTGTATTTTCCATGGTTTGAATGCAGACATTTGAAATTTACTGGAAGGTGTAATGACCTTGGTATACTTTTGTTTCACTGAGAGATCAGTGCTGAAATCCTGAACTGAAAGGTACAAAACAGTCTAGTGTGTGCAGCCTTCAAAACTGGGCATAATTCAGATTTTGAATCTGAGATTTCTTCTGGACTTTTTCCTTCCTTTGCTAATAGACTAAAGTGTGGCACAGTGAGACCAAGTCATCTCTATTGGGCAAATGTTCAGAAGAAAAGAGTTCAGAAAAGCTTTATGAAAATATTGGGGTTTTTCTTTTTTTTTAGTCTTCTAGTATATCTAGCCTCTAAGAAGAAAACACATTTACGACTATATATGATATTCATACTGTTAATCCACTGGTAAGGACTGTGAATTGTAGAAATATTTTTTCTCAGAGGAAATAACAGTATTCAAGTATTTCAAGAAGAAGAGAATATATTCTGAAGGAAAAATATAAATCCTGAATTTAAACCTAAAAGAAAAATAGAATGTCCCTGTAAGGAGCTGGGCTTAATATCTTAGATATTGCCAATACAGTGTCATCAAAATCAACCTGTAAGTAGTTAAAGCATTTCAGTCACCCCTCTTCTTAGCCTTTGAATCCAGATGTGTCCTAGTATCACAAAAGTGTATCTGAAGTGAGACTGACAACTAAACTGAAAGCACATATTGAAAAAGCAATCACAGAAAAAGTCTTCTGTCTATCAGCAAATCTGAAGGCTGTAAATCTTTACACATCCTTAATACCTCAAATTCTCATGTATGCTGACATGTGCTCCATGTAGGCAGGTCAGCTGGAAGGAAGGCTTCTTGGTTGACAGAAAGGCTTGATGATCTAGTGCATTTTTAGATGCAGTCTCCTCACAAAATGACATGGCAGCTGTGATTTCTATTAAAATACATACTTCCAGGTGGGGAAAGGCAGAGTCACATCATTATTTAACTGCCTGAGGATTACAGCAGGTAATTAGCCCTGGGCCTGAGGAAGAAATGTGTGCCTGCATTGTGTGTGGCGTTTTAAGTCCAGAAGTCCCTTGAGAGGTCTAATTCAATGCCCAGCCTGTAAGAAACAGCAGGGCAGGCAGAACAGGAGAGCAGGGCAGGTGGTCAGGGGGCTGTGTACTCTAAGCATCTACTCCTCTTTGCATGGGCCTGAACCCTTGGATGTAAAATGTCACAGTTGCCTCCATCATCTCAAGAGGTAGCTATGAATGGCTGCACTTTTTGTCTTTCTGCTGAGGTTGTGTCACTATGGAGGGGAGGAGGCTGGAGAGGGAGAGTAAGCACAGATGAAGGTGCAAGCTTTGGTAACCCAGCAGGCAAGGCAGTCATCTGGGGAGGTGTAATCCTGAGCCCTAGTCCCCTTTCCAAAAAGAAATATACAGAGATGTGAGGAAGATCTCATTTATGTGCAGCTTAAAGTGCTCTTTACTATGACATATTGGACTTTTTCACTGCCCTGTGGCAGTAAATTGTGCTTCTCATGGCAATAGATGTAATTGCTTTGCACTAAATTATATTAACTATTTCAGATGGTTTGTTCTACTTCATGCTTGGAATAACAGAGCTGAATTATTTTCTGCAGTACGTAGCTCAAAAGAGAAGAAAAATCCTTGTTATTGGGGGGGGAAATGTGGGCTTTTTTCAGTAAAAATTGTTTAGATAGTGGTTAATTTTAAAGTATTAGCATTTCATATTTTCTTGTGATTTTTAATACTAGTTTGGTTAGTTGTATACTTCCTGATTATTTGGGGGGGGGGGGGGGGGAGGGCGCTGTTCTTCAAAGTCAATTTTAATAAACTAGGTTGTACTCAGTCTCCACTGCAGTCCATGGTAACATTGCACCTGACAGTAAAATGGGTGGGTTAATTTTTAAGTACCCAAACAGAAGAGGTTGTCTTCCTTTTCTCTCTTCTGAGAGCTGGACTTTGTTGTTTTTATGCAGCTTTGTTTAATGATTCAGGTGCAGCTTTTGTGCACCCAAAGGGGGAACTTTACTTGATGGTATTAAAAGTAGAGCACAAAGAGCTAAGAGTACTTGTTCAGAACGTCTGCCATCTGTGAAACTCCCATTGCATGAAATACTTATTGCCTACCCAGTGGAGAGGTTTTTAAAGCATGTAAGTCCCTCCCTGTTAGATACAAAATTGTAATGGAAATCAAGAGAATGATTTAGTGACAATTAAAAGAGAGCCAGGACAGAAAAAGCAGGGAAGGACAAAGACTATTAAGCAAAATAGAGAGGCAGTGAGGGAGATACAGAAGGAGGGAGAAAGGCTGAGTAAATGGAGGGTGGGGACATGAGAAAGGGTTGGAACTCAAAACGGGAATGTGACATTAGAAAGAGGGATATACATGACAAAAATGAGGGATATAGGGAGGGTGTTCTGGCCTGGAGAAGTAGCCAATGCCTCTCTGCCTTTGATTGAGAATCAGAGGGGTGCTCCTTTTCAGACATTAATACTGAGAATACCGAGGTGTGCGCCGGGCTGAGGGGGTGGGATAGAGAAAACACTGAATAGAGCAGGGTCGAAGTGAGGTTTGTCAGGTAAGACATTTCCTGGTGATGCAGATAATATGATATCATTTGTTAAAATCAGAAAATTGCTCTCAATTAATAGAAAAAAATCAAGGCTGGAAGGAAGGACCTCAAAAGGGAATGGCCTTGTATTTTTATGTCTTACTCAGAATGTTTAAATCTTATCCATTTTCATTTAATTTGCATTATTTGTCCACTTATGCAACTCGCTCAGAGATTAGGTGTACTCATTTTAAAGAAAAGGTGAGACAGTTATACCTCAGAAGTTCAACCAATGTGGAGAACATGAAGAAAGATGAAACTTCAGGAGATAAATGAGATCAAGGTAATATACAGCCGGAAAGAAAAGAGGAGAAAACAACTGGATGTTTCACCAGAAACTAGTGAGGAAAAGCAGAGAGTCAGAGCAGACTGTGAAGGGTACAGGCAGCTGAGCTGCCTGAACATAGTGACTTATACACACAGGTCAGGTTAACACTGATGCATAATGCAGGTTTAAATGAGAGGCCACAACTTTATTTTTGCACAGTTATTGCATCTAACCATAACCAAAGCCTCTTGATGAACTGTCCTTTGCCAATTCATTCTTACCTGTTTCATTGTCTGTGCATCTTGTTCCTGAGAACAATTGTACTGGATCAAAAGGAGATAATGAAATATGAGCAAAATAATATTAGACATAGGATGTTACTAGTAATACTTTTAATGGAGGAGATTTCTCATTTCTGTAAGAGGCCCCATGTAACTAATGCACCTTCTCTCCATGCCTGTTCAACTTGCCAACATCTTCTAAAACACCATCTGGCCTTTATGTCTCAAATCCAGATTGTTCCGTACCCAAAACTGAGCAAACCAGTCAGTTCACTGTATAGGAGAAACACAAAATATTGATGTGGGGTGATAGCCCTGTTAAGGCTTGATGAGTTGAGGGAAACACCTCAGCCCCTCGGAGGGATGCTCCCAGCAGAGGACAAAGAGCTTTCAGATTGATAAGATTAAAAAAGTGTCGTAAAAATGACACGGCTTTCTTTTGCGTTACCTTCTGTGACTACACAAGGAGCTACCCCTCAGGCATCTGTATCATCCCCAAAGTATTGACTTTAGTCACACAAACCACCCAGAGGAAGATAAAAAGGTATAAAAAGAGATGGTGTAAAAGCCAAAATTGGGGGAGAAATGCCATCATCTCTGTGGGGGTAACTGCTAGCAGCTTATCCTTGCTCCTCCCACCTCTTGGAACAATGTAGGGGTGAGAAACCATGTGCATTATATACTTTATATCTTATACTTTACTCTCTTAAAAAGCTTATTACTTTATACATTCCATCTTAACATCTTATGCTTACAGCTACTTTGATTCTTACTCTATAAGCACCTTCTTTACTAATTGTGTTTTGCTACTTTAATACTAATAACAGTAACTTGCTTTACACTTTGCTATTTACTAAGTATATACTTTATAATAGTTATTGTGTTCTTTTGCAGTGTGCAGTTCTTTTTCAACATGTGTGTTGATGAGAAGCAGCTCTGTTCTTTCCTTTTGCTTTGTGTTACAGAGAAGGTGGTGCACAAGATATTTTATTGCCCTATGTTATTGAGGGTGTGTCTAGATAAGTGTTTTAGGTGGCTGTGTTTTTAGTTACTAGTTCTTTGTTGCTGGTTTCTGTCTGTCGTGAGAGTAGGATATACTGCTGTATTGAAACTTAAGTTTGGTGTGCTTGTCTCTGTAAAATGTGTTTTGTGCTTGTTTCTTTTGGGGTCTTTTGTGATCAATTAAATACAGTCTTGCAGCTAAAAATGATCACCAGCAATGCAAAACCCACAATAACTGTCACATACTTGTATTAATAAATGTTAGTTCAGGAGCTGTTGTGGAGAAAGTTCTTTTCTTGCTATTAAGTGTGGTCTCATATCAGAAGTTAGAGACCCTTCCAACTTTTGTGCTGTCCATAGTTGATAGGCAGTATTAGGTGCATAAGGCTCTAATTTTCTGGAGACGCTTATATAGCTATAAGTTCTCCCTGGCTTAAGCGTAGTCTCATATCAGAGGTCAGAAAACCTTCCAACCTGTGTGCTATCCCTGTTTGGTAGGCAGTGTTGGGTGCATAAGAATCTGATTGTCTGGAGGTGCTTATTGCTAATAAGTTCTCCCTAGCTTAAGGGTAGTCCTCATAAAGAAGTCAAAAATCTTTTAAGCCTGTATTCGTCCAGAGTCAACAGGGAGTGCTGAGTTCATAAAGCTTTGATTGTTCCAAGGATGCTTATAGCTAATAACTTTATATTAATACAAGTGAGATGAGAAGTCTTTGTATTTCTGTCTCTCCCCCCTTTCACGTGACAATTGGGCTCTCATGGGAAGAGATGAGCTCACTGTCTTCTACACCTTCTCCTTCCTGAATGCCCACATTGAATCTATATATCCCTGGCATTCTTGGCAGTAAAGATGCATATGTACACCTGAACAAGGTTGCACATACTGGAACATCTGTAGCTTCCTGCACATCTCCTTCCTGTCTCTCAGAGAAATATTCCTGGATCTGCTGTCCTGAAACCAAGATGAAACATCTGTTAAACTATTACCCAGACCTGGCACATGTACTATTTTAAAAAGAATGTTATGGCACAAGCAATGAAGTGCAGAAGTCATCACAAACTATGGCCCCTGTGGGGCTCTAGCCATCTGTTTGCTAATTATGTATACCACAGCCTGGCTGTTGCACAGAAAACAAACATTGCTGCTAGCAGGTTCGTTCTGCCATATAATTACTGCAACTGGCATAGGCAGAATTACAGGAAAGTTATGTCTTTTTCTGCCCATTGCTGTTGCCACTTTTGCATGTTCCCCCTTGAAAGGATCCACCTGCTCTTTCTGCCACCTTGTACCTCACTCTAACCTGCTTGCATCTGCCTATCCCAGCCTGTGCTAATCTCTCTGACAGTGAAAGTACATTTCCCAGGATGTGTTTGCTGCAAGAATTTTGTTCATTTTAAACTAATGTTGCAGTGGAGTATTTAGCATCTTTGAGCATATTGAGCTAATGTTGATATGGCAGCGGTGTATTTAGTAACTTATATGCAACCTTTCATGAAAATCACCTTGGTAATAAGGCAGATATAACCACTGCCTGTGCAAATGAAGCTGTTTTTTGTTTCAGATGGGATCTCAAGAAGTGATTGAATTCAGATCACTCAAGGCTCCTTTGTGGCCAAATCTCCATGAAATACAATATCTGCATTCTTTTCTTCCCTCTGCTTTTCCCTGTGTGTGAATAGCTCTCCCCTGTACCCAAATAGTTGACAATACGGGACAGTCCACTGCGTTCATCTGCTAGAGAGACTTGGAAAAAAAAGACCCAGCCTGTGAGAATTGCCCTCCCTGGCTCACAGGATGTTTGGGTTGGTGTTCCTTTCACTGCTGGGTAATTGTGCTGTTTCACAGGCACACAAATGTGATGACTTTTAATTAATGCGAATTCAGGTACTTGGGTGCCATGACAGGCAGCAACTGAAAAGTAGTTGAATGTCTCATTTCTCTGTGCCTCAGGGGGAAGAGAATATGGACATCATTCTTAGATTTATGTATATTAAGGAAAGCAACCTGGTGTCATAATATTATTTTGTTTTAAATGATATATGAAGATTATAAACACATCTGTATAAGTAATACATTCAACTTCAGACTCAGCTTAATAATTTCTGCAGGGAGAGGAGTCATTTCGTATTCATGGTCTTTCAAAGGTATTACATTATACTTGTCACATCCCAAAGCTTCTACTGGTCTGGTTGTCAGTGTGTCCTTATTTATGGATGAATACCCACACCAAACTGATTAATGATGTCCTCGTGTTAGACCTCTGGGAAGTTCATTTTGTCCTACAGAGTGGTCATCAGGAGAGCCTGGGCATGTTATTGAGATTATTCCATCACAGTGAAGAGTATGATATGCTTCTCTCTTCCACACTGGCCACATTCAATCACCTTGAAAAATTGATTAGAGAGCACACTTTTTTAACCAAGCTGTTTCCCTAATGAAGACCTTTTCATAACATTGATATTAGTAAATAAGGCTATATCAGGAGATGGTTACCCCTAAGCTAAATTTGTGAAAATTGTATCTGACATGATTTTGCCCCAGGCCAGTCAACAGTGTGCTGAAAAGCCCCTAGGCAGGGCTGAAGAATTAGCATGGGCTAGATGATGTTTGTTACAGGCAGTGTAACTGTAGTTATCTTGATTTGAATTGGAGATCTTCAATAGTATGAATGAAATCTGTAGTTTTTCATGCACCTTTAATTTACTCTATAGAAACAGCTTTCCTTTCCAGAGACTCCAGTGTTTATATACAAGCCCCACCATATAGCACTGGTACTTTTCACCAGAGAAAGGCATCCCTGTCTTCCATGTGCGCCTTTTGAATGGAAGTTCTTTGATCTGTAATGGCTTTTCTGAAAAGTAGAAAGAAGAGGTGGGTATCAAAATCCTTCAAAATTTCAGAGTACAATTATGGTATGGATGTAAAACACTTGTATTACAGTAATATGGATGTGTATTTTGAAGGCATTCAGCAGATCAACAAAATAAGGTTAGAGCTTTTTTTGGGAGCATGTGTGGCTGGTGTGCTACAGCTACAAAAGCCACTTCCCATGAAAGAGCATTTTGCTCAAGTGTTTATTCCTCATTAACACAAATTTTATTATTTCTAATGGGAGCTGTGATCCTCTCAGAAGACAAATCATTTAGCTGTCAAATGCTATTGAACTGAGTAGTACACAGATTTGGTTTTTAGTGTTGTCCAAGAAAAGGCTACCTTGTGCATCAGGGATCCACTGCCTACCTGAAGAAATGAGGAATACATTGTTAGGGAAGACTGACATACATATTTTCTAACTGTTAAACCTACAGCTATATGCAAAAATGCCCCAGTGGTTTACAGCAATATACATGACTTTTTCTGACAAACAAAATCTCATCCCAGACAACCCATAACTAACTGTGTAGACACCATTGCATATCCTGAAATAAGCTGGTGACTAAAAAATCAGCCAGACAGGTGGTCATCGATGAGGAGCTTCTTGCTGTCTGCAGCAGAGCAGGAATGGGAAGCTGGATGGGAGCACAGGCTAGTGAGAATGGGAAGGGCAGCATGTATGTGTTGCTTACCAGTCTGCTGGAGGAGTAATGAGAAGATGAGGGGAGGCACAAAGTTCATGTTCAGTTCTTGGATTTGTGCTCCTTCTCATACAGAGCTGGTGTGACAGTACTGCCTACTGGGAACCAAGGGAATTGTGTGCAGGAGCCCTGAACTAAGGCAAGCCCACAGTGTCAGGATGCTGTGCAGAAGGCTTTCCTTCTCTTTCTTCCTCGTAACATCTTACAATTTTTAACTGTGTTTTTACTATTTGCAATTTATGTTTTATTTCATATCCAAGGTTGTTTAATTACAGTACAACTCATTTTCTTGTATCTTTTTCTGCTGAACTGAAAACTTGTTCCCTATACATTTCTTTTTACAAATATAAACGTTCAACCACTTCCAGTGCCAATTTTCAGCATGTTCTCACCAACTCAAGCACCTTCACTTTTTAAAGCCTCACACTGTTAAAGCTTACTTGGGTCCCAGACCTCAGCAGTCGATGTGATGAACTTGTAGTAGCATTACCAATTGCACACATTGACACTAAGTCGTTTTTTTCTTTTTCCCCTCCTTGTTCATTTCAGGGACAGACATTATTTTCTCTTGGCAGAGCATTAACTTGAAAGGTCTGTTGGGAATCAGTGATGAATGATTCCTTTATATCTTTTTCTTTCTCCAGAGTCACAGTTTATCAAGATTCTCTTACCATGTGTTTGTTATCTGTAAAATTTATTTCCAAAGACATCACCATATATTTGGCTGTATTAAAATGTTTTTGTTAGATTTGTCAGTCTACCATGTTATCTATTATTAATTTTGCCTCTATTCAGGTACAAAGATTTCAATGGAAAATGAATTCTTTTGTTGTGCCTATTTAATTTCATATATATATACTTAAGTATATGTATATATTTGTATTTATATTTTTACATGCATATATGTACATACAGATACACACATATACTCTTCCCTATTCCTTCAGCTGTTTGGTAACTTGTGCTTAATTTTTACAAAATGTTGATTCTTAATTTTTATTTAAATATGATGGGTTTCATTCTTTTTATTAGTTAGTATTTAATACTCCATGCTTGTTAATTCTTATATGCCTTTTGCATCTGAATGTTTCAACATAAAAATAAGAAAGCTGTAGCATCTCTTGGTTGTTCAGTCTGAGAGTTTTCTAAAAAATACTTTATCTAGCTATAGAATGCTTCGAACCCATCAGGGCATTAAAAACAACAGCTCAAGATTTGTGGAACCCTGATATGACGTCAAATAGCCAAGATGTTTTCATTACTCAGTCATAAGGCTCACTTGAACACTAAATGTCCCAGAGAGTAGTGTTGTGTGACCTCTTAATATCAGCACTCATGAAGAATGTTTCATTTAACTTCTTCAGATCATTTACTTTCCTGATTTCTGACAGACTAATGGAAATTTAGAGATTAATTTGGAAGCATACTCATTTGCCTGAGTGAATATGAACTTGGATGAAACAGTTCAAGAGTATCTCATTAGATTTAAAATGTGTTTTTCAATTAACAAAATGTGTTTATAATGTAGGATGTGTCTAGTGAACAGTCCATCTAATGAGCTGATGGCCATCTTGAAAGAGTCTTTTATTACTGATTTGCTGAATAGAAGCCTATTTTTTCACTGTATATTTGTTACCCTTTAACACCTTTCTCCAAACTGATAATTCCACCTCTGAAATGGTTTCTCACTGTGTTAATATCTACTATTGCCTTTATCTTTGAATTTAAAAAAAAATATTATTAAAAATTAAATAATAAATTTGGAAAGTCAATGCCATGCATGGGAAAATGCAACCTACCAGGCAGTTCACTAAGGCAGACCAGAAAAATCATCTGAGTTTGAGGAGGAATTCAAGCGCTGTTCTCTGAGGTTTTGCAATATTTGTATCCACAGAGGGACTTCTACCTCACAACCTTGACATCTGTAATACCTCATTTTAGGAATGGTATACAGCCTGAAAAAAATACCAGGTGTTTTGGACAGTACAGTGAGAGAATAATGCTTTTCAGAACGGGATGTACCAGTGCTGTCATACTAAGATACCTGATCTAGATGGTGAGAACAGCTGAGAGCACATGACTGCCATGAAACATTCTCCATGGCATAAAGCATTTGCATGGATCACTGCAGGACAGATCCTCTTTTCAGTCATGATTTCCTGTTCCTCTTTTATAGGCGTCCCCACCTTTTCTTGAGCACTCCGACTATGCCACCTCTGTTTTCTTTCAGATGAGTACAAAATGAAAGCATGTTGTCACTGCTTGGATTTTCACAATAGGTTGATCTTGCGAAGCAGGCAGGCAGTGAAAGACAGAGATCCAGTTCTTAGTGCTATCAAAGGAGCTTCTGAAATGAGATATCCATATGTCATGGTTCCCACCATGGAAATAGTCACAGAATATTTCACAACAAAAGGAGGACAGGAACATCTGCCATCCTTTGAGTATGGCAGTGAATCCCTGTCAGTACTTACACCTCCCAGTTTTTCTTCTGAAATCTTAAATTCTCTTGTGGATTTGTTACTAACCGTGCTGAGAGCCTCATTCAAAGCAGGCAGAATACTAAAATTGTTCTGTCATAGTTGTGTTATGTGGTCATTGTTTTTATTTTACTCAATCAATTTCTGTTTTCTGCTACATTATAAAAGATCATGCTTGTTATCTTGGTAGTATTTTATCACCTTTGACTACATGACACATAGTGTATCTACCCACCATCCTTAAAGCCAAGATACATACTTCATTATATGATACTGCTGTGGTCTCTGCTAAAAGGCCATGCCTTGGAATAAGGCAGCCATCTCACCATTAAGCTTGTCATTAAAATGGTATACCTGAAAAAACTGAGTTTTGTCTGAAATCAGTACTCTATCAAGATGAAAGATTATTTTCTGTCTCATTTTAAAAATAAAAGTTTCTGATTCAAGCCAGTAAATTTCAGATCTTCTATAGACCTTAAAATTTTTCATCTGTTCCACATCTTTCTACATGGATCATAATGTTCATTAGTTAAGGCAGTTTTCAAATCCTGATATACAGGATTCAAACACAAGAAATTGAGTCGAATAGACTCTGCAGTTAAATTACCTTTCTATAGTCTGTTCTGCAAGTTAGGTTACTCCAAAACCACAGAACTCCTTAGGGATATCTCCTGTAACTGGAGTTTTAAATGGTGTTTGCTTGCATGAGATAAAACTTCAGCTTGGGTTTAAATCAACATTAACAAGACAATATCATGTTCTATAAATTTATTGAGTTAATATTAATTGAATTTCCAAAACCCCAGTAATTTGCATATTAAATTCCTCCTGTTTCTGAGAAAAATAATTTATCCGAATACATGATTTCAGCATCATACACTAAAATTAGTATGTAATGACCAAATTCTATTGATCTAACTCAAGGTAAACCATTAGTCTAAGATCATATAATCATAGAATCCCTTAGGTTGGAAAAGACTTCCAATGTCATTGAGTCCAACAGCTGACTGAACACTACTATCAACTAAACTATAGCTTAATTAATGCCACATCCAGACATTTCTTAAACACCTCCAGGTATGGTGATTCCACCACCTCCCTGTGTAGCCTGTTACAATACTTTGCAACCCTTTACGTGAAGAAATTCTTTCTGACACCCAACTTGAACCTCTGGCGCAACCTGAGGCTTTGTTGTCTTGTCCTGTTGCGAGTTGCCTGGGAAAAGAGGTTGACCTCCGCCTTGCTACCACCTCCTTTCAGGCAGTTGTAGAGAGCGATAAGGACTCCCCTGAGCCTCCCTTCCTCCAGACTAAACAACCCCAGCTCCTCAGCCACTCTTCTTATGACTTGTGCTCCAAATTCTTCACCAGCTCTGGTGCCCTTCTCTGGACACTCTCCAGCATCCAAATGTCTTTCTTGTAGTGAGGGACCCAGAACTGAACAGAATTTGAGCTGTGACCTCACCAGTGCTAAGTACAGGAGGGCAATCACTTCCCTGGTTCTGCTGGCCACACTACTTCTGATACAAGCCAGAATGCCATTGGCCTCCTTGGCCAACCGGTCACACAGCTGGCACATGTTCAGCTGAAGTTAACCAGCACTTCCAGCTCCTTTTCCACTGGGTGGCTTTTCAGCTGCTCTGTCCCCAGCCTGTAGTGCTGCATGGGGTTGTTGTGACCCAAGTGCAGGACCTGGCACTTTGCCTTATTGAACCTCACGCCTTTGGCCTCAGCCCATCAATCCAGCCTGTCTGTTTAGATCCCTGTGCAGAGCCTTCCTACCCTCCAGCAGATCAACGCTCCCACCCAACTTGATGTCATTTATGGATTTACTGAGGTTGCACTCAATCCTCTCATCCAAATCATTGATAAATGTATTAAACAGGATAAACAGGACTGGTCCTAACACAGTACTGGGGAGCCCCACAAGTGAGCAGATGCCACCTGGACGCAGCACCACTCACCATCACTCTCTGGGTCTGGCCATCCAGCCAGATTTTAGCCCAGAAAAGCATGCACATGTCCAAGACATTGACTGCCAGATTTTCCAGGTGAATGGTGTGGGAGACAGTATCAAAGGCTTTACTGAAGTCCAGGTAAATACCCTTCTCTTGAAGTATTGTGCAGTTATATGGCCTTTTTACTTCTTCCCTTGCAAGTGTGTTCTTGGAACTTTAAAAGACATAAGTGATCACAAACTAAGTTTTCTGTTATAGATTAGATGTTCATATTAACAGAGTGTGCTTCATGCCTTACTAGAGCCCATGATTGCCAGCAAATGCTACAAAATAGTGTAAGCTGCTATTAAAATACCTCCTGCAGCTGCACAGATATATGTTGGTGGTCTCTCATTCTAATCCAATGCTCCAAAGAACTGATCATGCCTTGGAGAGCCTGGTAGGACTGCAGGCTGTTACAGTGCAAATATAAGTTGTTCTGAGGTTATAGAATTGTGTCTGTTTCCTGTATCAAACATCAGTTGCAATTGGGTAACATTTTAAGTAAAGGCTAATTTTTTTGAATACCATAGTAGGTCTGCAGAAATTCATACATATGAATAATCTGAAATTCTGTTGCTTTGAGGTATTTCCTTGACCAGAATTTTCTTTTTATCATTAACTCAAAGATTTATTTTATAGGTCTTTAACTTTTAAGAACACAGCTACAGTACTGCTCTTCATGTGCAGATTTAAATCGTGGGAATATAACAAATTGAATGAGTCAATTTAAAGCTTAAAAATATTCATATGGTTAGCTGTTAAGGTTCACTGCTGCTTTTCTCAAGAGTGCTGTTTAGCATGAGGACTGTTCTATACTGGTCTTGTACTCCATGTTTAGACTGTCATTGATTTGTGCAGGTTCATTGCTGGACGGAGAGGTCTGACACCCGTTCTGCAGAAAGAATGGCTTAAGACAGGCAGCTCACAGACAACCTGGGACAAAGATGGTACATTCAGCAAGATATTCATTGAAATTTTCTTCACTGACATGTAGGCAATATAAGAATCTTGGATTAAGGAAACTAAGGCTGTTTCCAAGCCACTGAACTTTGCCCTCTTAATTGTCTTTCAGCAGATTTCAATAACAGGATTCTGAATGAGCTCCAGTAAGAACAGGAATACAAATGTGTCTGTCTGTGTCAGTTCAGTGTAGTTAAACTTTCCCACATGTTTTATCTAAAACTATATTTGTGGCTCAGTGAGGAGTTAATCATTCATACTCTTAAAAACAGAGAAACACACACAAAAAAAATGTTGCCATTCAACTTTTTCCATTACAGACCAATTTACTGCTTGTAACCATTTAAAACCTGCTGTTGACAAACATTTCAACTGCAACCAGCAAGCAAAGGTTGAGATCCTTATTTAAACAAACCTTAATGTAGGTATGCTCTTTTTGAACCTAATGGGGAAGCTTTGATTTTTGACTGTAAAACTACAAAGAAAATCAAACCTGTTTTTCACTTTCAGAAAGCCTCTTATCTCTCAGAAATTAAACCTGTGGTACTTGTGAAGCATATGAAAGAATATAGATGAGAGCTTCTTATTCTACTAGGTGTTTGGAAGAGATCTGCTTTTCTCAATGCTTTGCTGTCTTGGAAGAAGTCAATCTACTTTATGTTTTCTTACGTAAGGAAACATAATCTTAAAAGATTTACAATTTGGAATGTGCTTAAAGAGATATTGCAAATTTGACTTTGTGTCTGTAACCTGAAATCCCCCAGCCAAGGAGCATAAACCTACTTTTCCCATAGAGGTCTGTTTCCCTTTGTTCTGTGCTTTCTTCTCAACCATGTCCACTCATCTTTGCAGTGAACAGGTTATGGATGATATTTCTGCTGTAAGAATAACTTGGAGTTTCTCCTCCAGTCAGTTCACATGCTTCTAGGTTTTCTTTCACCACCACATACCAGAGCCACAAGCAGATGCTCCCTGCTATCCAGCTCCTACTTAACATACCACTTACGGCAGAGATCAAAACGCTGATCTTTGGCTCCACCTTGTGATCTCCCTATTGATACCAGCAGAGATTAAATGAGGGAATCTTCAATCCTGATTCCAGATCTGATTTTGATCTCTCTGCCTGTATAAGAAATACAAAAAAACCCAGCCAGTCAGATTCTATAGGTCAAACTACTGGCTTTAGCAGAAGAAATAGGGTTGAAAAGTGTAACTAAAGAAAAATAACTAGGCTCAGAAGTGTGAAATAAATTGCCCTAGAGAACAAAACAAAATAAAGTGCTGGAAGGAAGTTGATGGACAACCTGGGGTTTATCATGTGAACGTAAAATGGTCATCTTGGTAAAATACCAATTACAGAATACATAAAATAGAATACAAAATTGCTTTTGTTTTCAAATACATTGACAAAAAGAACTAGTGAAAAATATACACAGAGTTTATTTTACTGCATAGCATGACTATATATATATTTAGTGTGAGCATTGTTTCTCCTCATTTTCAGAAATATAACTCTGATATAAGAACTGGCTGCATAGGTTGCTTTTGGTTCCTTACAGGAAAAAGTAAACAAGTTAAGTATTAACGTCAGTTTCTGCTTTGTGGGAACATACAGTGGCCAAAAAGATTTTGAAATCATTTGCGCTGGTAAAGCTTGTGTGAGTACTAGTGCATGAAGCTGATAGCATAAGTGAGTCCCTGGAAATTACTTGGCTTTCATATTTCAAAACAGTTACTGCCATCCATAAAGTACAGAACTGGTGAAGATAATCTCCTCAGCGACAAAAGGTCAGACAATAAAACTTTTGCTTGCCATTTTCTAGAAGAAATTAATCATATTAATCTATGAAATGTAAAAGGAAGGCGTGATTTCATATTGAGTTTCTATGGGCAATATCATTTCCCTGAATTTTCAGACTTGATTTATTACTTTTTTTTAATGTTAATAGGATATAGAGCTAAAAATATTTTAAATCATTCACTCTCCAATCAACATAGTGCATGTGAAAAATATTATCTCTTGGATAGTTTATGTATTTTCACTTCTGTAATAACTGCCAGAGAACCAGTGCACTGTAGTGGAGAATGCAGCTCACTTTAGCCAAGAGAACGTATTTGTTGTGCTGCTTTGATACCACAATTTTGTCTGGGTAGAAACACAAAGCGATCTGATTGATGTTATTACTAATTTGGCCATTTCATGATTATATGTGCAATCACTAATTTACAATCAAATCATGCAAATGGTGGTAAAATATTGATGAATTTCTAATATGTAGTTGCTGATATTGTGAGAACATATTATGTTATAAAATAAAATGATGTGTCTCCTTGTGCTGGAAGCTTCTCAAAATGTAAAAGAAAAGTAATAAGCAAGGAAGGGAAAAAGAGGAGGTGAGTTACTTTGAAAACATAGTCAAATGTGTGGCTAATTTTAAAGTAAAATTTGCCTTATACAGGAAATTATTTATAATGCAGCCTATAATTAGAAAATGAAGATTTGTATTTTTTCAACAATTATCTCTTCTTTCTTCTAGATGAAAGTTTTCATTATTTTGGGATTTTCAGCAGCTATAGCCTTCACAGCTGTTTTATTTTCTTTCCTTCAGATAGGCAAAGATACCATCTTTGGTAAGTAACAGTAAAAAGATATGTTATTTTCTTTTGTTGACTGTTGAAAATACACTGGCACTGCAGACATTTTAGCAATGGCAGTATAGCTTAATCTCTTTTTGTGTGCAAAGTACACTCTCTGGCTTCTGTGAGAATTATTCCATGGGTGTTTTCTTATAAAATGGAGCTTCATAAACTTGCAGAGTAAAACTTTGTATGGCAAAGTATCTCAATCCCTTAGTCTTTGATTAGGGGTGATTTTACTTTCTTAGTGATGTTCATATGCCAGATGACATGTTTACATGTCATGATAGATATGTATGATTGATAGATTTCTTTCCTCATCTGCTAATCATTACCTTTAGTAACTCTGGGCTAGAGGCTCATGGCATAGGAGTCCCACCTGGCATGCTCCTGGTGGCTTACAGGGATGCAATGTCTCCTCTGTGTCTGTTTGCTGCTGGCACCCTGTGGATTTTAGAGCATCTCAGATTGCAGTAGTCCCTATGTTCAAACAATGTAATCTTGTCATTTTTAACATCAGAGCTGCTTTATTTGCATCTGGTCAATCTAAATCAGTTAGATCTACTAAACTAGGAATGTAGGCAGATACCAGATTGAATTTTAAAAGAAATATGCAGAGACTGATTTCACATAAAATTAGGGCAGAGATAGGATTTTCAAACTTTACATTCTCCTAAATCCCTTTAAGTAAAGGATTTCTTCCAAACATCTGACCTAAACCTGCCCTAAGTCAGTTTAAAATCATTGCCTCTTGTCCTGTCACTATCTGCCCATATAAGAAGTGCCTTCCCTCCTCTTCATATGCCCCCTAAGGTACTGGAAGGCCTCAGTATATGTGAAAATATGTAGACTGTAAACAAATAGAATAGATGAACTGCATGTGACTCTTTTTAGAGTAAGTGTCCTTTGGTCTGATGAAAACAGTACAAAATAATGTTTGTTACTGTAAGAACCACATTTTAGAAAACACTTTATTGGTACCAAAACCAAATTTCTCAGCAGAAAATGAACAGAGACAATGGCGTTCAAAAATAGCAAGTGGATCTTCTCTTTTAGATCAGAGTCTGAATCAATATCACATAATAAGCAATATGTTAAACATATGATATCTCTCAAAGGTAAACCCCCTAAAACTAGTTAAAAAACATGCCACATTAAATTATAAAATAATTATTTGTTGTATGGCCTATAAAGATCAGACTTGTTTTATAACATAGACTCAAAAACATTTTCAAATCTAGCAGAAATCTGAATGATAATATCAAATGAATCATCTGAATATTTTATCATGCATAAGTGAAAAAGAGAAATAACTACTGCTATAATTAGATGATGAACTCTCTAGTAGAGTGGAGTAAAATTCTCCCTAGAAAAGATAACTCCTCATCACACATTGTATTCCCTGGAGCTAAGTGCCCTATTCAAAAAAACAAATAACAGAAATAGTACAATATGGACTACAGGTAAGGTGTGTCCCCCTGAAATTGCACTGTCCATAAAAGATGAGCAATTGTACATAAATTATTGTTATTATTTTTTATTACTTGTTTTCTAAGAAAAAAATGTGCATCTTACAAGATACAGATGGAAATTAAGCCACTGGACTTTAAACATGACTGATTTTTTTAATATAAAGCTACACCTACAATAGAGAAATAAGCCAAGTTTCATGACAGCAGTACACAAAATAGCACAGCTGAAGGTTATTAGGTTCACATATGTCTTTCCATCAAACACAAGTGAAGAAATGAGAATAGGACTTTCATGCATTGGTCCAGTTCCAGAAGGTCTTAAAGTTAATTAATTATGCCTGAATATGAACTTGAATTCTTCATGTGTCTCAGACCAGCCCATATTAGCTGTGAGGGAAGCTCAGATTTGTCCAATCAGTCCAAGGACAAATTAATGAAAAATACATATGAAGCCTAATAAGAATAACTGCATACAGAGAACACATGTTTCAGCTGGACCTTTTATGTTTGGCCCTATGTAACAAGTCCATAACTGGATTTATACTTAAAGAAACAGGAAGGAAATCTGAGTCTTCAAGCCTTATAAATTATGGAAGAATTTATTTGACTACCCCTACCTTACCTTTCAGAAAAGTCAGAAGTCACAACATTAATTTCAGGAACACTTAAATAAGGAAATTGTTTTAAAGTGGAAAAATTGCACCTTAATATTAGAAGCTTTTATATTTTATAACTGTAAATATTTTAATAAATATGGTATTGATTATTATATTCATCTTTCTTTCCATTTTCTTCCCCGTTGAGAAGAAACTGAAGATAACTGCATTAGTAAAGCTATCCAGAAGGGCTCTAGTCTGGTGGATTATGCTGCACATTATGAAATGAAAAGGTAAAAAAAAAAGTGAATAATCTATTCCACAGAAAGCTTTAATTACAGAAAAGTTTGATGTCATCTTTCTGTTTCTTTGAGAAAACCTATAATCATAGATTCACAGCACCCCCTACCTTTGAACAACCTCATCTAGTGGGAGGTGTCCCTGCCCATGGAAGGGGGTTTCAAACTAGATGATTTTTAAGGTACTTCCAACCCAAACCATTCTATGATTCTATTATTAAGTCATGGATCAGCTGATCCAATCCAATATAACTTTGTGCATTATCATCATATAAATTGTTCTTGTAAAATGTGAAGGAAAAAAAAAGAAACATGAAAATAAATAGGAATGTGTTTCTGGTCTAAATATCACACCACATGCCATTAACATATGACTCAAAGAAATATGATTTTATGGACACTTCATATTTTTGATAATAGATTTTGTGCTTTCTAGTGCAAAGTGAGATGAAAACAGCTCCTATGGCATAAGTGTCCAAACCCTCTTGCCTCAAATTGGACTGTTACAGTGAATTTCATATTTCTCCTTCCATTTAAAACAGATGTAATGAAATGATAAGGGAAAGGCAATAAAACATTAGTCTTGAACTCTGTGTAGGTAACAACTTAGGAAAAGCTCCTTTGTGCCAGAGTTATGCTATGAGAGTGATCTCTTTCAATCACTTTCTGTGTAGCTTTGACTGGATCTCTACATTATAAAGAATTAATTTCTCTCCAGAATTTAGAATACATCAGCTAAGCTGTAAAGGGTTCAATTATCACAATTCTGCTTAGATTTTCCAAAAGACTTATCCATGTGATTTGAAAATTAGTCACTTTTGCAAAGTTCTCTAAGAGATGATTGTTTATAAGGAGAGAAACTGTCAAGAACTGTGGCTGCTCTGTATGAAGAGACCGAGGCGACTTTTATTTTGTAGTGTTAGTAGTTAGTAAATCGCTGACATTCCTGAGGCATTTAAATTTAAAATACAAGTCTTCACTTCTCAGTGGCTCAGCTGCCTCATGCACTAAATGGAGATACTGATGTTTATTAATCTCACAGAATATTAGGGCAATAATTTGGTCAATATCTTACAGATGGTAAATGCTAAAAGATGGTAAAGATAAATGCTTAATGATAATTGCTTCAATTAGGTATTCAAATTTTACTAGGAATAAGATTGAGACGACTTACTTCTCCAAGATAAAACACCAGACTCTTCAGCTTTCTTCTGAAATACTGTGTATGTGTATATATAGGCTCTAAAGAGCTTTGGTACTCAGTAGTCCTATTGTTGGGTTCTCTTTAAAAGCTTTTATAAAAATTGCAGATTTGCAGTAGGGTGAGGATCTCTGAAGGACCAAACCCTCTGCTCAGGCAGGGCTACCTAGAGCCAGTTGTCCAGGACTGTATCCACATAGCTTCTAAATATCTCCCAGGAGAGACTCCACAACCTTTCTCAGAAACCTATGCCAGTGCTGAGTCTCCTTCCCAGAAAAAAGTGTTTCCTCATGTTCTGACACCACGTCCTGTATTTCAATTTGTGCTCATCGACTCTGGTCCTGTTACTGGGCACTGCTGAAAAGACCTTGGCTTCATCCTCCCTTCATGTATCTAAGGCATTGTCTGGCTAGAAATCTCTAAACAAAGTATTTTATAACTATATTATTATAACATAGAAAGAAGTCTCAGACACAAAATAGCTGAAGATGAAAATGTGGCTCATAGTCTGGAGAACTTGTTTTAGGGCTTGGTGGGCTTGGGGTTTTTTTTCATAAATTATGATCTGTAATGAGACTCAGAAACTGAGAGTCTGACAAGTATAAAAAACCTTCTGTCCAAACACCATGGTCCACACTAGGTCTTTAAACATGGATGAAATGCACTTCAGGACTTGATTTCCTGTTCCTAACAACGATGCTATCATGGGTCATTCTGCTATCTTTAGGAGGCTTTTTCTGCATTATTAAACATTGAGGCAGTTTGCAACTTACACTGTGTTCATCTTTAGGAGTGTGGGTAAGAACTAGAAGGGACTAACATGCATACATTGAATAAGGGCAGGGGATAGAATCAGCAGGAAATGTGGGAAACTAATTAACTATGAAAAGGTTCTAGAAAGTTGTACATTGCAAAACCTTCCATATTTTATCTTAATTATAGAAAGATCCAAGGAAGTGGAAGAGCAACCCCTACCTTGCTCCTGGCTTTCTCAAAATTCCCTGAACAAGAGAGTCAAGATATTTCCCAAGCAGCTGAACGAATGGAAATGTCAATTCAGGTGCTGAAACAAAAAGTTTGCCAGAAGCACAAACGTTCATTGCATCCAACTGGTAAATATAGTATATTGACATTGGCAAGCCCCCTGTTGATTTCTTGAATGCTGTGGTTTAGATTAAAGTTGGGTTAACTACACTTTTATTTTACCTTTAGCAGGAATACATATCCTGTTGTCACCCTGGGGCCAGGAAGCACTTTCTTTTGTTTTTAAAAACACCTCACATAGTCACTGGTTTACATCTTTGCTGGAGTGTGGGCTGTCTTCCTATAGTTGAGGAGAGCAGCACCAAGCTATTGGCATCCTGTGAACTCAAGACTCTATATTTGTATTGCCTATAAATCAGCTTGCATATCCTCAGTGTTATAAGCTTCTTGGTTACAATGAAATCTTCCCGAGTACTTTGGGTTTAGTGTTTGATCTTCTATCACCCTATGGCACTGGCATTTTCAAACACACTTCCCCTCAATACTGATTGCCTTATGCATATCCCTCTTTTAAGAAAATATGCTCTAATTTTCAAAACTAATTTTATAATGCATTGCTGTTAGACTTTTATTTCCATTTTAACTGGTTTTTTATGTTAGATAGGGAAAGAGAGAGAGAGAGGCCAGAAAGTTCAGAGTTGTATAATTATCTAAGTAAAGTAAAATTCTTGCTGCTAATTAGAGTTGAATTTCAAGATGTCTGTCTGGTGTCTGGAAGGCTCAAAACTTTTGAAATATTGACTTTTTTCCCCCACAGTTTAATTTGTTCACTTACACAAAATGCTTTGCCCTAGTATTATAACAAGACCTTTTTTTCAATATATGGAAGCATTAGCATTCTGTAGACAAACATAAAGCTCCACAGTTATTTTATTATTTTATTTCCATGCAGAAACATCTGAATTACTAAACTAATGGGACATTTGTAGAACTAAAAATATACCTCTATCAAATGAGTATATGTGTACATATATTTATATACACACACACACACAGATACAATTATTCTTGTACGGTATAATTTCAAAAGAAATTATATTTTTTAATGACAGAAGTGCATGAAACACTTGTTAATTTTCAATGCTGGAACAGTGTTAATGGAACAAAAATAGACATTGTACAGTCTATGGGGCACAAAAGAATAGTTTTAATTTAATTAAATAACTAAATTGACTTTAAATAAAACATCTAAGTCAATACCTAGGCAGCCCAGATAATGGGGAGCTGAGCTCTGAGTATAATTTTGAACCTGAACTAACATGAAAGTACGGCTGTATCCACAAATTTGGAATGAACGACTAGTACATAATGACAAGTTTATGTAGGCAATCTAAGAGCCTCTTCTCTCTCTGTTCTTACCCCTACCTTGCACAGGTTCTAACTGCTCAGAGAACATTTTGTTGAGCTCACTTGGCTATTGATTTTTTTTTCTTTTCTGGTTTAATGTTTTTATTTGTTTAATGAACTATAGAAGCTTAGTTTAGAGTTGAATGGACGGAACAAATAGGTTTGGTGACTTGCACTAGCCAGGGTAAAAAGGCAAAAATTATATGTTACCTCTACCATCTTCTTTCAGCACATGATGATTACAGTCAGTTTGAATGTCAAGGGTTCTGTGAGTTCAGGAAGAATATTCATAGAATCATAGAGTAGTTTGGGTCTGAAGGGACCTTAAAGACCACCCAGTTCCAACCCCTCTGCCATGGGCAGGGACACCTTCCACTAGACCACTTTGCTCCTGTTTCATGTGTATATCCACCTCCAACTGCCCAAATGTGTTTAAATGCATGGGATGAGAGAGGGTGCCGGCTCTCTGAAGCTTTCACAACTGTCGATCTTGGTCCCTCATCATCAGATGAGAGACCCATCTTGGATCGTATTACAAATATATTAATGACATGCTGTCTACTAGTACACTGGTACCTAATTTTACCTAGCTTCCAAATTCCAGCTTATAATTATGTTCCTCTTCCACTCGATACTGAATTCTATAGGCAGCTACAGTGTCTTTCTGGTTCCACATTTTTTGCCCTCGGTATGTGCTTTTGTTTCTGAATGGCACTTTTTACACCTTTGCTGTAAGTAGGGACCAGCCAAGGGAAGGACTGCAATATGGGGAAAGAAGGAAGCAGAAAGCAGGTCAAAGGCAGAGAGAAAAGAGCAGGTCAACCTCAGTTCTCAGCTATTGCTGGACTACTTTCTTATTCTCTATGCATTAGATAACAAAACAAGCTCTTCCTTTAAGTACTTGAGGCAGCCCCTTGCAGCACTTCTCACTAAGTGCTCTTTTCCAGGAGGAAGAGAGAGAATGCTGTAGTTGCAGCAGACAATAATGCCCTTTCTACTGTAGCAGCTATATCTGATAGAGCAAATTGCTTGTCTGTGTTCTTCCTTTCAGATCTTTTATCAGCTGATCTGCTCACTAGGATTGCTAATATTTCTGGATGTCTGCCTTATATGTTACCACCAAATTGTCCAAACAATTGCTTAGCTAATAAATATCGACTCATCACTGGTGCCTGCAATAACAGGTATGCATGATAAGAATTGTGCCCTGAAAAATCCTTTCTTCTTCTTTAAACTCAAGAAGTTGTGTTTATTTTTACTAGAAAATTGGTGGAGCTAAAGTGGCCTAACTTGACATCAACATGTCTCTAAATGAGGTGCCTCTGAAAGTTCCCAGAGGAAGAACTCATCATTTAAACTTTGGTACACTAATTTTTGTAGACAGGCTTTCCCTCTGAAGGCTTCTAAGACTGTGCGAGGAACTTTACACTGAAGGGAGACTGATTCAGTAGATGCCTTTTTCTATATAAATGAAGCAAACTTAATTCTAACCCAGCATTTATTTTTGATTGAATTGGATAAAATTATATTAAACAGGAAAATATAATTACTTCATGAGGAGCAATAGGAAAATCACACAGGTTCTCATTTTTATATTTTCCCACAACCCTAACAGATAGCAAGCATGCATCTAAAAATACTGTGTGATATTAGTGTGATTTTATATATTAGTTTATATAAATATATGTTTAGAGGCTATCTGAATTACTATCTTTTTATTCTGTATCTACTTGTTGCCTAATCTATGAGGCAATTGTTTCTGGCAAAACCCAACATAATAGATATAAGTGTCTTTTCAGAATCTTCCAATGTAATAAAGGTGTAAAACTGAGAATGAGAGCCCTTTTAAGTATGAGAGTAAGCAATATTTATACTCAGCAGCCTCTGGATACATAGACCTGAGGTTGTAAACTGAAAGGCAGGCTGTAATGTTACAAGTGAAGGGCTACAGAGATAAAAGTGGAAGGTCATTAGCGTTGTACAAGTTAAGGTGCTCTGTGATGCGGTGAATGCAGAACAGTAAAATTCTGTAGTTTTATTATTCAATCAGTCTGGTTTTATGAGATGGATCTGTTTTGCTACGTCACAAGTCATTTGCAAGGAACTTAACTGATAGACTCTGCTGAAAGGACGCAACCTGGTGTGCCTCAATTTTATAAATCTAACTATGTGGATAATTTCCCCCAGGCACTTGCAGAGTTGCTTGGAATCTGAACTAGCAACTAGTATAATATTTGCACTGACAACTCCAACAGGGCTTGAGTACATTGGCCAGGCTTCATGTAGCTGAACACAGGCACATAGCTGGAGCTCTTAATTTGCAGGCATGGCTGTGTAGTCTTTCTCCTTAGAGACAGGGAGAAGCACACTGCTGTAGGTAAGGTAAAAGACCTGTTCCTCTTCAATGACTGATAGTAATAGGATGTGTATGGGCTTTTCAGTCTGGTTTCTGATGCTGGATAAGGTATATCATCCATTGAGTCTGCTTAGTCTGTAGGCACTGTGTTCTACTTTGTATATTTTTATGCTTGCATGACATCAGTTTAAACCCTCTACTCGTATTAGGTGGAATTTTAGACTCTTTGCTCTAAACATCTGTAAAAGGTACAAGGCAGCAAAAAAAAAATCCCCAAAATAAAGACTTGAAACTAGCAAATCAGACCTTAACTTAGTCTAAAACTTTGTGAGCCCCTTGAAATACCTCAATCTCTACTGAAATACATCAGCTTAAAAAGCCCATAACATATTCTGTGATGTAATCCAGCTTTAAAGACCTCAGACACTAAATGAAGTGCCAGTCTGTGCTTTTCCTTGCTTTACAGCTGACACTTTTGCGGTGAAAACATATAAGGACTTATATTGCATTTGTGCATTTGATCATCCAGTAGGAATGCGATGCTGTGCTGTAGTTCAGCAAATACTGCATTCATAGGTGAATGGTAAAACCAAAATTCATACTTGTCTTGGGTTGAGCTGGCAAAATGCCAACTGCCCAAAGACAGAGTTAGCCCCTGGCTGAGAAAAGAGAGAAAGGGGAAAAAAAAACCCTCTAAAACCAGGTTCAGGCTTAAACTAACTACATGTATTTATACAGATAAGAGAAATCCAAGAGGAAACTACAATATAACACACACTTACACAAGTTATGCATAACAAGAAATAACCTCCCACTTCCCAGTAAACACAAATTCTACCATTTTAACCACAAATCACTTTAGAGAAGTCA
>JAWWLZ010000118.1:97563616-97597101 GCA_035041345.1 Poliocrania exsul
ACGAAGTCAGCTGCCAGCCAGCTTGGCCCAGCTCAAGTCACCTGACAACTGTCAGGCCTAGTCTGAACTCCAAAACCTAAACCCAGGCCCATCTGGCTGAACCTATGACAATACTGAAATTAATTGTTTGCTTACAAGAAAAATCTACGTAAATCTATTTAGACGTGAACAAGGAAATACTTTACAGATGTTTTACTAAATCAGTTCATGAGTGGGACAAATCAAATCAATTATAAAATATTTATTCTAGAGCACTGAAATTACTTTTAGTGTGCACTTCCAAGAACAAAGGCATAGCAGAATAGCATAAACATGGCCTTCCATGGAGAATATCAACATGACATCAGACATTCCAGCAGTGTCATTATCCAAATTTTCTAGTAACAGATAACAACAGATTTTACTGAAACTAGGCAGGACATTAAATAACATTCAAAAGATATAAATCTGGATAGTGAACTGCATCTTAAAACTTCAGGTTCCTTCTAAGGCAGTCCAAACAATGTCCAAACTGTACAATTTCAGTACTTCACAAGTAAATGAAAACTTTTGCTTCCCATGAACAAAATTTAGAGTAATCAAATTTGACTACTCTATGAAGCTGTATGGTAGCGAAATCCCATTATTTCAGCTGCCTTTTAAACTCAAGTAAGATTCCAAGACATTAACATGTTTAATGAAATAATAAAAAGGTATGTGAGAAGCATTTTAGTAAAGCAGCATTCCAGTGATCTGCTAAATACAAAAGCAATCAAGAGAAAAATCACTGGTTAAGCAGCTACATTAACATTTCATTATTTTTAATTGAGTCAAATAGTACTACACTATGTGCAGTATTTTATACAATTTCAATAAAGATAAATCAACTGTAACTAATTTGTATACTTTATTAAAGCATACTTCAACCTTCAAGTGTGAATTATTGTGGATAATTAAGTGTATTACTTTACTATATAGCTTGGCAAATTGAGCCTCTTTAGATCAATGAGGTGTTAATAAAATAATCGTTTCCTCTTTAGCATCCTGATAGACATATAAATGTATGTTTTAGCACTGTGTATTTCTGCTAACTGCCCAAAAATATTTCTGGTTCTCTGTGGCTTTATTTACAATTTTGGTCAACAGAGTGCCTTGCAAAACATTTATTTTTTCTTTTTAATGTTGGTATATATTTAACAACTGTGAAAAATATTGAACAAGACACATTAAAAAACAAACAAACAAAACCAAATCTTAAACTATTATCTTATTAAAAAGGCATTTGAAATATTCATGATAGAGGGAAAATTAATTGGGTAAAACTCCAGACTCTTTGACTACACTAATAAATAGAAGTCACCAGAAATCATTAGCTGGCCCTCAAATTAAGTATGACCTGACTCTTCCTACCCTCTTACTTTTACACTTTTGTCTACACCTTTTTACTTTCCTTTCCGCTTCCAAGTAGGCTGGCTGCAGGATGACAAACGGGTGTTCAGTTTGTCTGGCCAAGGTGTGCCCAGACAGGTGACATTCAGAGAAATGCCAGTTGTCATGAGCCAAAAACGCACTACAGTTCATTCTAGCAACTTAAAAGCATAGTGCATACCAGAGCTTTGGCTTGTGCACAGGCCCTTCCAAAGCTGCACCCAAGAAGTGCAATCAGAGGGAGAAATGCCACTGGATTCAGCCATTGCTCCCCTTTCCTCAGTACTTTCTCCTTGGGTCTTGCTAAACAATTACTTCTCTATAACTAGTGTCCATTTTTCTTTTAAGCTTTATTCACCTTTATTCTAGGTCTTCTTTATAGTTTCCTAAATTCCTAGCTATTGCTCTAGACAAACATATTTTTTAAAGATGTTAACAAAGGCACTTAAGAGCATATCTGACTTCATGGGGAATGAGGACACTATCAGGAAATCACCTTCATGGCGAGTATTCCAAATATGTCGAAAGGTAACCAACTTATATTATAAACATAAGTAAAGTAGTAACAACTCATTAGCAATTTTTTTATTTATTTCTATTTTGTGTCAAACTGATCTTGGCATACATGAAGACCAGTATTTGATGCCTTTTCAAATATTGCTATATGAACATCTTATTGCAATTGCATATTGCTCTGTGGCTAATGATTCTCTTATGTTATACTCAAGTTTTATATTCAGAATTTAATATTATATAAATATATAACATCTATATTCAGAGGTTCAGGATTTGTTTGTTTGTTTGTTCTATTGCTGTTGGGGTTTTTTGTTGGTTGGTTGGTTTGGTTTGATTTGTTTTTCTTTTCATAGGGAACATCCTAGATGGGGAGCATCCAACACAGCTTTGGCTAGATGGCTTCCACCAGCCTATGAAGATGGGCTCAGCCAACCTCAAGGATGGGATCCCAGCATCCGATACAATGGATTCCAGCTACCCTTGGTTAGAAAGTGTACCACGAGATCACTTGAAACACTTACAACACTGGGCTATAACCATACCTCCCACCACAGACGTTCATTTACAACAGTAAATGAAGTATCTGTGTAAATACTTAAAAAGTATCTGTGGAGATCAGTTAAGAAGGAACTGGCTTTGCTAAAGTGTAAGTTCAGCCAGCCACATGGTGAGAGGTCCCCTGCCCCTGTCTGGGGTAATCCTATGGAACAGTGCAGAGGGGCACTGACTGCCTTGAGGGGCAGCTCTGTACTCCAAAAAGTACTGTGGTGGAGAGAGGTAGGGCATGAGCCAGCCGTGCACCAGCTGCCAGGCAGCCAGCACACCCAGGGTGGTGACTGCTCAGGCAGAGAAAGGGTGGTGCAAGGTGGACCTAATCATGATCTCCCATGATGAAATGGCTATTATAGAGAAGAGGTCTTCACAAGGGTGAACGCTGCCATGGCAGGAGACAATGGTCACAAGTTGCTTGAGACAAAATTATGTCTTGATACAAGAAAATATATTTTCTGTAAGAACAATTAAATGCTGGAATAGGCTTTTGTTGGAATAAGAATCAAAAGTTGGAATATCCCTCACTGGAAATCCCCAAGATCTGGCTTGATGGGTCTCTCAATAACCTAAACCTTGCTTTCAATAGAAAGTTGCACATTATGGTCTCCAGAGTTTACTTCTAGCCTAGACTTTCTAGTGATTTGTTTCAAGAATGGTGCCTTTTTTCAGTGAAGAGGTGGGGGAAAACGAAGTTGTGTGTTAACAAAATAAATGCAAAGCCCAAAGATGTGGTAGTGTGTATATAGGAGTGTGCATGTATGCTATTTCTCATAGACTAGCAAGTATTAACTGAGCAAGTATTACTGTCAAATCATAACTTCATTTTTTAGCTAGGCCAAGTTACTTAACTTAGAAAATATTGCAATATTCATGGATTTTAGCAGCTCACATGATTAAAAAATAGCAGCCCTGCTACAGAGGGAAGTTTGAACAAAAAACATTTGCACAGAAGAATAGGTGAAAAATTCCCTAGTGCAGTGTGCAATGATTCGGCCTGGATTTGCAAGTTCTGGTTTGTCATCATTTCTTTGAAATCTGACTTTTGATGGATTCAAAGTCTTGTTATTTTAACCGCTGTATATTTAATAAGGATAAGCAAGAGAATTTAGTGTTAATGTCACCAGCAACTCATGTTATTAATTAAATAACATTGTCTCTAAGCTGCACAATTTAGCACTCAAAGATGAAAACCTGACATTTACACTGGTAAATTTCCAGTAGATAGTACAAACTACCTTTTTCTAGGTTCATTAGGGTACACACTTGTGAAGTAAAACACACTAAAATGAGATTATATAACTGTACCAAATCTGATTATGTCTGACCATCAGCAAAGTTTTCTGCTTTGTTTTGGAGTAACATAGGAGAAAATTATTGTCATAAATGCTTTTCCTCATTTACATAATCCTCTTTTTTCCTTTTTCTTTTTCTTTTTTTTTTTTTTACTTTTATCTATCTAAATATATCCTTTGAAAAGCAACAGAAAATAATGCAAGGGTGATAGATAAATGTGAGGATTACTGAAAAGCAATACTAGAACACAGTGTAGCTGTGCAAGTTAACAGTGATAAGATCTTACTAACTGCAAGAAAAAGTTTTGCGCTTTGTGACCACCAAAGCTATTAAAATACTGGTCTAAATGCTTTAATTCCTCATGAGCTCTATGTATCTTGCTCTTGACTATTTCAATATAAATCTTGATGTTCTTAACAAGTCCCATGTTGCCTGTTGTCCTTACCAATTCTATTTTACTGCACCTGCCTTACACATTCATTATATAGCCCTTATATTTATTACAGACTTTGTGACACTGTTTTATATGCTGCCCTTTCAGTTGCTTGACTTCTAAAACAGCTGCTGTATGCCAGGGAATATTTTGCAGCATGAAGGAGGACTCCGAATAATTATACCCTTAATTTCACAAACAGTGCTGATTTTGTTCTGATGGCTTTGCTTGGTTATTAGTATAGGCTGGATATGTAACATAGATATCTCCATGTGTTCCTCCTCAGAGCATATGTGTCTCTGTGCATCTTGCACCAAAGTGCCTTAAAAATATATTTTGGCTTCTCCCTGCCTGGGAAAAGGAAGCAGATCTTTCAGCTATTTTGTGTTTGCAATCTAGCTTGTCTCCTGGGCTGCATAAGCTCCTCCATTTATGTACAGAGCAACCCAGAGCCTCTGTGTATTGACAGTGATTTGTGGTTGCCCAGAAAATCCATTTGTTAAAGGAGGAGAAAATAGAATAAACAGAAAGAAAACTTTTAGACAGTCTAAAAGAAACCTGTGGTTTTCAAAATTCTCTGGAAAGGAACAGATCAAAGATATGCTGCTCCTTGGCAAACACTAAGAAAAACTCAGCTGAAACATCTTTGAATCTGCCTGTGACACCTGGGTCTCAACTCCTGAACAGAAATAAGTCAGTCAGAAGTTGGGCTTTTGGTTTTGCTGGGTTTTTGTTTTGGTTTACTTTTAGGAAAGCCATTAGTAGTACAGAAAATGGAGTAGAGGGATAGAAACCTTTCATCACTGTTCTCCCTACATTTTAATGTTTTACCATTTTGCGAAAACTACTTGCTACTCAAGATAAATTAGTTCTCTTCCCAGGTTCGTGAAGTGACAAGAAAAATTATTCATGCATCTAATGAGGATGTTACTGAAGATGACCTGTATTCTGATGTTATTATGGTATGGGGACAGTACATAGACCATGACATTGCATTCACACCCCAGAGCACAAGTAGAACTGCCTTCCTAAATGGGATGGAGTGCCAGACAACATGTGAAAAACAAAATCCATGTTTTCCAATAGAGGTAAGACTCTAAATTGTTTTCTTGAAGAGAAATTTCAGGCTCTAAACAGGTGAAATACATTAGTGATACACATATACTAAAATCATTATAAATCAGATTGATAGATCATCAAGAAATATTAGAGCAAACAGTTATAGAAAAATTGAAACTTAGTGCAACTATTACATTAAACTGATAGATATTTGATTTTTTTTATAAATAATAAACTATAGTTAATGTACTTAATACAATCATCAAGTTTTTACCTCAGGTTTATGTTGCAAAAAAACTTTACTAGTCCCTTCCAATGTTGCTGTTCACATGCTCCAAGGTTTTGAGTTCCATTGGGAAAAATAGCAAAGCAGTCATTTAAATTTTCAACCAGATAAAGTGAAAGGATCTTAACTTTACTCATTGAAAACAAAGATGCTTCATGGGAACTTTTGAAGAGAGCTATCCCTTCAATGTATACATAAAAAGATCTTCAGGGAGCAGCTGAAACTTACATACATCACATCTTTGTTTTGAGCAGATGGACAATATGAATTTAAAGCTTGTTAAACGGCTAGAAGAAACATAAATTGATATAAATGTAAGATCTTGTATGCTTGATCAATTAATTTAAACATATATTCACTCTTTCATTCAAAAAATTGAGTAGCAAAGTAAAACCATGTTTCTGTTTCTCAAAGAGCGGCCTTCCCAACTCATGCTATGGGAGAGCCCCATGCCCATTACAGCCCTTGGACTGATGCCCTCATTTCTGCACAGGGCAACCTAAACAACTTTGCTCAGAGTTAGAGCTTATTACTGACCACCTTCTTTATGTACTGAAGCCAATGTAGGGAATAAATTTCAGCAGAATAGCATACCCTTTCTACCTCAACAAACTGCAGTTGATAAACATGTCAGTCACCCTTTTGCTTTAAGTTCTCCACTTCTCTTTCATAAACATAAAGGAAAATATTTGACTAATTGTATTGAGAACCAAATTGGGTTCTGCATTAAAAGGTGGCTTATCTTCCATCTGATGAGAGAATTTAAAATACAGGGAAGGTTAAGAGAAACTAATGACCATCTGCAATTTTACCATAAGCAGGTAAACGTAGTCTCTCTCATCCTGGAGATATGGACTTTAGAAATTACTTTTTCTGTTTATGTTGTTAAGTAATAGCCTTAGAAACATTGTCACTCCCAAAGTCTTATCAGGAGAGGCTAGCGCAGATGTCCAGTTCCTGTCCAGTAGTGCTTTGCATCACATGATGAAGGATCCCTCTGAACCATATTATACAATATATTGACTCCTATTTTTAAAAGTCTACTTTTAAAAAGTAGATATTGAACTGCAAAAGTCTTCAAAAGATTATTTTTCATGTTTATTACATATTCTTTGAAATAGCATAATTAGTATTGATTTTTAAGTGCAAAACCTCCATATTTTTTATTACTAAATGGAATTTTTTAAATTGAGAAGACACTCATACTGTTTCCCATAAATTGAGTTGAATATGGATCACAGGAACCATAGAGGCCTAATCATTGAACCCTGACTAATTCAAGCCTAGAAATCCCATCTGCTTAAAAAAAGAAACAACTTAAGGGATCTTTAAAAAAGGACTCCAAGGCTAGCATTATTCTTACGGTAGAGGCATTGCAGCACAGAAAGAAAGAAGCTGCACAGATATTCATGGCATAGGCTCACAAGTGCATCCTTCAGTGCTCTAAATAAGGCATAGATTTTGAATTTTTGTCCTGGAGTTGTGAAGAGATTCACCACAGAGCAGGTTTCAAGGATGTTCTTCAAGACAAGTTATGTGAACAGGTACTAATTCTGTCACTGAGTGTAGCCTAGATGCTGCTCCCACCCAGCAGTCAAGGCATGCCGATGGCTACCTTTGATGTAGCCAGGAGTGGCCATGGTGGGGAACATGCAAAGAAATTCAGTCACAGCCCTCTAAGTATTAGATAAATTTCACAGCTTGTGGATTTGTTACAAGATTATAGTCCCATGCATTTTTCAGCTCCATTTTATTATTATTTGTTATTAACAGTTTTCATGGACAGATACAAATGTGGCTGCTCTTTTGCTTTTAAAGTATATCCAGTATTTTGTGACTCTTTTTCTCAGAGAATAGATTCTGTATTTTAAAATAAATAAATAAATTTTAATTTTTTTTACTACTGTGACCAGAGGACCTGATCTTTGAACACTGACACAAAATGCTATTATCCTCTAGAACTAATTTTCTTTCAGAAATTTCAATTAAATTAATCTCTAATTATTAAATATTTGGAAAACCACCACAGTTAGTTTTATACATTCATCCTTTATATTAAGAAACTGGGGCTGGTTTCCAAACACGGTGAAATCAATAGCATATTATGTAACAGTGTAAACTTAGAGGTTGCAGTTTGCACTCTTCTACGTTCCTACAACAGCGGCACCCAAGGGAGAATCCACCCACGGAAAAGAACAACCTATAGCTGCACATGCTCTCTGGGGGTTTCAGCATAGAGACAAGGCTCCTGACTGCATAGGTTAAGGAATCTGTCTGGAAAATGTTCTGAGTCAGTGGGATTCAATGAAGGACCGAAGCCTGCTGTAGTGCATTAATATTAACAACACATGTAAGTAAATGCTTCATAGGTTAGCAGGAACCATTGTGATATTCTATTCTGAAATTTTCATAATGAATGTTATAGAATTTCTCCCTGTAATTCACACATAGAGCCTGTGGCTTCTGGTAGAGCCAGATTCTTTTTCTGTTTCTCCTTAGAATCTCATAATATGAAAAAACAACCAACCAACCAACCAAACCCCTCCCCGCCCCCCCCGCCCCCCCAAAAAAACAACAAAAAAACCACAACAAGAACACCACCACCACCACCAAACCAAAAACAAAACAACAACCTAAAAAAACCCACTAGTTTATACTTCTTTTACAGCAGCCTGACAAATGGTTGTGGAGATAATTTGTCATTCCTCAGACGATGATTTCAGGTTAGAGAGCTGAGACAAAATGAGGCATTAGAAAGACTTTCATAGGACAGCTACTGTTTTCAGTGTCAAATTCAATCGTAATTACATTGCTGCCTATAAGTTAGACACGGCACATACACATGGTATGATACAACCCAGAAAAGCTTTCAGCTACTTCAGATACAACAAAGTGGAAAAGAAACAGTCACATAAAATTGAGGTGACTTGCAAAAGGTGACATGTAACATGACAGGTTACTGTCTTAGCTACAAATAGATCAGTCAGTGTGCACTCAACAACCAGCAAAGTGAGCCCTGCCTTTTTCTTCTGTGTTTCAGAAGCAGCAGCTCACTGTTAGACAGGGTCATGGACTCTCCTCCAAGTTTCATGTCCACAAATAAGCATTTATATTTTCCTCTCTTCAAAAATTTCATAGACCACAAGCTAGGTTTTCTTTTAAGTCTACAGAAAAAATCCTTTTACAAGGTCATTTCACACAGAATAAATGAAAAGTAAGAAAGATTTTTCTCTAACTGAAATAACAGTGTAGATATTGCAGTACACTTAACCAGGTAGTGCCCTTCATTTTCCTATACATAAAAGAATTTCATCATAACCAGTTTTGACCATGCATATATAATAACTACTTAAATCAACACAGGAAAACTACTGTGGCCAAACAGGGTTTTGTTGTGAATTTAGTTTTCCCCTCTAGAAATATACAAGGCAAAGAAAAAAAGAATCATATTAATATTATTCATTGGTTTGGAGAAAAAAAATGTGATTCTGTACCCACTCCAGCAGAAAAGAGTCTCTTTTTCACTCAGATTATTTTTAATGTCTTTTGAATGATAATGTAAGGAACCTCTTATTTACACATTCAGCTGCTGGCTGCACACTACTTATCCCATGAAAAGGGAAAGGATAGCATTATGCAGCTCTGCCAGTCCCATAATGTTCATTACTGGTGTTTTTCTCCACTGGGGACCAGAACGGTTTGAAATGAAATTGCAGAGGCAGTTAACTAAAGATTACTCAGTAGGAACTCCATTCACTGTTGCTATGTTCTGTTGTGAGCCTTGCTGGTTAATGACATAAAGGCATCTCCTACATTCTTTTTCCAGTAATCTCTGAATTCTGCCAGGTTTTCCTGAAAACTAGAAGCAGAAGGCAATCAAACGCATACAATGCTGTGTCTGTCAAGTTCAGGTATTTGTAGTAGGAGATGAGCTGCCTGCTTACATTACCAGCTGAAGGGGGAAAAAAGCCACAATAATAGCAAGAGATTTAATAACAAACACTAAATGGAAAACAGAAGGTAGAGAAATTATTGATTTCAGAAATCAGTGAAAGAAAGAAAAAGAAAAAGAAATTTCCTTCAAACAGAACCCACTTTGATTTGCTAAAATCAAGGCAATGAAGAAATAATGGTAGAATTTCTTTACCAAAAAAATTACAAATTCAATCCTTTCTCTATGTAAATTCTTCATTGGTATCTATCCTGACTGACATGAGTTCTCAGTAGTATGACAATTTTGCCTAGTATAATAACTGAGGTAACAATGTTATTATATGAAGCTAATTAATTTCATTCTTAAATTGCTTTGTTATCATTAACCCCAATTTAATGACTGCTTTATCTCCATGGACTGATCTCTACATTATTAGAAGAATCAAGAAGAAATTACATAACTTTATATAATATATGTAGTTATGTAGTTTTCACTGACTTCTGCCAAAGAGTCCTGAAAGATGAAAAGCAAGCAGATAGAATACAAATAAGAAGGGTTAGCTCAGGTACAAAACACTTATCTTCTCTTAGTCAAATTTTTGGACATTATTGTTTTCTGGGATATTTGAGCAGCTTTAGTTAGTGTTATCTGTACCTACTTCCTGTTGATTAATTAATAAGAAAACACTAGATTAATATTCCCTGAAACTTATACTCTATGATTATTGTGAAATTTTTAATTGAGGTTAATATTTTTTAACCTCTTAGAACATGTTATAAGTCACCATTGGTGCTCAATGCAGTACTGCTAGAATTTGGAAATAATAGCTTTTCAGAAAAAGGTTTTGTAAAGTCAAGTCTGCATTAGGCAAGATAGATAGATTTTAGAAACTTTGCAATAAGGTAGCTTTTGTTTTAGTGTTGAACTCTATACTTTGAAATAAACTTGATGGTCTGAGTTTTCCTCTTGGATATTCCACAATGTGAATGAAATCTTTCTCCCTCTTCCTTTCTCTCCTTCTCCAGTATCACTGCTACCCTCTCCACAGAAGTTACGTTATTCATATGCAATATTCAGTGCTCCTCTGTGACAAAACTACCTGTCTGGTTTAGGCTGTGTTCTCCTAATATTCTTACCAATACCTCAAGATCTCATCTGGTAATTCCCACATGATTCTCTCAGGCCCTTTGCCTATATTTGGAATAGCTGACCAAATGTCAGGCTGGTTTAGACTATATCCATACTGACTATCACACAAAAGCTGGATCATCATTTGACCTCAGTGTCTCAACTGTGTGGGGATCAAACCAGGAACGGACTAGGCAATCTTCCATTTAGGGAAGTCTACATGCAGCTTTTGCTTTTCATAGAGATGGTCAGAATTTAATACTTGTAAGATAGTTGTCAGTGTAAAATAACGTGGGAGAGGAATTGTGGGGGGACTGGCAGAAATTTTTACATCTGCCATTTTTAGTTATGAAACTGGATTGGAATGCAGCATTGAACCAAAGCTTTTACAGGATGCCGCTGCAGACATTGAAACTTGTCATTATGTTTTTATGCATACATGTAAACCTGTTGTTTCACTTGCTGTTTAGCAGAACAGAATTTGACCAAATGTTCACATCTTCACTTTGATACATTTTTATGATAAATTTTGATTGTGAAGGCAGATTGATTTAGGTGTAGATTTATTACATCAGTACCTTATGTCAGAGTAAAAATTTTGGGGTTTCTCTCTATCTTTTCATAAAAAGGTTCATCTTTTTACTTAAATCTGAAGGAAAACAATCTCTATGGATTTAAAATATGGCAATCCAGTAGATGAGATCTGAACAACAGAAAACTCAGACAGAGGATGCAAATACTTAGGCAAGCTTTAATTCAGCATCCACAGCTGCTGTTTTCCTTACCTCAGAAAATACCCTTTTTTTATGCAGGTCACCAGCAATGATACATTATCCACAGGGATGGACTGCCTGCCCTTCTACCGCTCATCACCTGCGTGTGGAACTGGTGATCATGGTATTCTCTTTGGAAATGTATCAGTGCTAAATCCAAGACAACAGATAAATGGCTTAACTTCTTTCCTTGATGCTTCTACAGTCTATGGCAGTACCTCTGCTGTTGAAAACAAACTGAGGAATTTAACAAGCAAAGAAGGCCTTCTTAGAGTAAACCTTAAGTATTATGATAACCATCGGGAATACCTGCCTTTCACAGACCAGATCCCATCACCTTGTGCACAGGACTCAAATGCAAGTGAAGGGGAGAGGATTGAATGCTTTCTGGCTGGGGACAGCAGGTCCAGTGAGGTCACATCTCTGGCCGCTATGCACACACTGTGGCTGAGGGAGCACAACCGCCTGGCCCGAGCCCTAAAACGCATCAACAGCCACTGGAGTGCGGAGATGGTCTACCAAGAAGCACGAAAAATTGTTGGTGCTCTGCATCAGGTTGGCTGCTTTTTTGCTTATCTACACATTACAGTAAATATCTTAGAACAGAACTGATTGCAAAACTTCAAATATGTTTCTGTGAGTGGCTTTTGAGAACATGTCACCTTTTCTTTCTTACCTAATTCTGGGCTTCAAATTTGGCATATTTAAAGTTTGTTTTGTTTTCCACTTCTCCTGAATACAATGTCCTGGTGCTTAGTTTGTCCAGACACCTCAATGCACTGATTTTCATGGCAGTTTCTACACAGCTACATATTTGTGCAGGCTTCTCCAATGTCTATTGAAGAAGCCTTTTAAGATGCCTTTTTTTTTTTCCTTGTAAAGGAAACTATTCAAAAATAAAGTCTCTGTATTTACACAGAGTTCAAAAGTCTTACTTTCTCACAGGTATTGTATAAATAATAACTTCCCTGTGTAAAAAAGTTCTCAATGAAGTAGTAATGCACAAATCTCAAGGGCTACTGCTGACAGGAGATAGCAGATGAAATAAATGTGGGCAAACACAGAAGAAAAGTCTGTAAGAATGTTTATACTACACACGTTTTCTGATTCTTACAAATATGTTTTTTTAGTACCAAAGGAAACTTTTTTTCAAGATAAATGAAGGAAGGACAGAATAAAATTTCACTTTTATGATAAAATACTTTTCCTTTCTTCTGCCACAGCTTTTACATATTGCAATATGGAGCATGTTTCCTTTAAAAAACTACCTGCATTTTCTGATGTGTTATTGCTTGTGCTTAAACCCAGATAGCTTCAGAGAAGCGTCATAATTCATTTAATTGTATTTAGCCAATCCTTTTGAAATGTTTGACTTCTTGTTCATTTTAACCGTATCAGCTCCTCTGATGTAAATATGGCATTTGCATTACAATAATGGCATTGTCAAGTCACAATAGTTGTTAAGATTTGTTAGAAGTGCAAATCCAAAACCAGGCCTCTGTGCATTCATACACTTCTGATTTACTTCCACAAACATTACCTCCTGAAAGAAAACAGTTTGTGCAAGGCAATGCACCGCTTGCATCAGGGCTGCTCATTATCTCTGCCAGTAGCACAGATTGATGAGATTTCCCTATGGCTCATTAGAAATGTGTTCAAGTTATATCTAGCTGGTTTAGAGACATTCATTCATTCGAGATAATTGGAGTATCTCGATTAATGTAGTGTGCTAACCAGCACAATAATGACAGGTCTGGTTGAATTTACCTTGAGATTCCCACTATCAAATTTTGTTTCAGTTGCTACACATTTCTTAAATTTCCCTTTTTTGGAATTAATACTTTCAAGCATATTTTCTGCCTGTGGGTGTCTAATTACAGAGAATTGAACAAAAAGCCTACTTTCTAGAATAAAGAGAATGAAAAATTCTCTCTTTAGACCACACTTTTCCTCCTGGTTTTTGGTTTTGTTTTTTTGTTGTTGTTGTTGTTGGGATTTTTTTGGCATCATAAATATCTCTAGTGACAAGCATTTGATAATAGAAACTTGACAAATTACCTGTTGATATCCTGGACAAAACAGTTTGACTATACTGCAGACAGTTTCACTGATAAGGAGTAGTTTATACAAGCCACAACAGTGGCCAACTTTCCCTTCTATTTTATGGGAATGATTTGTGCTTAACTCTATAAAGTATTAACACTGCATTATATAATGAGTATACTCTGAATTACCTAATGTTTTGTGCAAACTCCCCATATTTTATTGCCATTTAATAACTGAAGAAAGAATGCTCAGTTACACAACTGCTACAGTCATAACATTACTATTTCACACATACATGGTTTTCAGAGTAAAACTGCACACACCTATGCTGTTTCTTCTGGAGACAGTTTCTCCTGATGTGCCATTTGGACTGTGAAAGCCTGATGATATGACACTAGTTAGATGAAGCAGGAGTTTTGCAGATCAATCTGAATCAAATTCTCTTTGATTTATTACAGTAGAAGAGAAACTTCCCTGAATTAATGGTCTCACTGCAACTTGATCCCAATTGTAGCTGACAACTGTCTTTAGTTTTCTGTGTATATATAGGTGTTTTCTTCACTTCATTCTACATCTGCTTGTGTTCTCTGAGCCTCTTACATGTTCCAAGGCATGGGTTGAAAGTGAGTGTCTTCTGGGGCTGACATACATTCACCTAACTACTTGGATTTCACTTGTTTGTGAAATTAGATGATTAGATACCTCCTCTCAGAGGTTAAACTGTATGAAATTATAAGGATAAATGGATATATAAGATAAATTATAAAATAATATGTCTTGCACAATTTCATAACCCCTGTTCATAAGGAGTATAGTTTATACTAAGACCAATAATAATGTATAATAATATTTTTATCAATAATTGAACTCTCCTACAATCACCTTTTACATAAAAGTGTAGGATTTCAACATCATCGTTATCATCTGTAAATCCTGTAATATTTAGAGTGAGAACTTCAAACTAACAATGCAAACTAAACATGCAAACTAACCACTTTAATGAATTAAACATCATAGCTTTGATTGTTTGATTATTCTCTATTAGTTCTGCAATCTTTTCCAAGGGCAGAAGCTTCATTTACTTGGCTCCTCACTATCTGAATGAGACACTATTCCTTTGCAGTTAAGCCGGCCAATGGCAATGGCAAGATGCATTTTAGCCTCACTTATCCTTACAATGGTTCACATACTTTTATATTCTCTCTTCCAGCCTTTTTTTTCATTTTCCTTTTACAACCATCATGGCCCATTCACATCTGCTTTGTGAAGCACTGTGGAGGATTTTGCAAGGAAAATCTGCTGACCCTTATGAAAAGTGATATGAATTCACGTATCTTTTGCACCTAATTTGTAATAACTTTTAACATGAACAAAAAGTTCTCAAAAATAATCTGAAATTATGTAACCTATTTCCAAACATCTAATGTGTGGCTGACTTCTGCTGGAGGTGGCTCAGCCTGCAGGCAAAGGCAGCCAGGATACTCACTGAGTTCATAATGACACTTGGGAATCCTGTTGCAATTATGCCTTCTGAATGAGAAAACTGTTGCCTTTAACACTAACAGCCTGTTTGACTTGCAGTATTATTGTGTTTACAGGTCAGGATTCAGTTCTTTTTCTATAAACAGTACACATGGGACTCATGGGATGATGTAAAATCTATACAAAGCCTTTTCTGATGCTTTTGTAAGACATTCTGTTTCTGTCTGGATACTTACTAAATGATTGGCTGAATTGCTGAGAAATTAACATTTTTTCTTCTCTGATATGACTAAATGAATAACATTTAAAAACTCTTAGTCTTTCTTACTATCTGGTCATAGCTTACATAAATCATGTAAACACTGAGCATATGGGCCTCTGTTTAAAACACAGTGCCCATTTGTCACAATTTTTACTGTTGAAACAGTGACCACTGTGAGACAGTAGAAATATTGGCATTATTGATTAAAATTGTTTTCTTCATGAGGCTTCTGTAGAGCTTTGAGTTGATGCTATAAAATGATGAATGCGTCCTAAGTAGGGAGCTTGGATTACCACTAATCTCATAAATGCCACAAGATGTTGAGACCACACATTACCTTGCAGGTTTAGACTCATTATTTCCACATACATTCCTTATGCTGCTGCAAACACCCGAAAGTTAACTTATTTTTCATAAATACATTCGAATTAAGTAATAAATGATGGAGAAGTTCATTATACTAGTTTGCAATTTCTTTTCCATACACTTTCTGTCTCTGATTTTATTGTCATATTTTGGGACAATTATGTTCCTTTGTTTCCACAGGAGAATCTCATTTGTTGAAGGAACAGTCTACTGATAGAAAGTACTTTGGTTTTTTATGCCAAATAAGAAAGGAAATAAACTTTTTATATCATTGTTTGAAAGCAAGAATAGCATGCAAAAGAATTTTAACAAAAACAATTTTGGTATTTGTCAGTTGTTTAAAACTTATATATGTGTCAGTTAAGAGAACTTATAGAAAGCCTCTCCTTGACTTCACACAGACAAATTCCAGCAAGGTACATTCAGAGACTACACAAATACTGGATGCTATTTTAGATGTGGTTCTTTGTCAGACTCCAGTAATAGTTACGTATTCTGCTGTATTAGTAACAACTTACCCTATATTGTCTAAAACTCATCTCTCTTTGATGGAACTTCATTTAGCCATTGAAAGTTTTCATCCAACTGGTGCATCTCCTAGCTCAGGGTAGGCATAGGACCCCTTTTTACCCTTAGCCTTTTAATTTTCATATCTTGAAATGGCAGGCCTTCTTTCTCTATCAAGGCAACTGGAAATGAAGCTGTTGCCTCTAGAGCAAATGAAAAATCTGAGTTGCCCTTTCCTTCAGGGAGTCTGGCCCTTATGAGAAGCTTAGCTTAGGGATTTACAATGAGCCAAAAAATTAGTCATACCAGGATATTTGTATCCGTGACTAACCTAGTCCTATTTACAGTCTTTGATTGTAAAAATTAGACATCTAAAATTAGAACTGCTGTCTAGAAAAACCTTTGCAAATGTAGCAAAAGATTAACTTCTCAAATGACAGTGTCAGTATTAATTTCTTGCAATAGTTTTATTTGTTTCATATGCTGCATTAAAGGAGCTGTAAAAGGGATTCTAACATATTGTCATTTAAATGTTTTCTTCACTGCACAACCTAGCCTGAAAATGTAAACCTCTGCCTTCTGAGAAAAGTGAGCAAATTCTGGAAAGGTTTGCTTGTCTCTTCACTGTGCCTAAAATAAAGATACAAGATTTTTATAAGGTCATTTTATGCCAGATAGCTTTTCAACACACACTATATCAAATTCAAAGTACATTTGTCTGTATATTTATTGTACATTATAGTGAATCTATAAGGTATTTTATTGAGTTCATTATGATTCATATTTATCACATTTTGCTTTATTGAGTTCAGCATAATGTTTAACCTATAATGCACTTTCATTTTATTTGGTACATTAGAACATTTTCCCCTATTTTTTTTTCACGATTACTCATATGCTTTTCCATACCACTGTCACACTATTACATTTTAAAAGCATTTGACAGAAGGTGTTTATCATTCTTTTAATTTCTAAAGTGTGTTTTTTAGAAGTCTATAAGTTGGCATGAGCTTGGCTTGAGCTTAGTATAAAATGTCTACAAGCAGATTCTGAGCACCAGCATTTTAAAGTATGGTCATTTCAAATAATAAGTAAAGAGGATTTATGTCACAGATATATGTCTGAAAATAGAATCTGTTCCCCTTAGTAAACATTCTTGAAAGATTTTATAGCACTTCATGCTTTCATTGCCATTTTTAAGGACATTGTAATTTACACCACCACAATGAAGGTTTTTAATCTCAGCACAGCTCCTATGAGCTGGATTACCCCTGTGGATTGTAAATGAGCAACACTGATAATCTCTGCTTAGTGGGTTTTGGTCTGGTGTTTATGGTAGGAGCTGGTAGGGGACTGACTGTTGCACTATTCTGAGCTGTGCCAGAGTCTCTCCAGTCATTTGTCTCCTTACTGCAAGAATAAGACTGATATTGTTTACCAGATGATACTGCTCTTAGACATGCTGAATGCTTGCTCATAGATGAATGAGGAAAAGGTATTTAGTGCCTGAGATTCATTACTATTCATCTACAGAAATGTTGAAAGATGTTTCTTTTTCTTTTCTTTCAGATTATTACTTTAAGAGATTATATTCCCAAAATCATTGGTCCAGATGCTTTTAATCTGTATATTGGCCTTTATACAGGTTATGATCCCACAGTGAATCCTACAGTTTCTAATGTATTTTCAACAGCTGCTTTTCGTTTTGGTCATGCAACAATCCAGCCAATAGTAAGGCGATTGAATGCACAGTATTTAGATGATCCCAAACTCCCAAATCTTCATTTGCATGAAGTTTTCTTTAGTCCTTGGAGGCTCATTAAAGAAGGTATGGTTTTATTTAAACTGGTTCTGTTTTGTGTTTCAATTTTTTGTGTTTTTTTTTTTCTCCCCAAAATATTGTAACCTTTTGCAAAGTTACTTATCCTGAATTAGGAATGGGAACATTTATTTAATTAGATAATTTATTCAAGTTGTTGAATGGATTTCAGTGTACTAACTCAAACTCAAATGATTATTCTGAGTTAAATAATTCACTGAATCAGAAAAAAAATGTTACTCTCTAGTTTAAATTAGTCTAGTAGATTTACAATAGAAGAATGATTGATGATGATGTTTCATATCTTTTTGGGGGGATGAATTTATTAACAGGTAGAAAATTCTTTTCTGAAGAAGAAGATGGAATTTTTCATAGCACTATTACTTCTATTTTAAACTAAAGGATATTCTGCATATATTTGAATGTAAAAGCCTGTATAAACAAAGTTTTAAAAACATAGAAACCTACATGCATTCATATTTTTAAGAAAGTTATAATGGTTTATATATATGGTGTAACACTATTATTTCTGTATTTAAAGGAGGCTTGGATCCTTTACTAAGAGGTCTTCTAGCACATTCAGCAAAACTGCAGGTGCAAGATCAACTGATGAATGAGGAGTTAACAGAAAAACTCTTTGTATTGTCCAGTAATGGTTCACTTGATTTATCATCTTTAAATTTACAGCGTGGTCGTGATCATGGACTCCCAGGTCTATTGATTTTTGTTGAATTTTCTTCCAGCTGGTAACTACAGTATAACTGCTTATATTTGAGATGTAATCATAAGCTTTTAAATAACAGCTTTGCTAATCAGAAAAGTAACTTCAACCTTTTTAAAATGTAATTTGATAAAATTTTTAACTTTAATGGAAAGAAATTATTCCACAGCTTTTGAAATTAAAACAATCTAGTAAATCCAGAATCTAGAAGAGCAGTGCTAGTGAGTGGATCTGGATGTGCTCAGTGAAGGTACTTGAAGCTAGTTCTTGGTGGAGCCAGCTCCAGAGAAGTGGGGCTTCTGCCTGCAGCGGCTACTTCCCATCAGCAGGCTGACCCAAGCCTGTGGGACAGGTCAACTTAGGCACAACATTATTGGCTCTACAGACCCTAGAAGGTGTTGACGGATGTCTCCAGCAGTGGTGTATATTGCTCATTTTCAGAAACATTGCACATTTTTACCTGTTTTTTTGCACTGGATTTTTTATTCCAGTTGTCCCAGGATAAGATTGAACTAACAGTCAAGGAGCAATAGCCCATCAGGCTATGGATATATCTGCTTAGAGGAAGACTGTTGGGGCATAGTTCAATTTGACTGCATCAACTGTTAAAAAAATACAGTAGGTTCACAGTTCAGTGTAAGAAACTCTTATAAGCATGCCACAGCTTCTGAGAGCAGAGAAGCTGGTCAACAATAGGAAGCTCAAAGGCAGTCTTGACAACAGTGACCACAAAATGGTGGAATTCAAAATTATTAGGACAGTGAGGAGAGTATACAGTGGCCTCACTATTCTGAACTTCAGGAAAGCAGACTTTGGCCTCTTGAAGAATCTGGTTGGTAGAGCACCATGGGATAAAGCTTCAAAGGGAAGAAAGCTGTTCAACATGCAAGAGCACCTCCTCCAAGCTCAGGAGAGATACATCTCAACAAAGAGGGCTGCATAGCTGAACAAGGAGCTCCTGGAACTAGATGAGCTTTAAGGTTCCTGCCAACCCAAATCACTCTGTGATTTTATGAATGTAAAGAAATCTATTTTCCAGAAAGCTGGACATGAGACCAAGGACACTCTCCTTAGTAAAGTACTTCAGTTACTAATTTAAATAAGGCTGCTTTTTGGCCACTCTTCATCTGGCTCCTGTATTCCTAGTCTAGAAATCTCAAGACACAGCGCATGCTGCTATTATCTATAATCCTGTTTTCATTGCTTAAAAGAGAGAATTATTTTAAGCTTGTTCTCCTTCATTAAAATGATGTAGCCATTGTATATCCTGTAGTTTCAGATCCTGACATAATTTGTCTGATCAATTTAACCAATGGGTATCTTTTTATACATAACTCTCTATGACTGTTATTAGGGTTGTCAAAATCCAGTGCTTATAAATTTAGTAATTTCATGTATCATTCTTAACAATCAAATCTAATCTTCCTTTAACATCGTATTTACAGGTTATAATGAATGGCGAGAATTTTGTGGTTTGCCAAAACTGGAAACTCTCTCTGACCTGAATAAAGTAATAACCAATCCCAACATCACTGAAAAAATCATGGAATTGTACCATAGTCCTAGCAATATTGATGTTTGGCTTGGTGGGCTGGTGGAAGACTTTATTCCCGGTGCTAGAACCGGTCCCCTGTTTGCATGTATAATTGGAAAGCAAATGAAAGCCCTCAGAGATGGTGACCGGTGAGTTTATTCATGCAGTCAATTCATGTGCAAAAAAGCAGCAGCAATGGAAATTTTACAGCAACTTAAATATGCCTTAAAACAATTTGTTCTCTGTTCCTTTCATATTCTTGTCTTAGCTCCTTCAGTTTTGTTGAGTGAGCTTTTGATTATTCCACTTTGGTCTGTACATAGTCTCAACTTCAGATGACATGGAATTTGTTTCTATGGTATTGAGATGTCCAGCTCTGCACTCCTGGTGAAAATGGAAGGTGCCACCAGAAGTTGTGGCAGGGACACTGACTTCTCTGAGGACAAATGTATTGCTATGTATTCCTCCTGGGGGCTGCACTGGACTCAGGAGCTGGAAGAACCTCAAAATTTTTCTTTGGCAACTGCACAAAAGTCAGATGCATAGGCAAAAATCTGTCATCCAGGCTTTGTAGATGGGATAATTAAAACATCACATACCTGGCATTATGTGAATTGGGATTACAGAGTACTCACAGAATTTGCCTCATTGGACACAGCATAGGATGCCACTTCACCCAACCCTGCACAACTGCCATCAGGATCTTGTTCCAGGACAACCCTTCCCACCTGGAAGGCAGGGGAAATGCAGCTTCAGGTCACAATGAGGTGCAAGAAGCACTTTATATCTTGCTTCTGCTCCTGAAGCAATTATAAAACCAACCTTTTTTTCAGTTCTGTCATGTACTTGTGGCAGTAATTTGGAATCTCATGAGATTACTAATTTAAGTACATGTGGTCCTTACACTCACCTTTAAGCTCCTCTCATAACTCACTGCTATGGAAAGAAACCATTATGGAAATAAGCATCCAAGGTAGAATTTAAATCTGAACTTTAAAAATGTCAATTAATTAGCTCACAGGGAAAAGCAATGTTAATCATAAAGGTGGTATCTTATTAGCACAAAATGTATAGACAACAATTTCACTCAGCTGAGCTAAAAATGTGGTTGAAAGTCCTCTGAATTGTACAGACATACTCAACATCTATGGAGGTCCTTCCAGCCTTGTTTCTATTATTCAATGTTTCTTATTATACAGTGTCTTATAATATTACTATCATTAATTAAATATAAGCATAATTTAATATGTTAACTCCCAATTGAGAAAAATGGAGTTCCAGTAATGAAAGAATTCCCCACATTTCTGCCACAAATTTTGTGTCAGTTAACTTAAATATGAAATAATATTCTGTCATTATTACCAAAGGAACCATCTGAGAAGAATGTAACAACATGTTATAGTTGCCATACAGTAAACATAAGAATGGAAAAGCCTAACACTCATTGCAATGCCTGGTCAGATAGAGTATTGGGTGTTATCTATATCTGCACCAGTGGCACTACATATTTACTAGATACCCTAATTGACTGGTCAGTAAGTAGGGATTTAAAAATATCTCTTCTAACCTACACTTTAGGTTCAGAAATCAGTACTAAGCGGAGTTTGTCTCACTGAACTAAGTCTGACTGAACTCCATTCTGATAGCCCCAAAATCATTTGATTAGTTTGTCTCACTGAAATAAGTCTGACTGAACTCCATTCCGATAGCCCCAAAATCATTTGTCAATAATCTGGCAAAACATAAAAGGACTTCTTTTTCCTATGTACTAAACTCAGGAACTGTCTTAACTTCAGCCACTTCACCTGAAACAAGTTATTTCTGATTTGTCAGCCTTCTTTTTCCATCTCTTCCTCCTCTAAATCTTTTTATGCTCTCAGAATCTGAAATATTTGGGAAAAAATTCTAAAGTTTTGCTCTTTGCATGGAGGTTTGGTCACCTGATACAGATTGATTGGAGTATCCTTTGTTAGAGTAAACACCTATCTGCTGAGTAGATTAAAAATGCATTTTCTGCTCAAGTTTTCCCAGTAGTTTAGATAAAACTGAATTTCATTACAAAAGTAGAATAGGTTTAAATGTACATGGAAGGAGAAATGACAGGTGTAGGAGAGCTGAGCAGAGAAAAGTCTTTGGTGGCTTTGGTTATATGAGAGGCCCGTGAATGGTCAGTGAAGTTTCAGGATGCTCTGAGAAATTTGGGAACAGTGTGTAGATGAGGTGTAGGAGGAAGGCTGCTTAATTTTTTAATTCTGCCAGTTCCTCCACCTCTTCTGCATTTCTTGCACAGAGTGGGACATTAGTTCTGCTCCTGGTCCCACAGATTGCCTTCTTTTTCAATACAGGCAATATTACCACAAATCCTGCCTAGCATTTGGAAGAATCCTAATGGGCTTGAGTACCAGATGGAATTATTTTGGTAGTTTAGCAGTTCTTAGCCTTGTCTAATGTACTAATACAGATGTTCTAACAAAATTTCCAGAAGTATTTTTGCCCTTAATGCAATGTCTTTATGTACAAAATGTTTATATTTCCTTTTTTCCCAAGTATTTTCTTTCCTTTTACCTTTAAACAAATGCGTAAGTGTGCATGCATACATATATATTTTATATAAAATATACATATAATTTATTAGATACACCTTTGAAAGACCAACTGGTTATTCTGTTTGGTGCCACGCTCCTGATCTGACAAAAAAAAAGCAACTCCTTTCTGTTCCAGACAGTCCTCTTGGCTTACCTTCTGTAGGACCAAAAACATAATTAATTTTTTACATTTTTTGACCATAATTTGTCTGCATATCTACAGTTTTCTTAGAAAATTAAGCGCTCCATATTAACCAGAGGAGCATTCAGCAATACCTATTTTTGTAGCAACCATTCAGTACTACAAGCAGAAATCTATTACGGCTACTTCTGCAATTCTCCTTTAATTTAAGCTCAAAACAATTTATGAGTGAACAGCAAGTGTGTGCCATTCAACCAAATATGTTTCAAGTTTCTGTCTCAAAATTGTAATGTTTTCATCAAAGAAAAGGATTCTGCAAATGTGAATAATTAATAGCTTTAACCAGCTGTTTTTAACACACTACCCGAGTTGACCACTACACCAGACTCACATTACCCTTTTCATGATTGGTTCTGTATAGTCATGGTGTTTACATTTAATAGTATTATATCCCTTTACTTTTTGCTGTAATTCTTATTTTTAGTCTTTTATATAAGGTATTGGGAAAGTAAGAGTAACCAACTCTTTGTATTTGATCTTCTAAACAATGTTTCTATCAATCTTTACAGATTTTGGTGGGAAAATAATAATGTTTTCACAGAAGCTCAAAAGCATGAACTCAGAAAACACTCACTGGCCCGCGTGATTTGTGACAACACAGGAATTACTGAAGTGCCGGCAGATGTCTTTCAACTTGGAAAGTTTCCACAAGATTTTAAGCATTGTACCAAAATACCTGGGATGAATTTAGAAGCTTGGCAAGAATTTTATCAGGAAGGTAATTGAGTAGTTACCATTTTTTTCTGGTGGGAGGGAGAGTAAACAGCAGTTAGAGCACTGATCTTGGTTGTGGCAGGTCTTGAATTACTAGTCTGATGCAAATCTTTAGTATTTCTGTCACTTAGAAATGGGATCATAGATTCATAGACCACTTTGCATTGTAAGGGATCTTTAAAAGTCCTCTAATCTAACACCCCTACAATGACCAAGGACATATTCAACTAGATCAGGTTACTCAGAGCCCTGTGCAATTTGAACTCAGATGTTTCTTTTTAGGAGTGGGGCATCCACTACATCTCTGGGTAACCTCTGCCTCTGTGTTTCAGCATTCTCATTGCAAAAAACCTATACATTATATAGAATCTAAGTCAACCCTCTTTAAATTTAAAAACACTACCCCTTGTCTTATTGTAACAGCTCCTGGTAAAACATTTGTTCCACTCATTCTTACAAGCTCCTTTTAAGTATTGCAAGGCTGCAATAAGGTCTCCATGGAGCCTTCTCTCCTCCAGGCTGAACAATCCTATCTCTCTCAGCCTGTCCTCGCAGGAGAGGCGCTCCAGCCCTGTGATCATCTATATGGCCCTACTCTGGACTGATTCCAATGGGTTTGTGTCCTTCTTGTGATGGGGACCCCAGAACTAGATACAGAACTCCAGGTGGGGTCTCACCAGAGCAGAGCAGAGGGGAAGAATCACCTCCTTCAACCTGTTGGCTGTGCTTCCTTTGATGTAGCCCAGGATATGATATACTGGGCTGCAAGTGCACATTGCCTACCTTTCTCTCCTTCTTTCTCAAATTCCTGTGTAAAAAAGGATACAGTTTGCCAGTTTTATTCTGACAACTTATATGGCTGGTGAGATAATCAGACATTATGACAGGGCAGAAGTTCTTAGAAAATATTAACAAAGAGCTCTGCAGAATATACTATAATGTTAATTTTACAAGGATTGTAAGTTAAACATGTAATATTCTTTTCCAGAAATGAACAATCAAAATCTTTATCACCTTAAAATAGGTGAGAAATTTCACTGAAGTTAATTTATAAAAGTAACAGACAATGATGTGCATTTTCAAGGGAAAGGCGGTGATTTTTAAAAAAACTTGTAATACAGGGGGGTTTATGGGGTTTTTTTGTGTGTGTATGTGTTTTTTGTTTGGGGGGGGTTGTTTTTTGTCGTTGTTGTTTGTTTTTATTTTATTTTTTTGTAGACGAACTATGTGGAACACCAAAGAGTGTGGAAAATGGTGATTTTGTATCCTGCAGAGAATTTGGAAAATTTATAGTGACTTATACATGTCACTATGGATTTCAATTACAAGGAGAAGAACAATTAACCTGCACAAGTAAAGGATGGAATTTTGAGGCTCCCACTTGTATAGGTATACCTTTAGTAGTAGCAGTAGCAATAGCAGTAGCAGTAGTATTTCTAAATTTTCTAAAAGCTAAAGTCCAGAACAGGTCATCAGAAGTGAACTTACTTCTATGCTTTCTTGTAGTCAGCCTTCTGGAGTTATAGGTACAATGACTATGTGAAACCCTATTAGCTCCAGAATTTCTGTCTCACTCTCTACCCATCCTGATTCGGCAATCAAGTTGATGGTAGGAAAAAGGCACTAAAAATTGCTTAAATAAGCAAAAATAAAATCTATTAACAGGTAGTAGGGAAAAAGAAAAAAAAGCACTAAATCAGAATTATGCATTGCTTCCTCTTACACTTAACATAGCAGCATGACAGGCAGTTGTCATTCTCCTAGCATTGCTTCAATGGATGCTCTAGACACAAACACAGCTCTGCCCCATTAGGTCTTGTGTCATACTAAAAGTTTAAGGAAAAGGGGGAAAAAATACTGTGAAGAGAATAAGTGAAATTAGGAAAATTAATAGTCTTTTTATGTCCAACTTCTCTCTCCCAAATAGCTGTGAAAAGATTTGCCAGATGTTAATTACTTTTGCAGATACAAAAGTAGAGAAGGTGAGAAATCAGTAAATAGATATTTTATTTCAGCATTTCATGCACATTTTCAAAGGAATACTTTTCTTTCTATTATTATTTTAATCATTCTTTTATTACCTTCTACTTTCTTTTTACCTTATTTTTATTGTTGAGTAGAATATGTTAGAAAGAAAGAGAATGTGGCAAATATTCCAAGATTTTGACTCTTCACACTATGAAGGATGAATTCTCTCTGTTCACATTTCAAATGTGTGTGCATATAATGGAGTGTGTGTGTGTGTATATACTCTCAAATACATGTATACACACATACATATATACATATATATATATATATACACACACACACACTTACTCAAAGTGCTCTGCTTTATAAGAACATGAGAGAAAACTAAACCTTAAAAGGCCATATTTAGGGATATATTCTGGATAGTGGTAAATCAATTTGAATGCAAGTGCTGCAGCTGATCTGCAATAAAGTCTGCTTATCAGTATCTCTGTGATAGCAGAATAGAAAGCTATTCACTGTAATTGTATACCTGTTATGGAAAAAAATCAAATGAAATTTGCAGCTCTTTCCTTTATTCAAATCCTATTTATCCACTGAATTCCACCCACATAAATACCATATAAAGAAATAAAGCTGTTAATGAATTATAATAAAACCTTTTCAATAGATTAATGTTCTGGCAGTGAACAGAATAAATAAGTTAAATGAGTGAATCATTCCTTGTCCTAGTTTCTTTTAATATGTTCAGCAATGTAAACAAAAGACTGTATATCTGCTATAGGAAAACAAGCTGCTGCATATATTAAATAAGTGATGCTGTTATTAAAGGAAAACCATCAAAACCCACTTATGCAGATGCTACTTGAGTTTTACAGTAGAAAGCACTTTGTTCCACGCATGTCTGTGCAATGTGTTCCCATTCTCTTAAATGTTCAGCAAATTAGGAGTAAATCAAGCAATATAATGAGTAGGATAGAGCTTAGAATTTCTGCAGATGGTTTCAAAATTATATGCTGCTCTGAAAAAAACAAAGTGGCTTGCTGGCAAAAACATAGGATTCTGAGAGCTGTTAATTCCTGCTTACTAACTTGGACTTTGACAGAAATCATTTCTATTGATTCAGGAAGTCATTTAGTGCTAAAATATGCTACCTTCCTTTATATTAGCTGCCATCACACTCCTGATAGATAACTCTGTTTACTTTACTCTAGTAAGTCACTGCTCTCTGACCAGGAGCGTAGGCTGGTAAGATCTGACATACACTGTTTAGTGATGGAGAAAAGAGCCAGTTAACAGATAGCATGACTATGGATTTAGAGAGGCTAAACCAGCACATTTGAATTACAGTGCAGGCAAAGGCTGTGCAGGTTTTCCTTCCCAGACAATGATGAAGCCAAGCGTCATTAACCCGAACTGTAATTTTGAAGGGAGTAACACTTACTCAGAAATATTCATCCTGAACAAAAGCTTTTTTCCTGCCTCAAACTGGCATTAAAAAAGTTATTGTTTCTTAAGGATTCTGAAGCTTATTTCTTGTATGCCTAGTCTTTTGACTGTCTCAGCCGATAGCTAGCTTTGTACACAGCTACTGTTTAATACTAAAATTTGAGAAAATCAGGCCTGATACTATTTCCAATTGTAGAATTCCCTTGGCAACAACGCTAAAGTGAGTAAATCATTCCTACAGGATCAGATTCTAATACCAGTTGAAAATAACTACTTAATTTGAAGTAGTTGAACATACAATGTGGTAGAAAAGGAAAGGAATATAATTAAAAAGGAAGTCACTGAAGACTCAACTAGTTGCCCACATATGGGCTTGCAGTACCAGAGACATTAAACAAGCTGTCAAATAAACGACCAATGGGAAACTAATTAAAACAATATTGGACATCTATTTTTAGTCAACAGAATTCAGTCATGCAAGTAAATATTACACAGAAATAAGAAAGGTGTAGAAATATGGAAAAGACTGTTCTTTCCTTCACTGAGTGCTTTCTTTCTGCACTGCACACTGTCTCCCATTTTATCATATAATCAGAATGTGAGAGAGAAAGGTCTTGAATGGCATCAAGAACAATATGTTTATGTACATTTTCCAATGGATAATTGTTCATCTGCTCATCATTCTGCCAGGATATTGTCATTTCACAGAATTTATATATCTTTTAGAAACAATCGCATTTGCACGATATCATAAATTGCTGTTACAAATTTTGTCACCAAAGCTAATCTGGAAATTTGGCTCCTTAAAATCATTGATTTTCAGTGTATAGAACTTTGCCAGCATTATTATTTTCACTACCTCTATAGGGCATACCATGAAAAAATTTACAGAAGAACCTAAAGTCTTAAAACACAAACACATGCAAGAAGAGCTCTCAAGTTTAGGGTTTGGATTTTTGAAAATTCAACCAATTGCCATTTTTAGTTTTTGTGGATTACCAAAGCAACATTTTATTTTTTCATCATTTCCATCTTAAAAAGAAACAAATAAACCAAACCAACAATCAAAAAAACACCATACTTTTTGCTTTAAACAGTATCAATAAGGATCTTTGGTGGTATTTGTGTCTCATTGACAGTGTACAATACCTTTCATTTATGAATCCTTGTGAAAGATGTTTATGAGAAATTAGAAATCCCCCTAATTTTTAGTTGTTATTGATCAATGTGTATTCATTTTGCAGACATCAATGAATGTGAAAATGAAATTAATCCACCATGCCCTCCTTCTGCCACATGCATTAACATTAAAGGCAGCTACAACTGTCTCCATCGTGATCCTTAGCACCAGGCAGAAGATGGAAGAACATGCATTGGTAATGCTTGTGAACCTACTGCCCATTAAAACTTTCTCTGTTCTGTTTTACAATGCTGTAAAAAAAAAAAATCATAAAACTGAGATTTATCAAAAAGGTGCTAACATATGTGAGAAACCCTTACACAACCATGGGCATAAGTTACAGTCAGATTCTGAAAATGAAGGTATTGAATAAATAATACAGACACAGAAATAACCTTTTCATTTTCCATTCCTACTGTATAAAAACCACTATTTCCTGACAGTGATGTCTTAACTCTTTCAGAGCTAGCAGAAATTATGCATTTTCTTGGGGTTTTTTTCAGCATTTCATCATGTTCATCAGAGTCATTCAGTTTCATCTTAATTAGAAAATAGAAAAAAAAACCACCTTTTTTTTCGATGTTTATAATTTCGACCTTTATAATTTGCAGTTTACTAATTTTTCAATTCAGCCATGGTCATATTTATTTATCCCTTTAAATCAAGAGACAAAAACCTGCTTTCAGATTAATTTTAGAGATTTGTTCATTGGTGCTGATTTCACTGGCATGAATATAAGCCAGCTCCAAATATAATGCAAATTGTATATTTCAAGGGAAAAACAGACCGTAGTTACAGTCAGTGTTACTGTGTTAAGTGATCATTACCCTAGACAATGTAAAATGTATTTTTCAGAGCTTCCTTTGCCTTCTGTCAGATAAAAAAAAAAAAAAAAAAAAAAAAAAAAGATGAGTGCAGGTAGAGCCACCCAGGCCATTGCTATATGTCTACCATGTGATGTTAGCACCTTCCTTTAGACCTCAGTTACTGGAGAAGTTTTTCATGTCCATGGACCTATCCTGGCAAGCTGCACTAAGGTTTGCCTTTTTCAATGTCTAGAGTCAGTCATAACAGTTTCTGCAATGTGACACACATCACTTCCTCTTACAGTTTAAAGCTATGGAAGAAAACATCCATTGACAAATGACTGGCAAAAGTTGGAAAATTATTACCTGAGTCTCACTTGCATTCTTTTAGAGAACTGCGAAGTGTCAGCCATTACATATTGGTTTTAACTTCTATTGTTAAACTTACAAAAATTTTGAAAAACTTTAATAAGGTATTAGTCCCCTTCTCAGAGTAAAGGATGTCTCTTCACTGGAAGCCTCTAGCTAAGTACTATGAGTAAAAGGCAACATTTGAAGAGGACGCTGTGCAGCGTTGGAGGGAAGGGAGAGGGGTCTCTGCTTTCCCCTTTGTCCGAGGGGGGCAGAGATGGGAGACAGAGACAAGGAGTCCAGGCAAGGAGCAAAAGAGTGTTTATTCAAACAATCCACGAGGTATTATAAGATCTCAGGGGGCAGACCCCAGATCAGAGCTGGATTGGGTGAAAACTGAGGAAGGGGCAGGGTCTAAGGTCCTTTAACCAATGAATTTAGGACAGGGGCAGGGCCAGCTGCACTCCTGGCCCTGCCCCCCCAGGCACGAGGCACAGGGTCCCACATACAGGGTATCCCACCCTGGAACAGCAGGGCAGAGAGCGGAGGGGTGCTTGGGGGCCCTTTGATCACCAGGGCTCCTGAGTGGGGGCGGGCACTGCCTGGCCCAGGACAAGGCAATCTAGCTTAATGGCTGATTCATCAAGAGAATAAAGAAGTCTCGAGGGATACAATAAGCAGGGTGTGGTAGAAGAACTAATACTAATTTCAATGTTATCATTGAAACATTGTAACCCAAATGGGCATTTCTGGTGGACAGCCAGGAGGAGTTAGAAGTCTGTGTGGAGTTAGAGGCTATGACCTCACATGGATCGCAGAAACATGAAGTGATTGACCAAATGGAACATGTACTTTTTGTCAGACAGCAGCAGAAATACATGGGAGGTCAGGAGTCAGTGAGAAATTTACAGGTCATGATTATCAGGAAGAGCAGTAGGGCTGCTGTCATAGTGGGTATGTGCTATGGAATTCCTGATCAGAAAGAGGGTAGATGGGACTTTCTTGAAGCCTCATGTTCACAGACCCTGGTCCTCATGGGGAATTTTACCCACACTTAGAAGGACAATATAGCAGGGCATGTGACATCTAGGAGCTTTCTGCAAATCATTGACAGCATTCTGACAGACTGATGATGGAGACAGCAGTGAAATGTGGTCTGTGGAACCTGATACTTAAAAATGAAATCACAGAGTGATTGTGGTTGGAGGGACCTCTGGAGTTTGTCTTCCCAATCCTTCTGTTGAAGCAGGGTCACCAGTTGTTCAGGACTATGTCCAAACAGATTTTGAATATCTCCAATGGTGAGGACTCCACAACCTCTCTCAACAAACTGTACTAGCGCTCAGTCACCCTCTCAGTAACAAAGTGTTTCCTGAAGACACCTACTGTATACCTGTTGGTATCCATTGCCTCTTGTCCTGTCACTGGGCACTGCTGGAAAGAGCCTGGCTCCATCCTCTTTGCACTCTTCCTTCTGATGCTTATACAAAATGATACCTTCCCCTATGAGTCTTCTCTTCTCAAGGCCAAACTTTCCCAGAGGTCTCAGCCTTTCCTTATAGGAGAAATGTTCTAGATTCTGATTGCTTTTGTGTCCCTTCTCTGGACTGTCCCCAGTATGTCCATGTCTCAGATTGCACACAGGACTCCAGGTGATACCTCACCAGTGGTGAGTAGAGGGGAAGTATCATCTCTCTTAATCTGATGGCAATATTTTGTTTAATGCATCCTAGGATACCAATCAAGGGTGCATTGCTGGCTAAAGTTCAAGTTGGTGTCCACAAGGACCCACAGATCCTTTTCTGCCAAGCTGCTTTCCAGTAAGTAATTCACTAGTGTATACTGGTGCCTGGAGTTATTCCTTCCCAGATGCAGGAGTTTGTGTTTCCCCTGCTGAACTTTGAGCAGCCCAGTTATCTGGCCTATTGAGGTTCCTGGGCAACCCGGTTTAGATGATCCTGCTTAAACAGGGAGATTTGATCAGCTGATCTCAAAAGATCCCTTCCAATCTCAATGACTTTTTGATTCTGTGATTAGGTATGGAGAGGAGGAACAGGATTTAGCAGAGATTTATATGGCTTCTCTGTAAACTGTGGTTCTTAACATGCTAGTGTATATATCTCACTGCAATTTATCATACATTTTGCATTGAGAAATAGGTAGCCAATTAGCTACTTGGTAGTAGATTGCTTCCAAAAGTATTTGTAATAACAAGTGCAAGGAAAATGTTACAGCCAACTGTGTTCTAGTTTGCTTAATTGCCATATTAAAAAATTACGAAAATTTTACCTAAAACAACTTGTCTGGGTTTTTACTTCAGCTGATATGTTTTTATCATGGTCATTCAGTGGCTTGGCTTGTTGGTCTACTGTTGTTGCATTTTTAAGGACATCATTCATAAGGCCTAGCTAACTTCACCATACAATTAGAGTGAGGTTTTGAGACTTGGTAAAAAAGGCAGTGCAGCACTTTTCTAAAGCAACATACTGATAATAATAGATGAGTATCTGAAATTTGGCAGTAATAAGAATTTGGGAATCTGCAGTATATAATGATGGAAAATTATGAGATCACTTCACATTACAGTGAGAATTTCAATCGTCAAAATTAAAATGCTTTCAAAATTCTGAACAGCTCTAATATTCAACACTGCAAAAAACCTTCAATCCTGCTTATCCTGCTTTTATTGATGGAATTCATCAGTAGTCCGAAGGATTTCTTTGGAAAGGTTGGATAATGTTTCTGACTCATATGGAAACTTGTATAGGGTAACTTCATTCAGGATGTGTATTTATTGAACTGCCTCAAATCAAAGTTGCTCTGCCTTTCCACTCTGGCCTATGGTTTGCAAATTTTTAGAAGTAAAAAAAAAAAAACAAAACACAAACACACAAACACAACCAAGCAAACAAAAAAAACTCCATAGAAGTCACAGTTTTCCATCTATGATACTCTAGCCATGAGAAAAAAAACTGTCATGTTTTACATATCTTCACTGTTGACCGACAGTGAAGATATTTAAAATATGTGCTAAAGCTAACCATTTATGAAGACTTAGACAAAGGGCAAAAATGTTTTAGGTTGAAGTACATCATATACATAATTATGTATTCCTACCATCGCAATCAACAGAAACAAGCTTGATTTTTTAAAAATAAATCCTAAGTTATTTTATGTGATCTCAAATTAAAAAGGAATCTTGATGTATTTAGTCACACTTTTTTTAAAATATGACAAATACAGGATATATCAAAAACTTGGAAAAAACTGTATTAAAAATATTTTCAACAATTAACCTAGTGTGTGTTTACATGATTAGTGGATGAGGATTTTCTAAAGTATTCATGGAAAATTTCTCATTCAATGAGTAATACAGTTTGGACTTTACATTTTAAATTAGATTATAAATTCCTGAAAAAGTCTATCAAGCGTTTTAAACTTCTGAAACTTTAATGGGACCTTTCAGTGCCACTACAATAAGAATACATTACACATTGAAAGGATAACAGCATATTGTGTGAGTACCTTTAGTCTTCCTCATGTCTACATTGTAGTCAAAAAATGAACAATATTGAACCCTGTGGGGTGATGAGCTGATAAGGCCTGATGGGTTGAGGTAAATGCCTCAGCCCCCCCTGGAGAGGTGCTCCAAGCAGAGGACAAAGGGCTTTCAAACTGATGAGATTAACAAAAGATGGAGTGTTAAGACATAGCACGGCTTTCTTTTGCGATATCTTCAAGGGCCCATCTCACCTCAGGCATCTGCATCACCCCCCCAACATTTTGACTATTGGTTACATAGATGCCCGGGAGAAGGAAAAAAAAAAAAGATATAAAGTGCACTTTAACTGCAATTTGGGGAGAAAAAACTCCACCTTTAGGAAGGCAACCTGAGAGCTACCCTGTCTCCCCTATTCCATCAATATTGCAGGGGTAAGCCACGGAATTATTACTTTATTTTTCTTATACTTTATTAGCTGTCATTTGCTATAGCTCACTGGGTGTATGGGTGTTAATGGGAAGTGGCTATATTTTTTCCTGTTGCTTTTTCTTTTGGGTTATTGAGTGTGTTTACTGGTGGTGTTGAACTGTTGTGTTTCTGTTTAGTA
>JAWWLZ010000118.1:97623290-97633931 GCA_035041345.1 Poliocrania exsul
AAATTGTAGCTCTGACTTATAATCTCTCTCGTGTTGAGTTCATTTCTCCTGCTGGTTTACCTTTAAACCAGCACACCACTGCACAGGCTTGAAGGACACAGCCATGTGGGTAGAGACCTTCCCAAATCTGTGTTCATGAAGTCTAGCCATGATGATAATGATTGTGTTCAGTGGACTTGATCCTGCATTAGTGTATCTTTACACAGCTCCACTTATTTTCAAGAAAAGCAGTTTTTTGTGTCCATGAGATAAATATTTGTGTACAAGGCAGATATGTGAGGGTTTGCCAGCACTCTCAGCAGAAAAGCTAAGCAGTAGATTGGCACACAAATCTCATTCTGCTCATTTTGCATTTGTGCAAGGTGATGCATCACCTCTGAGAACTTGAGGAGCTTGCTGCGACAGGCCAGCAGTTTCCATGGTGAGACTGGATGGCCTGTGGCAGCTGGAGAACTAGCTGCAGGGTTCAGAAATGGGCTTGTGTCCCAGGCCATTTGTGGGAGTCATTTTGACTGCTGGTACTGCACAGTGATGTGGGGAGCCTCTCTCACACTTTAAAGATATATAGGGTGGCTTCTGCTATAGTCAGGAGAGGGAGTTGAAGGTGGCTAACTGGCAGCTTGTGTCCAGGTTGGTGCTTACCTAACCATTTGAGTTACTAGTGAGACAAAGGAGAGGAGGAGGCTGGTGGGGGCTATGGGAGTTGTCCTGCAGTGCACCATAAGTGTCATCATTTGCCAGCTGAAAAGAAATGAGAAAAGCATTTTAACTTCAAAATAGGTAGCACAGATAATATGCAATAAAAACATGAACTCCTCAGGTGCTGTGAGATGAGGGAGCTGATGCCACCAGGGAACAGGCAGGGACAGAACACCACCTGCTCTCCTCCTCACGGACCATTCTCCTGAGGTGCCTCCTGCCCATGTGGTCAGTCCCAGTTTGCATCATGATTGGGTGCCTTTTGAGACTGCTCTGGACTAAGAATTGCTTCTGACACATGCATTGAACTTGACTTTTACAATTGCTCTGCATTTGCCCTGCATAGAGAAAATTAAGTCACATTTGTTCCCAATGAAGGAAGAAATCTGTATAAAACAAAGCAAAAAGAGAGATTTAACCTTCTCAGAAAATATATCCAAAAGATCTTTCTAAACTTGGATATGGCCTAGCATATTATAGATTCAAAGAATCATTCAGTTTGGTAAAGACCTCCAAGATCATCGAGTCCAATAGTTAACCCAGTACTGCCATCACTGAACTCTTTCCCTAAATGCCACATCTACGTGCCTTTTTATTACCTCCAGGGATGCTGACTCAAATACTTCCCTGTGCAGCCTGTTCCAGTGCTTGGCAATGCTTCTGGTGGAGAGCTTTTTTTTTACCAATATGGCAAAATACACCAGAATATTAGGATTACAGAAAAAAAATTCCAAATACATTTCATAATTTCTTTTTTTTAAACAATCATTTGCCCACATAAAACCACATAAATTGCAGTATGTTTACATGACCCATCACAACAATTTGTGGCTCAGTCCTGTGCACAGAGTAACTTGTGTGTCGCTCATAGCTGGATAGTTTAAAATAAGCAGTCAGAGTGAAATGCATGTTTTATGCTACAGTGCCATCTACAGTAAGAAATGAGATATCGAGTAGTAAAGTTTCTATTTTATCAGATGTTAAATTTCACAGTGGGCTTGAATTTACATTTTTCTGTGGATTTGTCATGCAATAGTAAAACTACTCATTTTCTGATTAATTAGTAATAAACTTTGCTTCCTCATCTGTTCCTGTTCTTAGTCTGCCTCACTTTTTTATATTTTGTATGCTAACTTGTATACTTTGTAATTTTATCGTACTATAGTCTGTGATAACTCTTTCTAGTTCTATAAAACAGGAAGTATTTTGTTTATATCAGATGTTACAAATAAGACAGAAATCCACAACTTAAATTCTGAGTTATGCCACATGTTGTGTTTCAAGCACAGATCTCTCTGCTTCTTTCTTTTGTCAAGACAGGTAGGTATTTGCTGTCAGTAAAATTATCTGCCCCACTGGGCCAGGATCCTGGTCCACTAATCATCCAAGTATATGTTAGCCAGCTCCTAAGTTCTCACTCAAAGTAACTGATCAGCTTTATATGAGCACTTTGCTTGTTCATTATTCTGAAGAGGAGAACAGAAAAAAATAATGTGTTTCTTCCATACCATTCCACTTTCTGGATATATCTGAGCTCTAGAGGACACTATCATATGAAAATACCTTTCAGTCTGGTAGACCCTATTTATTCCTCCAGCCCTCAAATGCTTCACTGAATCACTGCATACCTCATTGTATATATTTAAATTTAGAATTTTTGCTAATTATGCAAGTTCTGCTGGATTTGTCTGGAGTGGAGCTAAATATAAAAAATAATTTTCCTAAATATCAGAAAATTTTTTTTACTGACCTATACCAATTTGCACTGTGGGATCCAGGGAACCTGTTTTTCCCTTCAAAATGCCTCAAACTGCAAAATTGTATTAGGTGAACAAAATAAACTTATTCTAAACCTGCAATTCTGCACTGCTTGCCATCTAAGTGGTAGAAAAGCTGACACTTGCACAGATCAGACCAGACATGAAATAAAGTCCTTATTTTTTTATTTTTGTGTACCATTATTAACACTTTAATTCTGGTCCACAAAGAAAATATTTTTGCAGGTGAAAAAAATAATGAAGGACAAGTAGGGGTAGGAGATTTAAAAAAATCCCAGGGCAGAACTTTATAAACTTCTCCCTAGTGTCCCACAGTAAAACACCTGCACCAAATTCTGAACACCTTCAGCAAATTATTATTATTATGACAATTTTGCATAGTTTTAGGTGATTCACCTCATATTTTCTCCTGTGACAGCAAAGTTTGAGCTAAGAAACAGGTGGAACTAGCATAACAACCTTATTTAATTTGAGAGGAGCTTTATGTATGGAAAGATTCTGTTGTAAATTGGAATTACAGGTCCTTGCAAGCAGTCTTGACAGTTAATAACTTTACCTACTGAGTGTCAGAAGAGTATTGGCAGAGCACACAAGAAGCTGTAAGAGCTGTACCAGTGGCCTAATATAGATTCATAAGCTGAATAATTCCTGAAGGTATATGTAATGTTATACACATCTGAAAGCATAAAGCAGTTGCTCCACAATGTGCTCCTTTTTTGCAATAATCTCAGCACAAGGCTCATGAATTGAGAAGCCAGCTAACACTTCCTGTAAACTAGGCAGGGCAAGACAGACAGCTAAAAATTCCCAAATTGTCTATAATTTATGGTTTCAAGTGACTGGATGTGACTTTTATTTCACATTTTTAACTTTTTTAACAAGTGCTGAGTCAGCTTCAATACTTTTCTTGATCATAAAGTCTTCCCAGGAGTGTTATTTCATCTTTATATCTCTTCCAGATCACTCTTAAAGAGTGAAAGGATTTCATTATACACAGCCGAGTCACTTAAAGACATAAGGTTTGAAATCATTAAAAAGTGTTATACTGTCTGGTCTGATGTCCCATGTCCAACACACTTTATTTTTGTACTGTTACCTTTGCATTAGACCTTATGATTTATGACAAACCCCACAATTTATGCTTAAAAAAGTTTGAGCAAAGTTTTCTGATATTTTCATTGCTGAACATCATATAAGAAAACAGCGAGGACCCCAGACATGACTGAAAAAAGACTCTGTCCTAAGCTCAGAGTCATACTGCCCTTTCTATGTTCTAGGGTTGCACCATGTTCTTACATATTGTACCTCTCGTTCTCCCTCTGTCTGAAAATGGGGATGAGATGTCACTTTAATTACATTTGATACCTCATTTGTAACATGATTGTGCCCCCCTGCTTAGGGACTAGTCATGATTCTATGATAGTGGGACCAGAAGCAGCTATGACTTTCTGGGTTGTCATCTTCAGCTTTAAATGGAGTTGTGCCTTGTTTTGAATGCAAAATCTCTGGCTTCAGATTTCATTTGCTATTTTTTGTTGCTTTTCTCAGTTGTATGTTTTCCTCACATGGGGATATTAAGGTTCTGTTAAAAAAAAAATCATGCTTTGGACTTTTTTTTAAAATGCAATAAACTGAATTTTTTAATACTCACAAAGTATTTTCTTTAGTCCTCAATTTATTTTTTGTGACTTGTTTTGCACCTCTCAAACTTCTTCAATTTTTTTTTTTAAAGTACTGGATGTGCCTAATATAGATTGCAATTTCACTTCTGCTGCTCACTGTTCTTTTGTTATGTTTTTACCCATCACACCAGCTATTTTTGAAAAAGTAGTATCTTGGAAGCTTCTGTTGAATAACTTCTCTTCAAGACATCTCTGTTGTTTTCCAGAACAGAATGCTTACTTCATTAGGAATGGACTGCATATTGGGAGTTTTTAGCTTTAAACTCAAGTCAAAATTTTAACAAAAAAAAAAAAAATCATTATACAAAGTTTAATTTTAATACATCATACTTTCTGTTCCACCAGCTATAAAAAGTCTGGGCTCATAACACCTGCAGAGATACATGGGACTTGTGGCTTGTATTGAATACGAAACTCAGAGGAAACTGGTAGCTGAAAGTCATAACCATCAGTACTCTTTCAACATCTTCTGGATCCTGGTCCTGTCCCAGATGATTTCAAGCCATTCAAACTCTACCTGCATACCAGTTTTCATATCAGTTCCATAGGCTTTTGGTCCTCATGCTGCTACAAAGTCAGCCCATTCCTTTTGATAAGTGATGAGCTGGAGTCTAGGCCTTGACTTCCAAGGGTTTGAAATAATGACTTGGCATTTGCAGCAAAATAATCTGAATTTACCATATCTTGAAAGTACTTGCCACTCATTTTCATCAATGGTCATTTTTGTAAGGACTAAAATTTACCAGCCATAAATGCATGCACCCTTAACCTGTCCTGGAAATTTCAAAACACAATTGTTTCCAGACTTTGAACACAATCTCCCAACACATGGCAAAACTATATTGTTTCTTTACTTAGCAAATTCACAGAGTCCATGAACACATTCTGTTGATTCCATCTTCTTCCACCTTATCCATTACAGCACCATTCATAATGTTTCTCACAGCTGTGAAGTATTGTATTCAGTTGAGGATGCTATTGATTTCCTTACCCTCTCCCAGCCTTTGCCAGCATCCTGGGCTGTATGACCAGCAGGCTGAAAGAAGTGATTCTCCCTGTCTACTCACCTCTTGTGAGAACCCATATGAAGTACTGCATCCAGATCTGGAGGCCTCAACACAAAAAAGACATAGACCTGTTGAAAAGAGTCCAGAACAGAGTCACCAAGTTGTTCACAGCATTGGAACACCTCTTCTATGAAGACAGGCTGAGAGAGTTGGACTATTCAGCCTGGAAAAGAGAAGGCTCCAGGGAGACCTTATAGCATCTTCCAGTACCTAAAAGAGGCTTACAAGAAGGCTGGAGAGGGACTCTTCATAAAGGCATATAGTGCTAAGACAAGCTGGAATGGCCTTAACAAGAAGGAGAAAAGATTTAGCTTAAATATTGGGAAAAAATTCTTTACTGTGAGCATGGTGAGGCACTGAAACTGGTTTCCCAGAGAAGTTGTGGATTATTCCTCCCTGGAAATGTTCAAGGCCAGGTTCATTTGGGCTTTGAGCAACCTAGTCTAGTGAATGATGTCCCTGCCTATAGCAAGGGGGTTGGAGCTAGATGATCTTTAAGGTCCCTGTCAACCCAAACCATTCTATGATTCTATTCTATGATTCTAAATGTACCTATATAATTGAATGGAATAAAGAGTGTATCATCGTTGTCTCTCAAGACAGTTATGATTAATAACTGTCTCACCCTAACTCATAATAGCTCATCTTCATAATAAAGTATTGCTTGGGTATATTTGAAGATATATCATAGTATTTCTGACATAATACTTTATCTGATTAAGCTATATTTTCACACTTCAGTCTCTCCTGCATTGATCCTAACTTCTGCTGAGCAACAGAGTTGGATAGACTGCTACGCTTTGTGTGACTTCCATACTTAAGGTCAGTCAGATGAGGGCTCACTTTACCTTGCAAGACATGTAAACTGATTGCATTCCCAGTACAGTGTTTATACTACATTGTATTCTGAAATTGTCTAGGTTTAGCTGATAATCCATGGACATCTTTATGTCTTTGTTTACAAAAATGATGGCCCATACACTTTAAGAAACCACTTTCCCATGTAGGTATTTACAGACTTTGATTTAATTTCTTCCTAGACTTAGATTAGCTATGGATATCAGCTGTCTTAGCATTGCAGCACATTGCAAGTTCTTGTCCAGTTTGTTATCTGCCACAATCAGGCTAATTCTCTTTCTGAGTCAGTGATATCCAGAACATATTCCCCAATGTGTAAGCAGCATTGTTAGTCTCTAGAATATATTCTCAAATTTGCTGCATTAAAATACTTATTATAAAAATAAGCTCAGCTGACTGCCTAAAGAAATTTTGGATTTTTTCTGGAAAAGCCTCTTTCCTTTACTGTTATTTTTAACTCTAACTTTTGGAAAAATATTATATACAACTGTGAGAGCCTGTTTTATATTGCCAATAGTTTTCTTCAGGATAGTAAGAGACCAATAACATATTCTTCTTGAATCCACATTGAAATGTATCAGATTAATAAGGATTAACCCTTAACTTAACTTTAAAGAATCTATAATTATCTTAGTGTAGACTTGGAACTATAGTGTTAAACTTTTTATCAAAATACTATGCAATGCTACATCAACTGAATTATGGTAGTTTAAACATCAAACTCTTTTTGTGAGTCAAATCTGTAACCATACGATGAAGATTTGATGTATCTGGGATGATCTATTAGCTATAAAGAAAGTGTTGAGTGGTATTAATTAGGTGACAACCCTTTAATCCTTTCTGAAGCATCATACATCAACAAATTCCTGGGAACTGCATAGATACAGATAAAGAATATGGGAAGTGGAGGTTGTATTAAGATCTTGCAACTGTTTTAATGAATATTCTTCTACCATTCTAATTTCATTAAAAGGCAATGTAAACAGTAAGGCATGATTTGAAGGAGTATGGTTTAGAGGAACTGTAGATGACTGGCAGTGTACAGTGGGGGTTATCCAGTCTGACGAAGTCAACATGAACTTCAGTTTTGCAACAAGAGTGGTGGAAATCTTCCCAGAGCAAAATGTTTGCTCAATATTTGTCTGGGATTTCTAGACATCTCTCAGCACAGCAGGAGCTCTGGATCTAATGTCTGTAGATCAGATATGGTCACTGTGAAACTTCAGACCATCATCACTGGATAAACTGTCCAGTTTTACAGACCTGACCCTGATCTACTGAACGTCTTTCACATCAAAATGTCTGGACATATTGAAACTACTGCAGATTAAAAAATGGTACAGTACATGTAGAGTATGTCTTATGCTTTTTGGGCATGTTTGACTCTTTGATGTTCTGTACGTAACACACTCACACCTACTTCTAGGCAGAAAATTTAAGCAGAATTTTGGACTTCTTGCTGTCAGCCATATGACCTTAGTATTCCTTTTGGGGCAGGAGTTGTATAAAAACATTACCAGAAGATTTAGCTTGCAAATTCCCAGGAGGCAGTTGCGATACAATACACTCCAATGATCTTGGACAAAAGAACAGATCTTGGAAGTCATGATCTGTCAATTCAAGAGAGCAGCCCTATTTGCATCACCAAATTACCAGGCTCCCCATCTTGAGTGGACAGAAAGGTCACCTTTTCATTTTCACAGAAGACAGATGTTAATAGAATATTGATACAAAGGTAGAAAGCATATCATGCAGTCAATGTGATTAACTGAGACACCTAATTTTGGTGCAAATGGATCTAAGTATCAGATGCACAGCACCAGTGGGGAAACACTCTTCTAAAAGAACATGATTAAATTCCTTCTGAAGTCAGTATAGAAATAGCTATAACTATTTCTTTGAAGGATCTTGTAAAATAAAATTACACTATTTGCTTGCATCTCCTATTGTCTTAATTGAAAATGCTTACAGCCACCAGCAACAGAAATGGATGGTCTGTTTTAAAGGATATAGCAAAGTGGACAGCACAGGACTACTGCAGGTGGATCTCTTTTCTTTCAGGGTCTCAGCCCACTCTTCCAGAGAAATGCCCTAACTGCCAGCTTTTGGAGTTGTTTTCTCTCTTTTTATGGTTGTGGAGCCAAAAATGCAGGAGTGGAACGTGGTGATAAATGGAGCCAGTCAAGATAGACCCCAACTCTTACTTGCAGGCGAAAGCCTTGGACATATTGTCCCTGCTCTGTTACACTAATAGAGGTCTCTCATGCCAGGATGGAAAGAAAAACTGTATTTGTGGGTGAGAAAAGAAATATTTTCAATTATTGATATTGAAAAAGTAATATATCAATGCTGACATTGGCCCATAATGTATGAGACATTTGTGTCCTCTGAAGACAAGACCACTTAAATCCAAGCAGTAAAGAAAGGCAGTGCTGCAGTGTTTAAAGACACTTGTCAGACAAACTTTCAAAGTTATTCCATTATTTTTATTCAATGTCTATTAGAAAGCTGGATACTTTATTGAGAAAGTGAGATATCTTTCAACTAAGTTATGCTGCTGTTAGCAAGATCTTCCAGGGATTAGTCCTGAAATTGAGTTATATGAAGAAGTTCTATAAAGAATGCATATGAAAACTTGAGCAAATTTTGCATTTAATTACTGGTCATAGCATAATGTTTCAGAATGTGATATTTCATTGCTTGCTGCCATAGCACAACTCTTTGTGGTCAATATCCCCACAGGTGTAAATTCAGTATCATTCCTGGTAAGTGCAAAGAGTTGAAAAAACCCTCAGGTCACAGCTACTCTTTTTTTCTTTGCATCTTTTGGATCACTTAATTTCCATGTTTTGCACTTCTGATTCTATTTCTGTAAGAAACAGTGAGAAAAACAAGTTTGTGCCCTAAGTATGAGGTCTGCAATGAGAACAAATCCCTAGGGAGCCTTCAATGATGCCACACAGAGCAAAACTAAAAGCAGTCTTGGAAAAATACTTCAACACAACCAGCTTATTATTGATGCCATGTAGATCTAAGTCACTGCCCAATTCATTCCACCTACATAGAAAAGGCCTGCAGTCTAAAATATTTTATATAATACTGGCTCATTAAAAAACATATCCAGTTACTTTTTTTTAAAGCAGTGATATTACAGTTGATATCTGGCTGAACTAAACAAAATGTCAAGCAGATTATGAGCCTTTTGGCTGAACTTTTTCTTTAGAAAATGCTGACTCACTCAAATTGAAGCTCTGCAAAAGAATGTGCAGCTCTAGTGAGATGTTCTCCTCATGGGGAAACTGCTATCCAGCGCAGCATTTCAGTGCTGGGAAGCTTGATCCTGAAACTGCATCTGGGACACTCACTACCTCTCTGGGCACAGAAGGTGAAAGGCATGTAGTCATAGAGTATTGCAGGGAAAATTGCCCATTATCATGGATTGAATCAAATCAAGATCAAAGCAGTTTCTTGTTTTGTTAATGTTACAGAAATTGCTGACAATCAGTAATTTAGGGGCATTATCATCAGCACAACAAAACCTACATAACACTAGACACATACAAAGTGTAAATAGCCACTTAGGAATTTCTGAACAGTATTCCATGAAAAATACCAAAGCATTTCAATCCTACCCCAACACACTCACACACACTGATGTGCCCATTTGTGCCCTCCATGTGGCCCTGTGATGTATCCTGAGAATGACGCATCCCCGTTTTGCAAGCTGTAGGTTTTCATCCCATACTGGAGATATGGATGTCCCAGCTCTGCATGTGCCTCTGCAGCTCCACACAGCCTGCTGGGACTGGGACTGGTGCATAATGTCCCTCAAAGTCTAACAGGCAAAACAAGGTGTAAGTCCCCATCTGTGTTCCTCTCCTCAGGCAGGACACAGACAGCTTGTGGTAGCCTGTGGGAAGGTTAAGATGCTGCAGGGCAGCTCCTGGTAGTGCTACATTAGGCTTTGCTTCATAAGCTTTTCTTATACCTCTGGGTCCTGGGTAAAGGAAGTTAAAGGAGTCTTTTAAACTTCTTAAGCTGACACTTTTTATGATTTAAAAGTCACCAGCCAAACACCTGGTTGCTCTTTAATCTGGCTGGTGGTTATCTTCCTCCCAGAAGTACCAGTCCATTCAAGCACTTGAGCTTGTAGGCTTTAGGGTATTTGGGGTTTGGTTTTGGGTTGTTTTTTGTTTTTTTTTCATCATTCACCAATTAATGATTTCATCTGTTAGGATATTTTAAGAGATTGAATGGAACAGTTGCAAGTTGTAATGAAAAGTTTGAAAAGGGATTTGAAACTACGTGCTTAATTTTTATATTCCTGAAATGAGATACCTCAACAAAACCTGTTAGCAAGGACATCCTAGAAGGGAAGAGAGATAAGGGGATATCTGATTGGTTCCTAATACAAGCTAATAGGCAAGATAGAGACAGAGTCTCCTCAGAGGTGCTCAACAAAGGGTCGAGACTCAACAGTTATAGGGGGCACCAGATATAGGGGGAGCCCCCTACACCAAGCTGGGGCGTTGGACTGACGGCCGGAAGAATTCGGGC
>JAWWLZ010000118.1:97650209-97672201 GCA_035041345.1 Poliocrania exsul
GACACGGGGCTTCCCACCTTGGAATAGCAGGGTAGAGAGGGGAGGGGGTAGGGGTAGATACAATAATACAATACAAGGTGGGGTGTGGTGTAACAGCCCCTCAGGGGAGCTGTAACAAACTGAGAGAGGTGACACAAATTTTGCAACTAAAAAGCCCATAGCAAGTAAGGACATAATTTTAAAACTTCAGTAACAAGTCTCTCAGTATGTATCTTATCAGGTTCAAGGTACTTCTCCAGCGCAGCTCTCCTTGGGATTCATTTCAGCATTTTCCTACAGTCAGGTGTCTTTACATTACTAATTTTCAAACGTACTTAGACACTGAAATCGGTTAAATTGATTTCAATGAAAGTTGGGTGCTTTGTCAATGCAGGACTTGGTTTCCTTGTTTTTCAGTTTCTAATCTTAAAAGATGAAATTTCCAAACATCACCAGCTGTTCAAATGTCATTTTTAACAATAAATTTTCACATCCAAAAGGGCAAACAAAATCAGGTGTATGCAGACACAGATGTGAAGTAATTTATATTCTGCAGTTACTCCAAGTTGTCATAACTTGATTTGCAGAACAGCTTTGTGATTATCACAAGACTTTAAAGTAGAAACCATTGATCTTTGGAGCTCACTTTCCTTCCACAGGCATGCCACCTTCTGTCAGAATGGTCATTTAATTTCTCTACATACAACTCTTCTGTTTTACTGTCTAATTCTACCTCCATTACTAAAATATCAATTGTCATAAATGGCTTAAGGCTGCACAGCCAAGTGCAACTCTGTGACTGTGACCCTCAGCTTCTTCATAATCTTTAACTACTTTATTATGAGGATTAGGATGGTATTCAGGAGTCTCGGGCTTATTCTATAAAACCTCACTGCAGCATTCAATCCCTGCTCTGAAGACCTTAGGCTCTCAATAAGTACAAGTGACAAAAATTACTGTTTTCCTGACATTACAGATCTCCTATCTGTAATACAACTTGGTGCTTCTGCTCTGAGCAATTATCACACATTGGAAAGCAGAAAACGCATAATAGCTCAAAGCACCTCTTCCCTCTTCAGACAGTAAGTGGCAGCATTGCAATGGCCTTTGCTTCCCTATCTTCTTTGTTATCTTACAAGGCTGTCCCCCTTTTCTCCTAAAATACGCAAAACTCCTGCCATTTCTATGTCCCTAAAATCTAATTTTATATTGTGTAACAATATAGAATAACTAATATTATAATTTTGTATAACGTTATATAAGAAAAAATAAATTTGCAGATTTGGGGTCTCCTTTGTGAATGGAGACTTGTGTATATCAAAACCAATCCCTCCATTTCCATGCTTTCAGCCAGGGAGTATTTTGGATCCTTGTCAACATTTCTAAAAACTGAACAAATTAAAACAAAGTATAAGGACATCTGGAATCTCTTCTTTCTGCTCCTGAAGCAGAGGATGTGAATGGGCTGTCTGTAATGTAGATCCTTATTTTTTTAACTTCATATTTGATAGCCGTTAAAACATGAACCTGAAAAATCAGCATCAGATCATTTCATGTTAATTGACTTGCCAGCGATACAAGATTGTATTTACCCTTTTCTAAAAGGGCTTTTTGGAAGAACAGCTGTGATTTTTTTCCTGGCTCATAATCATCAGCTGCAAGGAAACTGCAATCAGAAGGGAGGAGACAGATCTGCTGATGAAGCATAAGCCTGCCTCATATCTAACTCCTCATGAAGACCCCTTTGATGGCTCTGCAGTGGTAGAGGAACAACGTTCACCAGGAATTCAGTGTTGTCACTTGCATAAGCATATAGTCCTAAATGCAAATTGCACCCTTTTCAGAGTCTGCTGAAGGCAGTGGCAATTTTCAGTTGTACAGTGGGACTGAAAAGTGGATCTGTTCAGCAAGAAATGAATTCCCAGGATAATTATTTTGCTGGTTAGACCTGTCTGTGGTGATTAGCTTGTGTATTCATTAGGTCTTAGGCTCTTTTCACATTATCTGGCTATGTACCTGATGCTGGATGTTACCTGTCAAAGGTTGTTGCTTTTGCTGGTGTGGCATTTATGCTACCGGCCTTTGCAGAGCAATGAAAAGTGTATGCTCTATCTCTTGTGGAAAATTGTCCTTAAAAAGATCCAGTTTCCCCAAAGAGCATGGTAAATTGTGTAAGACAGCTTTTCCTTGAGAAACCCTACTTATTAGCTGTCAATATTAAGAGATGAGTGAAAAGACTCCTTTATTCTTCAGGGCAAAATGGAGCACTTCCAGTGAAGGCATCCTGGAAACACTTAAAGTAAAGAAAAATGAAAATGGCTTCATAATAATTTGCACCATGCTTATGTCAAAAAATCATGACATTTCTGAGTCCTCGTATTGAGTAGCGTCATATTAACTTAGGCCTGACTTGGTGCTAGGGCTTTTAAGGTCATGTTTAGGAGAACCAGTCATAATAATATTTTAGAGGAATTTTTAAAAGTATTAGTTAAAATGATGATACACTGTGTAGTCTGGCAATTATTCAAAATTCCATTTCAGTAATATTTATGTTTTTCTGCAACATCAAGTGCAAGCACTTTTATTCAGCATGGTTTTAATATATATTGGAATACTGAGAATACAAGTGTTTTACAAATTTAACCCATTACTATTAATTATTACTACAGAATTTTTCCTTCATTGTCTCCCTGACCTCTAAGGAACATTAATGAGAATGTTTGCACATTGGGAGTGTGACCTGGTTTTAATGAATGTCTTTCACTGAAACTGTACAACTAAGATGAAAGCTCTCAAATGTTAATACACTTGAGGTTTATAATGTCTAATGTTAATGTCACAGGACATAGGTCATGGAAGCAAACTGGGAGTGATTGCTCATGATAAACCATCTGCATGTTATTTTGCAGCAATGAAACAGGATAAACTAAGTCCCAGGACATGTCTACTGGGTTATGAAGTTATTGCAGGACTTCATCAAGCATTAATGAGGCCTCATTTGAACAAATGGGAAATTCTTGAAATAGGATATCACAGAATTAACTTGTGAGGGGCTCAAGGGAATAAATGTTGAGAAAAAGCTAACTAGATTTGGCCTTTAATGATGCATAGGGAAAAAGAGGAGAGGAACTTCTCACATTTCATATTGCAGTGTTAGGCTACAGCAACTGCCCTGTGTCCACTTGAGAAATAAAGAAGGACTTTTTGCAGGACTTTTTTTCCTTTGTTTTCTTCTCCTTTCTTCTGTGTTATTTTGGAGGTCAAGATTTGAGATTACATGTTCATGCATAGGACAATGAAAGAAATCTTTAAGCTGGATATGTACATTCGCAGCTATAAGGAATAAAAATCTTTTAATATCACTGCCCCTATTGTGCTCTAAACTAGTTGTGCCTCTTAGTATCCAGCTACAAATTATAGCTTTCAGGCTAAGTTGTTATGTCAGCTAGTAGAGATTCATATGTGCTTTTATATTATGGTCTGGTTTATATTCTTCTTAGCTTTGTACTATTCTGTGATGGGAACAAAAACATACAGTGGAGGAGGACTAGAGAAATGAAATATCTCTTTTAAATTTTATCTATTTGAAACTGAATTTAATTTTAGTACATGATTTTGAAGTGTTTAAGTCTGCAAATATTTTGAGACAACTTTTTTCAAATGTTAAATTGTTTTTCATTGCTACAAGTTACAGCTTCGGAATTACATACAGGAAGCTATCCTTAAAATAGTAATGTGGAATGTGCAAACATATATTGTCCCATTAAAGGCATGTGCATACTGCTAGTTTTTAAGAGAGCAAACACACAACTTATTCTCTTAGAAGGGATGCATTTATTTTTCCCTGTGCTCTCAGTTTTGAAGATGCAAGGGTTAGGTCTATTTTCCACCTAGCTGCTTATACTCCTCCGGTGGGATAGCTAAAGCCTTATACTACAAAATGGCAAACTCACTTGTAGTCAAATTTGTTCCTGTAGCATTCCCTGGAGTCCAGTTGGTGGGACTGAATGGGGTTAATACCAGCAGAGAGTTTGAACTATTTGTTGTTAAGTGGGGAAACAGCACCAACTATCATTGTCATAAGTCTCTTTTGCAAGCTTTATAAGAAAGTACAGATATGTAAATAAGGTACAGGAAATTATTTTCCTTTCCAGGGAATTAGACTGTTTGATTACAGCATGCTTTGGTTATTTAATAACATCTGGAGAGGCTATTTCAACTGCATTCAAGATAAAACTTAGATTAAAATCTTGGAACATACCATTCACAGGAAGATGTGGAAATAATACTATGTATGAAGGAGGAAAACAAATAACAACCTATATATTCATGTTATTAGGCAGTGGTCAACATTTATTTTTCTATGGAATTACAAATTTTTTAATTTTTTTTTTATCCACTGTTAGTCATTCCTGAGTAATCTCTACAAAATATATTGCCCATTGCTACAAGAAAGGACAGTTTAAAACAATTCAAGTATTTCTGGAAACCACCAAAAGTTCTATCACATAGTCATAGAAACATGAAGTTAAAAACTTTCCTGGTACGATAGACATCCAGATCTTTCTTCTGGGCCCATAGAGAAGCACTGGACAGACATTCATCTTGATTTTGGTCAGGGAAGATATGAAGGGTGTTAAAAGGATATGCTCATGTCATTAGTCTTTAAAAACAGACGGATTCACTGCCCAGTCTCTCCTTAAGGTCTGAAGAGAATGTCAATGGAGAGAAAGAAGCATATAGAGGCACATTCCTGACTTATGGTTATCTATTCCAGGATGAGTTGAATTACACCCAAGGACAAAAGGCACCTTGATGACTAGTATGAACACTGACCTTGTAAACATCCTCATTATGGCCAGTGCGTCCAACCCACAGAGTTATATTTTTTCAGAAGCAAAGTGGAACTGAGAGAAGGGTCTCCAGGGTTCACTGATCAGCTTAGGTCCAACTTCAGAGAACCAGACAGCCTAAGCAGCTGGCATTTCCCCATGTAGGCTATGTATGCAACTACCTGTCAAAGAATAAGCCTGAGCAGCCTTTTTGCTTAATGTGACATAGTAAGGAAAATTCTAAAGAAGACTAAAGGGTGAAATGAGATGAGAAATTATTTCTTAGCTTTTCTCATGCTCATATAGAAAGGGAGCAGGGAGTTCCTAAAAACTAGGCCAGAAGCATCTCCCCAGACTGGAGAAAATTCATCCACTAATAATTTTTAGTGGAGAAACCTGCTGACATGTGAGCTCAGAGGAACCTAGGAGGATTGGCCAGCCTGCCTCTAAGTTTGACATTTGTCTTGTAATCAGTAGGATGATTCCAGGACACCTCAGTTTGCTCAGACCAGCAACAGCAGTGAAAATGAAGTTGTCATAATTTAAATCACATATGGTTTTATTCTGGAGCCTTTTATATTTTGTCTATAATCAAATAATTCAGTGTAACTGTTGGGTTCAAGGACCTGGAAACAAGTGAAATATTTTAATTATTCTTGTGAGATCTACTGCCAGTATACTACTGCTGGTATACTACCACCTTTTTCCTCTGAGTTTCTCTCTCTCACAACTGAGTGACCACACTAATATCTGTTTATTCTTTAGTATTTATTATAAACTATGAATATTCAAGCTATCAATTGCAGTTATATTCAATAAATTGTTGAAATGTTAGATAAAGTAGCTTGCAGATGACATTCCATGAAGTGAAAGAAAGAAAGAAACTTCTGCAGAACAGAAACTGTGTGGATTTTATAGGTCTGGCATTGCCAGATGAACAGCAGTTAGAAATTGTACCTGAGCTGAATGGTCTGAAATGACTATGTCCTTTAGCCAGCTATGACTAAACACATATACCAGCAGAGTGAATTAAAGGGGATTAATTTACATAGGAACAACAACAGTATTCTGTATGCTGATGTTGTAATTTCCTTTGCATCAGGTCACTCTTACTTATTTGATTATTTAGCTGATCAGCAACCTAAACCATCTGCACTCAGTTAACAGTATTATTCCTGCTAAAATCTGAGCTTGTGTTATTTGTAGGGATATTCGTAAGGTTCTTGTTAGTTTAAAGAAATGCTGTACTGACTTAACTAATCATTCGTGGGAAAGCAAAGAGTTGGCACTCACTGTAGGTACTATGTCTGCTATCACATATCCTCTTTCTTTGCTAGCATGGAAGGCATTTTGAAGCAGACATTTGGAAATACCCTTTAATTGCTAACCCTTCACTGAGACACTGCAAAACAAAATGGCACAAAACATGTATTACTTATCTGCTCACAAAGCACAAGTATAATCTTGGGAAGAGTAATTTCATTTAGCTTTGGATAACTTCTAGTCCTGAGGACTTCACTGCCACTGTCCAAGCTCGCTCGGCCGTGGCAGATGAACCTCAGGAGTTAAAGGGTGGGGCCAGTTCTGTGCACGTTGTGCCTCACCTGAAAAATCCACTGTGCAGGCTGGAAGGGCACATCCATGTCGGGAGAGCCCTGCCCAAATCTTTGTTCGTGAAGCCAAGCCATGATGATGTAGTTACTATATAGACCAGAAATGCTCAGTAGTGAAATTTTTATATTTATGTCTAATCAGGTACAATAAAGATTTCATGCTCTAAAATGTGTGTCGAAGTCATGACTCTTTTTCCATTAATCTTTTTTTCCTCCTTAAAATTCAATTTCTTCAAATTTCTTATATTATCAAAGACTGATTATTTCCCTTCCTTTTCCAAACATTCTAATCTTTTTTCATTTCTCTCTGACACTTTGCATTTTCCAAGGAAATATATCTGTGTATAAAGTCAATGTTCTCAAGAGCATTTCCTCAAAGAAGTTTAACAAAGTTCCTCTACTTCCCATGATCAGTGTTGTGTGTACACACTGCTCTGAGGAATGAACACTGTTTCCTTAACAAATAGGCCCAAGAGATGTCTCAGTAGAGTCCTAGCAATGTCTATTTTCTAACCACTAATTAGTTTTCTATTCCTCAGAGTCCATCCTGTTCATAAAGGCAAAACTTTCCAGGGGCTGGCCTGAGCACTGATGAGCTAGCATCCAGCCTCAGGTAATCTATATGATTTCATCATGTTACTGTGCCCAGTGCAGGGCCTTCTCTTTGTGGATATTTCTCCCTTTCTTTCTGATATAATTGAAATTTTGAGCCCTCTTCTTTCCTGTGTATGAATTCTGTTTGGGTATGGCAGCTTTCCAAAACACCACTTTCATGGAACAATATCAAGAGTACTTCATATTTTCTTTGTGTATCACATTAAGTGCATTGAAGTCAAATATGTAAATTGACTAAAGCTTGACATGTATTGCTGTGCTGGCACAATCACACAGGCTAAAGCACAGATTTCTGTCACAGAACAAGATACAAGGACTGAGTAGATTTAGATATGTGCATTACATAAATACCTTAATGAAGACCATGTCAGTGCCAGATTTGCAAAGATGCTATATCTTCTATAAGCAGCCAGATTTAAAAATATGCAGTGCTAGAGAAATGTATCGTCTACTGGGCAATTAATTCACCAGTTAAGTTATTCTGCATTTCTTAGTGAATTTTTATGCTGAAAAACTCAGGTCATGTTGAGACACATGAGCTGACAATTATCCTATAACAGCCTATATGGGAGCACCTTCCACTAGTTCAGAGCTCACACCTTAAGGATTGCACAGGGCTAAAGGACCGCAATGCAGTAACTTCCTTGCAGGGTTATTAGCTGTCACTCCCTGTTTCTCCAGCAGAATCTAAGGAGAAAAATGGGAGAGCAGTTATTTATAAATAATTGAAAGCTGCTCTTTGCCTACATTATCACTCTAATCACACTAAGATTATTGCAGCCTTTCTAAGGATCTCTAGACTTCAAATTGGGATCTTAAAGGAAAGCAAGTACAGATAACTGAATAAATCAGCCCTTTCTCTGGAAGGCATATAATTTTCAATTAAAAATTGGAATGTAATATTCACAGGTTTGAGACTCCCTAGAGAACATATTTCTGTCTGCCATGCCCCTTATGTCATTTGGAAAGACTAAGCACAATGTCAATTTTTGTAAACACATTATATTTTCCACTTCCTGTTTGATGGGGTAAAACAGAAGAGGTTCAGATGTGCTAGGTTTCAAAGAGCTAAGGGGAAAAGGTAAGAACTGGCAGTGCTAATTGCAGTGTCTTCAAACACAGTTCACATCCATTTACAAACACAAACATGCCTGTGTAGATTTTGGTTGCCAGTGGACTATGAGGTTTGATGCCCAGTTAAACTGAGATATAAAGGAAGGCCTTAGCAGTGGCATGTGGCCACTGCCCACTGGGGCTCCAGACTCTCAGTGCAACCTGGTTAGTCCCTATGGCATGTCACTGCAGGCTCTGTCCTCACCCTTGCAGGCAGAACTTTGGTGTATCATGCAGAAACACTCCTGTTCACATTTCTACATTGTGTTGCTGTCTCCAGGCTTCTCATTTATGTTCACACAGTGCTTCTACACATTGTTTCACACTGGTGCAGGGAAGGTTTGAAGAACAAATATCAGCCCTCAGCAAATCTTCATTTAGTATTTTGCCCCTCGAAGAACTGAGGTTTCAGCATCAGGTGTTGAGCCTTTATGTCTCATCTTAATTGAGATCATAATTCAAAATCTCAGTTTTGGGACTCCATTTATTTGCAGAAGGCACATCTGGACACAATATTGCCCAAACAAAGTTTCTAGACCCACTGCCTACACTTGTTCTCAGGATGCTCGTCTGTGAAAAAGAGTTTTGTGACTAAATATAAACTGAAATCAATTTCTTTACAAAACAGATTTGTGTCCAGGGAAACTTCTGAGTTTGTTTATTTCTCTTACACTGCCTTTTTTTATTTATGAGTTACTACGTGTCCTAAACTAGAATTTCCATTAAAATTCCTTTGAGATATGACTACAAATATGTGAGTTGAATATGGATAAAATTGAGAGGCTTTGTTTGTGTCTTTGTTGAATGCTATAACTAGCTCCTTTTAAATTTTTCAGCCATATTTCAGATCTAAATAGTGAGAATCTTTTTGCTTTTAGTGTTTGGGACTTGACTTGAAAAATACAGAGTCTTCTTTTCAGAAAGTGGAGGCTCTGCTTTAAAAAATGTATCATTACAGGTGGGAAGATTTTGAATACATTCACTTAAATGTTTATATATTTTATCCCACTTATCAATGAGGCAAATTAAATCTAATTTTGTATCTTCTCATATTTACTATAAATACACTTGCTTGCTGAGAAACATCCTGTGAGAACAAAGCAACAGCAAGTTCCCTGCTTGAGAGCTCAAAGGATTAGGCCAATTGCAAAAGTTTCTTTTCCTGAAAGAAAGTTTAGCCCAGGAAAAATAGAAGTTTGCCCCAGGCTTAACTCACTAAAAGAATCAAATCGACTGCCAGATATCTTAGCTATGGGTTAAAGCCATTTTGTCATATATTTCAGATATCTGCATTTACTAGCTCAAATGATACACTAAGATTCTTGCAAAGAGGTCAATGACACATAGGTGAAAGACATACTGGGTGCAGTGGGAGAGATAGAGAAAGATTTTCTATAATTATGTTGGAGATTTAAAAAGTTAACAAACATGTTGTGTTACAGGGTGGAGAATGCCCCTGAGAAAATTCAGTAGTTTCCATACACTTCTCTGGTTTTGTTACTCATCCTCCCACATTTCTCTTTCCTTCCTCATTTCCGTCACAGCTGCACTTTAAATAATCTGGGCCTGATTTCCTTTTCCCTTGCCCCTGTTTCACTGCAGTCTGTTGGGGTTAGAGTTTGTTTTGTTTCTCTGCTTCAGGTAACAGCAATGTTATACCAGGGACATGAAGATAGAACTTACGAGGGTGACATAGAATTTGGGAATGATGCTCTGAGAAAAAAACTAGAACAAATACTATTTATTCACACATGTCAAGTAGCTAAACTGTGGAGAAATATCTTCTCTAGTTCCTTGTGCAAAGACCAAAGCATCTGTATACAGAAGCTTTTTTCCAGTTGTGCACTGGCTATGGATGAAACATCATGTCAAAAATATGTTTATTGATATGTGGATGTTGCAGGTAGAAGGAAAGTGAATTACAGTAATTTCAACACAAAAAATTGACATTGTCTCTATGGTTCACTGGAGCATATTTAATAAATTTTCTTTCTGTTTTGATTGAATAATATCCTAAATCATCTACAGGAAGGAGAATGGATTTGTGTTTGGAGCATTCTTAGGTCTACCAGTCTAGCACTTCTAATAATGAATTTCTAACTGCACACATACAATGTAATAAAAACTATTGCATTTTATGTGTATGAAAGTTGGCACAAATAACATGTACAAGTGGAGGCTTCTTTTCACTGAAAGGATCTGTACCTGAAGAAGGAACTCCTCTTTCCTCTCTTTCAGTCACACTTACCAGTGACTTTTAAAATTACATGTTGCAAAGATTTTGGAGGCAACATCCTGGTCTTAGTCTATGACTGACAGAATAGGTCTTGGTTACTTGCATCTCTTCATGTGTGTGTTCTGTCACCTCAGGAGACACGGAGTCTCTGTCCAGAGGTAGCCCTGGATAAAACAAAATGTGTAGATAAACCCAGCAGATTTCCTGCTGATCACCAAAAGATGGGAACAAAGAGCTCCTCCCTCTGCAGAGCACTAAATCACAGTGTTTACATAACACCCTTAATAATTTTTTTCAAATGTGTCACACAGAAGTTTAACAGTGCTGCTCATCTCAAAGCTTCTTCCTTTCACGGTAAGAAAAGGGGCTGCTCTTGAGCCCAATCCAAGTTATTGTTCAGCTAAAGACAGATTGTTTTGCTGCATTGAGCAGAGCTCTGTTTATAACAGAGGTTTTATATTTTTTGTGTTTTAAAGGTAGATACTGGTCTGGTCCCACCTCTCCAAGCCTTCAAAAGGAACAATAGAATTTATTTAATTAGAAAAAGAGCTTACATCTACATGTACTGTACAGGTATTATGTATAAAATATAGGCTCAGTCAAGATTAGAAGGGCATTGAATGAAGTGCACGTTGTAAAATATTACTAAATTATGACAAACAACTTGAGTTTGAATAGTATATGAAGTATATCACAGAACTTATTCCTAAACTAAATCAACAAGACCTTTAAAAAGTTTTCCATTTGGCCCTCACTTTCTCAAGTTATTCAAGTTATAAATACACCTAGAATGAAGTGTCGCTGATTCAATGTACAAAGCATAAAAAGCCAAAAATAATATTAGAGGGAAAACTTACTTCACACACAACATTTTATATTGCCAAGCTACTCTGTTTTCTTTTACGTCCTAGAGATTTTAGCATAAATTATTTACAACTGACAGCTGTTAGCATTCATACTGTTCAGTCCACTTTAATGAACTTCATTTGAGATTGAATTATATGAAAGCATTCCCCAATCAGCAAGCTATCCATTAGCAGTAACTTCTGATGATTCCTTATAAAGTCAGGACACAGTGAACATATTCTTCACTACATCTACAAATCACATGCTAAGGTCAAACAACCCTAAGATTGCAGAGCAAGCACGGAATTGTTGCGGTTGCACGACAAACACTCCTTCCAGTTCAGGCCTGAAGGAGTTGTTTAGCAATGACAGACCAGCAGTCTGGAAAGAGGACTGCAGATTCAAACAAAGATAGATGATACTCTAAGTCTGCAAAAGTTTGTCCCACCATTAAGCCTCAGCTAGAAATTAATTGAAAAAAGATAGTTCCTGGGCATTAACTTTAAAAACAAGCGTTTATTAAGTTATTTATTTTTAATTACATGATAAGTGTCACTTTGACATGTTAAAAGCAGTAATAATAATTTCAAAACTAAGTAACTTTAGTGAAAGCATGGGGATGATGATGCACATTGCAGCTTCTATAAAGCTGCTCTACTTTAGAACTTCTATCATGTCTCTGCTCCTTAGATTCCTTTACTGATTAATTTCTAACTATTCAGACAAAGGCTGCTACTTGTAACTTCTTGTTCCTATTATAAGAGTATGACAGGATAGTTAAAAACACTCCACAGGGTGACAGGAAGGATGTTCACAACAGTCAGTTTTATACACCCAGAGGGGCTGACTGAATTGAAAAAGACATTATACCTTGAGCTGCGTTTGAAACCAGTTCCTTTGAGAGAGACAGACCAAAACTACTTCACGTGCTCTCTGGCTCGAACAGCACAAGCTGGGGACAATCAGCTGGAAAGCAGAGAAGGTCCTGGTGATCCTGCTGATATAAAGCTAACCATGAACTAGCAAAGGGCCGTCACAGCAAAGGCCAATAGCCTCCTAGGTTTCAATAGGCAGAGAGTTGCCAGCAGGAAGGTCATCATTCCCCTCTTTTCAGCAAAGGTGGGACCCATCTGGACTGTTGGCTACAGCTCTGAGCTGCTCATAATCAGAGAGACGTGGACATACTGGAGAAAATTCAGTCAAGGGCTATGAAGACGATAAGCAAAAGGCATTTGATGAAAGGCTGAGGAAACTGGGACTGTCCAGACTATAGAAGGCTCAGGAGAACCTTGTAAATGTATGCAAAAGCCTTCTTATTCCTATTTGAAATGTTTTCTTTGCTTTTTGAAATGTAGGTTATATCACCACTATAGTTTTCACACCAAAAAAATCACTTCTGGGAGACTCTAATAGCACTACATAGAGGCACCTGCTTTGAAGGAACTAAGGGTATCTGCTTTACACATCACCATCATGCTTTTGGGCAAAGGCTGCGAGTATTTTAATCTGTTCACATACCACCCCTACACATAGAGCAATTTCTGATGAAATACGGTAATGCAGTTCTAAGTATACATTCACAGACAGAAAGGCCAGCAAGTTAGAGACAGATCTCTCTTCTGGGCTTCGAGTTATGTTGCTCATATACACAACTTGCTAATTTCATTCTGTGCATGTAATTCCTACCCTTAATGAGTTTTTACTTTTTGGAAGTTACCTTGCTATCAAGAAATGCACCAAGCATAAGGCATTAAAATAACCAGAAATAAAAACAGAATAAAAAGTCCTAGAACCATAGAACAGATTATAAATAGAAAATATATTTCAGGAAACATCTTTGACATATGGTTATGGAACAGTTTGAGCAGAGTGCAATCATACAGCACATACAGGACAACCAGAATATCAGGCGCAGCCAGCATGGATTTAGGAAAGACAGGTCCTATTTCATCAACCTGATTGTAGGGATGGGGTAAAGCCTTGCAAGATGGACCCTGTGGAACTTGTTGGGAGTTGTAGTTTATGCAAAAGCTCTGGAAAAGGATACCTAACTGTGTATGCCCAGGAGACAGACTTTAAACCTATTAGGATACCACGTGTCCACACCCATGTAACCATCCCTTCCCCAGGGTTTATAAGCACATGTTGACTGTTAATAAACAATTCACTTACATGTCTCCTGTGTCTCACCTGTCACACTTGAACCTCCTTTTTTGACAGGGTGACTTGTTTAGTGGATGAGGGAAAGGCCTACGTGCTCTTCAGTAAAGCCTTTGTAACTGTCTCCCACAGTGTTCTCTTGGACAAGCTGGCACCCCATGGCTTGGACTGATGCTCTCTTTTTGGAGTTAAAAACTGACTGGATTGCCAAGCCCAGAGAGTCGTGGTGAGTGTTGCTGCATCCAGCTGGTGACTGATCACTAGTGGGATTCCCCAGTGTTCACTGGTAGGGACAGTCCTGTTTAATATCACTATCAATGACTTGGGCGAGGGGCCCAGTGTTCAGTTCTGGACCCTTCACAAGTGGAAAGACATTGAGGTGCTGGAGTGTGCCCAGAAAAGCGCAACAAAGCTGATGAGGGGTCTGGAGCACAAGTCATATGAGGAGCAATTGAGGGACCTGGGGTTGTTTAGTCTGGAGAAATGGGAGCTGAGGGCTGACTTCATTGCTCTCTACAACCACTTGAAAGGAGGTTGTGTAGCCAGGTGGGGATCAGCCTCTTCTCCCAGGCAACTAGTGACCAGGACAAGAGGAAATGGACTCAAGATGCACTGTGGGAGGTTCAGGTTGAACTCTGGAAAGAATTTCTTCTCTGAAAGAGTGGTTAAGCATTGGGACAGGCTGTCACCATCCTGTAAGAGTTCAAGAAATGACTCGATGTGGCACTTAGTGCTATGGCTTACTTGACATGGTGATGTTCAAAGGTTGGACTTGGGTTTTTTTCCCAACCTTGATGATTCCATTCCATTCTATTCTATTCTTTTAATTCTATTCTATTCTAATAATGTTGCAGCTACTCAGAAGAATCACACATTAGGCTCCTTTTACAGTCGTACTTCATTCCAATTTTACTGTCTCTACCCCAGTCTAAGTATAGGCACCACAAACATATACAAAACCAGCTGGCAGCCAGTGTTCTGACATAGCTTCCAGCTCAGCTGTCATCCCAGCTGATTCTCAGTGAGCTCAAATATAATCTGTTGAAGATGTCATTCCCACAGGAAGCTGAGGATCAGTTCACACAGGACTTTGTGTTTGTTTGCATATGTGTATTCACTGTAGTTAATGTCATTTTACTGACTGCACTTAAAAATTACCCTCCCCCGAGCCGTGTGAAATGAGATTATCCCTCAAACCACGGGACTGTTTCTGACAAAATACACATGAATCAAGCCACAGCTATTCTCCCACGTTCATGAGAACTACTGGTTTCAAGAAAGAAGCATCTAAATAGGATCACATCCTATTTTGTCTACGTTACTCTGAATAGAAATAATGGATTGGCTACTTTTTAAAGGTTGTGGTACAGAATGATTGCAAAGTGATTGTAAGCAAATCTTTTGGGTCTCAGACAAATATCAACATTTTCCTTCAGGATTCTATGTCATAACATCTTCCTAGGCTAAACTTTTAAAAAAATGAAACTGTTTTCACTGAAACAAAATTACTGTAAGGATAAATGTGCAAATTAAAACAGCCGTAACAGCCCTAAATAATAATAACAACATCATTATCTATTGTATGATCCTAAACCAGCAAGGTCCAAATGAAGATTTGTGGTATATCTGTTACCAGTTTCTGAGTGGCTGTGAAAAGATCCGATCTAGTTTCAAGAAAGCTCTTACTACAACCCCTTTTAGCCAGCTAAATCTGCTGAAGCAAATTGAGTCATCAATTATTGAAAGATTGCAAGCAATTTTTTTAAAAAGAGCTCTCTAATAGGGAATAGTTCCACAGTAGAAAATGCAGGAATTCCTTTATTTGATAGCCAGAGTGAAAGAAGGAAAAAAATTACTAAAGTGGCTGAACTCTATTCTAGAAACAAGCATCTGTCCACAAAGAATAGGTAATGTGTATGATAAAAGTGTGACTAGAAGTGCATGGCTGTAAGAATATGTCTACAAAAAACATGCATTCCACAAAGCTGAGTAGCTCATACAATTTAGAGGAAAACAGAAAACAAAATATTGCCAGCTAGAATAATAAACATGCAAAACCTCCCATCTTTGGTGTATTCTTAACAATAGGATGTCTGGTATCTTTTCATAGCGTGCCAGTCATACTTTAAAGTCTCGTGTACCCTAAACTAAAAGCAGAGCATCCTATGTGGCACGGCTTCCAACCATAACACTGGCAGCCAACACTCACTCATCAGTTATGATGGGATTTTATACTGGTGGGACTGACCACCAGTTTACACTGTCTGGATGCCTGAGTATCCAGTGCTGGTATTACAGGGTAAATCTTTTAAAATCCTTTAGCAACACTGCTAATACAAATATTCTCCTATGCCAGCATACTGTCAGGAACAGGGATGCTGATGCTGTCCACAACAGTCTCAGAGAAGAAATAAAAGATGACAAAAGTGAAGTGTAAATATGAGATCATGGAAGACAAGTTGGAAAAGGGAGTAAGGATCTTAGTACTTCTGCTTAAGCAGGAATTGTGGAATCGTCTCTTCCCCTTAAACTTTCCTTCTCCCTGTCTTTAGCCTTTGAAAAGGTGTCTGGGACACTCTAAAAGAAATTCCCTTAATTTCTTGACCCATTTTCTATCCAATAGGTAAATTGTTCTGAAAATCAGAATAGTTTCATACTTTAAGACACATAAGTTGTGTGACACCCAGCTTTTGAGATCTAAATTCTAAAGCTTACGCAGAATCTGTCTCTCAGGACCCAAACTTCATTTCAACTGACAAGGCCAATGCTGATACATGCTTCAGCATACTTAATTCTCCTGAGGAATACTGTCAAAGTTGGCGGGGAAAAACTTTGTGAGGTCAGACGCAAAATCCTTAATGCTTTCTGGTTTATTTCTGTAAATTGGTTTTTTTGCATTTTAGTAAATATAAACAAATCTGTCCAAATTTCCATGTACTGGAAAAACAGATAAATATTTAGGCACAATCTGGAGCAAAAAATGTTTCCAGGGAAATTTTCAAGGTAATATGGAAACAAAAATCCTACCTGGCAAAAAGCCAGATAATAAAAGGATTTCTGCAATAGAAAAGCATGATAATTTCAGACCATAACATGACAAAAGCTCTAATAAACTTCCTGAATGCTTCATCCCTAGAAAAATTCCCTTCTACATTACTACTGTTGCTGTGTGATCACCTCCTCCTGCATATCCCAGTGAAGAACTAGTACTCCAGGGACTTTTTTGCCTTTGATGACTGATCTGTCTCAGCAGCTAGTGGGAGTTTGTTCTTGACTTCTGCAGAAGCTGGGTCAAGATCCAGAACAAACAGCAACAGATTTCTATTCAGATTTGTAAGAACTTCATGAAAAGAAGTCCCACAAGGTGGAGAAGGGGAGAAGGGGAAATGAAATTAATGTAAGGTTAGGGTAGATTCTTTACCTGAGACATCAAACAGCACATTTTTGATGGATATTATAGGCCAAATTTCCCCATATCAAAGCAGCAGCATTGAAATTAAGATAGTATGTCCAACTTGGCAAACTTATCTGTTGTTTTAGTGAACAGGCCAAGGATTGACTAGACGCTAGATCAGAGCTGGCAAAAATCCTCGTGGTTGTACTAGATTGATTTATGCTGACTGAGGATCTAGCAGTATGCCATCCTCTAATAAACTAAGGTATACAAGAGGCAATGTGCTAAAATTTTTGATAATTTTTTTCTGCACTAAATTTATATTACTAACAGAAGACTTCAGAATTAACTCTGGAAACATTCAAAAACATCCATTTTCCAAAACTTTAGAATCAAATCATTCTGGAAGAAAATATTTGGAATAGATTTGAAAGGTATTCTCCATGGAAATCTTCTATTGAAAAGAGTTTACAAAAATTTTACTCTGTAGATCAGAAGAGATGCACACACTTTTCATTAGGTGTAAACTCTGTTTCAGCAATTAGACATAAAAAGGCTTTACAGACTAGCTTCCTGTAAATTCAAGGGATTACTACTGATTATATCTATGTATCACTTCAGTGAGATTATTTCTGATTTGAATTTAAGACATCTAAAGCTGATCCCAAAATATAGTTTTTCATCCATCATAAAAGTAGCGTATAATGCCAAAGGGAGTATTTTCTTCACACAGTTACTCTTCTGATTCTTCTCATGTTTTGCCATCTTCCCACTGAGGAAGGAACATCTTGGTATTGCAAATAACATGAGTGTAATTTTGTTAAAGTAAATTCCGTGTGCCCTGTGGCTCTAGAATTCACTAGTATTAAAATACCAATTGCAGTAATGCAAGTAAAAATTTCCGAAATTGAATGGGTAAGTCTTAAATTAGCACATGGTCAAGAATCTAGAAAAATGCAGTTATCTTTGTTTCACAGTTCTTTAATCCATTACATTATCAGAAAATCTCTGTTGCTACTTTTTCAGGTTCCCCAGTTTTTAATTTGACTTCATACACTACCCCCATAATATGTTGATTCTCCTCCCTGACTTTATTGAACAACTATTCTTAAATGCTCTTTCTTCAATATGTGGGGTTGGAAAACCTCAAAACTGCTCTTTTCACAGATCACAGTTCTTCTAATTAACTACTTACTGTGTTCACACATTGATTTATAGCTAAGGTAACAGAAATGCAACTATGTAAAGATCCCACTGGTAGGAGTAGTCAAAATTGTCCAGTTAGTTTTGGCCCACTGTCAGGCTGATTTTTGCTTTCCTCCTGAACCAAACCTGTGATTCTCTGCCAAGATTAAAAGTCTGTCATGGGAAGCAGTTCTATCTTCTTATCCTTCAGCTTTCCTTAATGTCATGCTTTGCTAGATCTGCATATAGAGAATGTGTTTTAAAACCTAAAGTCACAAAAAGTAGCAGAAACCCAGTATTTAAAATATATGATCTGGATCCCCAGCTGGTGCAAACTTTACCTCACTACAAATATTGACATCATATTCCATTTTCAATGTTCATTGGTTCTACGGTTCTCATGTCCAAGAACACAGAAGTGGATTCTTCAGCTTATCCTCCTCTCACTGGACCTGATACGTCACAGAGATGGGAAAGCCATCACTTCACACAAGTGGCACATTCCTGAATGCAGCTGTTTGCACAAGCAAAACCACATGGCACCCAATGAGGGTTAGGCTGAGGTTCACATTAGACAGAATTATGGAGCCTTACCTGGTGATTCTCCAAGTGTTATTCATACTTACATTGCTACCATGCACACAGCTACTACTCTTCACAGAATAGCAGTTCACCCACACAAGGTGTACAGACCTCAACTTGGGATAGACTATCTCCTTGAGTACTGTTTTCTTGGTCACAAATGTCTGTGGAAGGGCATTCATGCCTGAACTGTGTTATAACAGCGCCATAGTAAGTTTGTACAAAGTTCTTACGCAAATGGCGGAAAGTGACTTTCAAAATTAAAAAAAAAACAAACAACAAAACAAAAACAAAAAAAAGGACATTAAAATTTCTACCAAAAAAGAACTTTTAAAGTCATTACACATTAACTTACTAGAATTATCATGACTCCTTTTGTATCTTTCTGATATTAAAAAGCTTATTGCCATGCATTGTAATTTCCCAGCTTTGAGACTGATTTGTGCGTTCTTAAAAAAATTACAAAAAAATTTCTTGAAAATATTATATTTACCAGTATGTGTGTGATTCACAGTGTCACTTTGCAAATTTGTTGCAAATCATTAACAATTATGCCAAGAATCATAAGGAAATCATACTGTTGTATTATAGGATATAGAAATTTGAGAAAAACAGTGAATGGGGAAAATTGTCTGATTTACAGTAATAGCCATACACCATAATTATTCAATGAATGCAAATGAGTACAATAGATTTTTCACAACCAAAAGAATGTGAAATAGTCACAGGAAGAGGCAAACTCTCATATATGTTCTCTCAGGCAGATATACCGGGAAAAGCCCCTCAACATTCCAGCTCCTTTTTGGTTTAAGGTATTTACACGAACAATTAAAGCTTCCATACTCTCAGCTCAAGGCCAAGCCAGGCTTCGCTGGAATCCTTTAGCTGCCAGATGAGCAGAGTCCCAGAACTTTCAGAAATTTTTCTTGCATCCCCTTGCAATAAAATAACTGCCAAGGTTAACTGTCAGATATTTGTAAGGAGCAGTAAATCTCACAGTGAGAAAGGCATTTCCCATTGTTTAGTTAGAAAAAAAATCTCATTGGAATATGTGTGAGAGGGAAAGAAAAACTGTGCTTTGAAGCCTGGGCTTTTTCTAAGGACTGAACATCTCAAGTCTTTGCACTAAAAAACATTTGCAAAGAATTAATATGTGAATGGGAGCTTGCAATGCAGCAGCCATTATGGAGAGAATTATAGACTGCAGTCTGAGACTTTCCAGGCCACAGCCAGTTTCATATACTAAAAGAACAAATTTATTAGCTTAATTTCTCCTCCTTTGGCTATCAATATAGCTCGCAATTAGTCTACAGTTTCTTTTGGGTGGTTGTTCTGATTTTTCTAATTATCTAAATAAAATTCCTTCAGCAGGGTTTTTTGGCCCACAGAATTCCTTTTAGTGTATATGCAACACTTCCAAATTGGATTGCTTATGATAATCTCTTCCTGCAAGCTAAATTCCATCAGAAACACCTGTGATTTTTAAATTCTTGCAGCATCTTGATATGCTCAGATTAGGATCTGATGTTTGCAGTGTACAAGCAGCAATCCTGCTTGTCCTTTAGGAAAAGAATAAAAAAATGTAACCAGAACTGGACAGTGCCATTTTTAATCAAGATAAGAATGCAATTAAAATAGAAAAAATCTTGAGGATTGCTCCACAGAGCTAAAAGGAACAATAGAAGCTTTTTTTTTCACTACACAACCCTTGTGTCCCCACATATGGAATAAGAAGCTTCTTTTTCTCTTTCAGCTGGAATGATGGAGCTTTCAGAAAAGTTATTCTACTTGCCCTCATTTGGCAGAGAAATACTCCAAATAAGGTTTTAATTTCTGCCTTAGAAGCAGTTTCAAATGTCATATAGCCTGTGATCACTGCCCTAGATTAGAGAACATCCATGTTCTCTGAACTGAGGTAATAGCTATGGTGATGGACAGTGCATGTGTTAACATTCATCCTCCCACTACCCCTTGCAACATGCTGCCCCTAAAAAAGCAAATATCTGTTTGTGCATGAGCTTTCATTCAGATTCCTCTCTGTGTTGTTAGCCATCACTTATAGGTGAAAAGTAACTCCTTTCATCTGTTTCCAGACATATTTTAGAATATAGATGACAGAACAGAGAAAAAAATAGATATAAATATTTTCATATCAATAAAACTTAACAAGAGTGCTCATAAATAAAAGACAGGGAAGTAGGAAAATCAAAATTATAAAGCCAAATGTAAAATTGTAGGTGCAACACAATGGCCATGAATTCATCAAAGAGGTAACTTAATGAGAACACAGCTGAGCTCTACACCATATATTAAGGAAATCCAAATAATTCAACCAATTTAGCTTGTTTAAATACGCAAACTGGAAACAGGATAAATTCTCTTTCCAAACTCATTCTTGTGGCAAGTATCAGTGGACCATCAAATGCAATCTAGATCCTGTTTTCTTCCCTACCTGGAGCTTGGATATGAAATTAAATCATTCATTCAATGAAATTAATCTAATAAATTTTTAGAATCTTAAACTCAGTATTTTATAAAACCATTGGAAATCATTGTCTGGGAGATTATTTATTTCTTTAAACCAAAAATAATCTTAAAGTTTTAAGGATCAGTGCTGTAGAGAACAGAGTACAGACAGAGTATTGCTTCTTGAGTTTTGAAAACTTTTCATTCACTCTGTAGAACAGGATGAGCAGCTGTGTGAACATCAGCCCAATGAATCAGGAAAAGAAATCTATTATATGGTGAATTCCATATAAATGAAATACAATATGATACTGACAGTACTTAAGCATCCGTGAAATTTTAGTGTGTATTCAACAGTTGTTCCCTTATTCAATGGGAATGTATATCCAAGAAAGTGAAATCCCATTGTGAGAGATAAAGCTGAATTTGTTCTATAAACAAAAATTAATGGCAGTGCAAATACAAATAATCAATTTGATCACTCTTGCTACATGAAACACAACATAGTCCAAAGTAGTCATACACATAGGTAGTGCTTTGAAAGGAGGTATTTCCCAGAATTGAAAAGAATTATGAGCCAAGTCAGCTCACAGAAAGAATTTAAGCAGAAAAATCATATTTAAATTGGAAATCAATTACGAATGTCCAAAAAGTAATAATCCTATAAATAAGAAAGTAATCTGTCTTTAAAAATAAACAAACAAACAAACAAACAAACAAACACAAAACTGTAAAACACAATAAGAAGACAGCTATAAAATCAGGGTGATATCTAGATTATTCAGAAACTAATACTGAAAATTATAACTTAGAAGTTGGGAAATGGGAAAGAAAATAATATATAACATTAAACCCCAAAAAGAATGACAATGAGAAAGGACACTTCTGTACATGAAGAATAAAGTTGCATAGATCTATTATTCTATAGAAATGTACATCCATAAAATGATCAATAAAATGCAAAAAAGGGT
>JAWWLZ010000118.1:97672301-97695703 GCA_035041345.1 Poliocrania exsul
AAGAATAAAGTTGCATAGATCTATTATTCTATAGAAATGTACATCCATAAAATGATCAATAAAATGCAAAAAAGGGTGGTCAGTATTGATTGAATGTGGAAGGAACTGCAATAATGCTTCAGAATGGACAGGCATAATGTCATCAGAATGATAGTTCTAAAAACATACTGCCATTTGCCATTCTTTGTCTTGGAATTTAAAAGTCAAATAATATTCAAGAGTATTGATTTTTTCAGTGATTCATCCAATTAAAAAAAAAAACAAAACAACTTTTTTAACTGCAACTTTCATATTTCCCTTTATCCAAAACTTTCTCAATCCCTTTGTGGTTTTTTTGTTCTGTGAATAATTTTCTATAGAGATCATCTTTTGCTACTGGTGTCTCCAGTGTCATTTTAAGCACCTAAAACAAAAGGCTTTTGGCTACTTCTGTGTTAACAAATCGAGCACTGCCAGAGAACATTCCTGAGCACTGAAACTTGAACATGTTAAACTCTTAGAACATTCTCCGGCACCTTTTTTCCTGGGCCAGCAATTGCTCTATCAAACAATTTCAAGGTATGGCCTGAGAGTTAATGCAGTCCAGGGACTGATCTCAAAAGATGTACAACCTGCTTTGTTGCCTAATATGATAATGGAATCTCTTCTATGCCCCTTGGCCTCAAAGCCAGAGGATAGTCTCAGGTGCACAGTTGCCTTGTAAATATGTAGTCTTTTGTGTCAGGTCAAATAAAAAAGACTCAAAATCAATGTCTGAGATTCTGAACCAATGTCCTATCACATTTTTGGCCATTAGTTTTAACTCTTCCCAAAACAAAGTCATTTTATTTACCTATTTTCAAGCTGTATTTTGGGCTTAATTACCTTGCTACTATAAGCCCCAATTTTCTGCCCTTTTTTCATATTATGATTCAGATAGTAAAAGTTTGCTGTAGACAGTTTATCAGGCATAGCATGCCCTTTTCCCTTGTAAAAAAGTTCTTAGTGGGCCTTGAATGTTTCCCAGTCTTTTTAATCTGCCTTTTGTTTTTCACCTGTCTTTGTTAGCTCTTGTAACTGCAAAATAAATCTAGCAGCTTTCTAAAGTATAGTATGAAAAAAAAAACCTTGAAACCCCTTGTTGTCTATATTGTCTTTTAAGCTTAGAATGGTGTAGGCAGAACTTTTACCAGATGAAGGCTCACATTTAATAATAGTACTACTGGTATGTAATGAGCATTTAATGATCTCATGGCAGTCTAACTGAATAATATTTAAAGTACAATATTTGTGAATGTGAAGTCTGCCTGACTAAAATCAGTGCTTGAGTTCCCTGTTTAGAGGATGGAATCACCTCCCTAAACCAGAAAAAAGACAGGAATTCAGCCCAGCAGAACTACCTTCTGCAGCTCCAGTGGCATACAACAAGCCCACCTTCATCTCCAGATTCTGGGTGATTTAGAAGTCTACATTTGTCTTTAAAAGTACACAGAACAAGGGCACACTCTATTCTTGGCTTTTTCTTGGTAAGATCACGTATTACCCTTCTAAAGTAGGATGGATTCATTCAAACTGTGGACTGGATTTAATTTATTGCTATAGATATTTTAGGTGAAATGGATCTCATCTAAAATTAGCCCAGTTCCATATCAGAAATAAGCTTCAGCAAAGTACTGTATTTTATCAGCTGTTTTTCTTTTCAGTTTTCTTCCACAAATGCATAACTTTTTTTTTTTATGTTTGATTAGTGGAGTCCACACTTCTTAACTGGTTCTGTGATTATATGATCTATGTTATTATAAGAAAGATTTACATTTTCCACAGCATATGTTTTTTCAAGTTTTCCAAGAAGCAGTCATCTTAACACCTACAACCTTCTATGACCCTGGACCTTCATTTGCAGCTATTACTGCTATAAGTGGGAGTTGGATATGGCTATTAAAACAAGCTATTCCCATTGGGGACTGATGTTGATACTTCTGTTTAACAACATTGAGTCATCACATTTGCCCCAATGCTGTTCACTTACTGTCTGCTAAGATATTCCCATATGTTTTATGGGCTGTGAAGAGTGAGCACATTTTGACAAGATTCAAACATGACATTACTGAAGCCAAATAGCTTAGCTGTTTTCTAAAAAGCATTGAACCTTTGTATGAATAGTGAAATTATCCAGAGGACAGAAAATATTTACAGAATTTTTCTTTGATATACAATTCCTCAGGTTTTAACTATGAACCAGCTTCCAGCTGCTAAAGGAGAAAGAACTTCCCCAGAAGTGGTATCTGCCCCAGCAACCTATTACACCAAGCTGAAACATCACTTCCAGCCACTGCTGGATGGAAATACACATATAGTTCTCTGACAATAATTAACATCTTTTGTTGCTTTCACCATTAGTAGCCATTCTTCACAAATATTTCCCATGATTACTCACAGTTCTAACATAATGAATTTGCCAGTGTCATGCCCATTGTTAACTATAAACTTTCATCATTTATGAAAAGAGGTGAGAAACAAGTTGGTGTATGTATCGGAGTCAGAAACTCAATTACAAGAAATCCATTCAGCCAGTAGGGGAAAAGGTAAATCCAGATAAATCATACAAACTTTGCAAGTAAAGCAACAGTGCCTGAATTTCATGTTTCTCTGACAGCCAATTGAAAAAGTAGGGTCAAATAGTGAGATATCCAGTCCTGTCAAAACTTACACAAGAATACACTGAAGCTCAAACAGTAAAAATTTCCAGGAAAACTGTAATCCCACTGTATGTTTTCCGCAAAGAGGTCTCACAGTAAAGCAGATTGGACTCATGCACATGATTAACTACTGTGACCTGCCAGGAGTCCACATCACCATGATCCAAAAATGAATGCAGAAAGAATAGCAAAGTTACAGAACTGTGAAGGCTGTGAAAAAAAGTCTTAAAAAAGGCAGAAGTGAAAAGGGAGCCAGTAAATTAGCTGTCATGCTGGAGAAAACAAGACAGGAAAAGGAGCAATTCATGGGGAGACAGAACATTCAAGGGCTCAAGCTGTCATAATAGAACAGCTGGAACCGAAGAGCCTTTTCCTATGGTGGCTATTTCTTCACGTTTCTGTTTTATCCTGGGATCTTGGGAGAAAAAACAGACTCCATGTATGACATCCCTTTATTTTGTTTAGGAATTAACTGGAACATGGGGACACAGATTGAATGTCATTTAAGACAAATAAATTAGAAGTTATATCAGCACAATCCTTGCTGGTGAAGTGCTCTCTAACATGACCTAGCAAGCTGACCATGTTTTGTCCAAGTGTGAACATGCACAACATTCACTTAGTTCTGAACATCCATTAAAAAGCAGTTTAAACAAGAGCTCTCCCAATAGGAAACAGGCAAAATTGTCTAAAGCTTTGAACGCTGGGAAGAACGGATTTTGTTCCCAGTTCTTCCAGTGAACTGCTATTCTTTCTCCATCTGCCAAATTTCTCAGGTCATAACTGACAGTAATGAAGTGTCATGTAAGAAATAAATATACCATAAACTTGATAAAGAGGCTTGATTAAAAAATACTATTAATTTTACTTAAGGGTGTTGAATTAACAAAAATGCTATGGACTGTTGTCATGGAATTTTGGTTTTTTCTGAATTAAAGAAACAAAATTACTTCAATTACTTCCTACTCTTCTCTCTCACTATTGCCTAATTAAACATGATATGAATTCAATAGTAAAGAAATTGCAAAATAACATGGCATGCGGTTTAGAATTAAAAAAATTTTGGTTGGTAAGTATTTCTGGAGGCTGCCTAGTCCAACCGCTGCCTCAGGTACCAAGCCAGGCAGGCTGTTCATGGCCTTGTCAAGTTGAGTTTTGACTGTTTCAAGCATGAAGACCCCACAGACTTTCTAGGCAACCTCCTCCAGTGCTTAACCATTGTCACAAGGAAAATTTTATCCTTACATCCATCTGGAATTACTCTTGCTACAACTTGTGGGTGTTGCCTCTTCTCACGGACCATCACAGAATAGTTAGGGTGGGAAGGGACCTCTGGAGATCAACACGCTATTAATTGTGTAGGGGTTGATTCAATCCATCAGAGGGATCCAGTGCCATTTGAAAGATCCTAGGATGTCCTTTTTGATGTCTTCCTGCCATCCAGTAGGGTCCACATGTTCCCAAGTTCCTGTACCATGTCTGTCATTCTGCTGTGGATCTCTGAGACAGCCTGGGGCATCTCAGATGGCACTCAGGAACCACTATTTTGATGGCTGGTTAAGTAAACAATCCTCAAATATTCATAAATCACAAGGAACTGTATTTTCATTGCCTGCAGTGGAAGTTTAAGTGCTTAAAATGCCTGTAGATATCTAACTCCAAGAATCTCAGTGGAGGTGTCTTGTGTGCCATCAGTGTCTGGGCTACCCTAATGCAGAGTGACAGAAGTGGCACTGCCAATAGTACCTGTGGTAATGAGGCATCAGTGACAGTAGCTTTAGCCACCTTCTGCTAACAAGAGTGGTTCTAAAAATAGGCTTACAACAGAATCACTAAGCAATTTTAGAGAAATCTTCTGGGGAAGAATACAATGAATACATTCAGCAGGAATGAATGTCAAGTTCTGCACATAAGAGCGATCAGCTGTATGATGACAGGATAATTATGATCTCTTGTACTACAGTAAAGGGTCTATGAACCATGGTGAGTCACAAGTTGAAAACAATTCAATGCTAGGCTGCTACAAAAAATCCCAGAACATACCATACTAAGATAGATAAACAAAAGTTTTGTCTGCAGAACACATGAAGTAACTCTTTCATCTACTTGTCAGTAGCATGACCTCAGGAGGAGCACTGTGCCCATTTTGGGGCAGTGCAGATCAAGAAGAATGTGGGTCAGTCCAGACAAGCAAAAGAGTGACTGAAGGTCTTAAAACATGGCCCATAAATGTTGTAGGAATTAGGACTGGATAATCCAGATAAGACTGAGGGAAGAAAACTTGGCATGACTTAATCTTTTCTGCCTTTAAGAGTAACAAAGAGAACAAGGAGGAGAGAAAAGTACAAGGCCATTTCTGGTGCTAATCCATATTAAAGACATTTGGCCCATTTCTCCCATGCATGTATATCAGGAGCAGGGTCCATGCAGCCAGTTTGTCCATCACTACTGCTTAGCTCACCCTTATGAGCTAGGCTTTTGGCACCAGAAAACTCTGAGGAAATGTGGAGCTCCTGCCAAACACTGAGGACTGTCCAATGTTGGAACCTTTTTTCCACTATACTGTGCATCAGCTTTTATTTGTAGAAAGAGTGTTTACACCACATAAAGAGCTGACCAAGCCAGAAACAGAGGCAAGATACACAAATCATTTCATATCAAAGTTTGACCATGTCTCCATTTCTTTGAAGGCAGAATCCAAGTGTAACTATCAGCTGAGATTTAAATGGTGATGTGGAGTTGTACACAAAATGTAATTCTGTTTAAAAGGGAGAAAAAAAAAAGAAGAAAGAAATCCATTGATTAAAATCTGATGTCAAGGGCCAGCTGCTGCCTAAGGGCATGGAAGATGAAGTGAGCCAAGACAAGCTTTGCCCTCCCCAAGCAGGTACAGTTCTATGGGGCTGAGCATGGTGGGCAGAAGTGTGGGCAGGTAACAAGGTCCATCAACAGCCAAGTGCACAATCAATGCTGGGGATCACATCAGGGGCAAAAGAAGATAGAGCTGGGAAACAGCTGCAAACAGACACATTTTCAAAACAGTTTGTGCAGGGACAGAGAGCCTGTGACTGAGCTGAAATTGTGTCCTGGCCTGCCAGGCAGGGGTGGGGGAAGCCAGGCAGGGCCAGCTAGGTCTGTCAGTTCTCTCAGGGCCCTGTAAAGTTTCAAAGGAACCAAAGTGACATATTCCTGATTTAACACATATGTGATTGATTTTAAGGATAGCTGTATTTAACAATAATTGATACTACACAGCACTTTGAAGTCCTAAATAAAACAGATAAAATTTAATAAATACAATTATTTCGACCAAGCCTGACAGATTTCAAGAAGCATTTGGATGACACTCTCAGGCACATGGTGTGACTCTCGGGATGATCCTGTGCAGGGCCAGGAATTGGACTTCATGATCCTTGTGGGTCCCTTCCAACTCAGCATATTCTGTGATTCTGTTATTCTGTGATTCTGTTATTCTATGATTACATGATTTGTTCACTACAATTGAATTCAAATAGACATTTCTACCAATAGCAAAACACAAGATATATTTGCTAGTAAATATGGGCTGAAGGAAAGATTTTTAGACTTGATTTAAGTTTACAGTGTGAGTTGGTGGCAGAATCAACTGTGCCAAAATTGTTTTTAATAGTTATGTGGTTTTTGGAAAAAAACTCATGAAATCTCCTGAGAATTGTTGTTTTTTTGAGAATCTTGGCTGCATCTCAAATGGGAAACAGGCTCTTCCAGCTTTGGGATCTTACTGGAAACCATAAGCAAAGGAATGGTGTTGAAGCCGGGAATTCAAATGTTTCCCCACCCTTCTTGGATACAGATTAGATGAACCGAATGTGACACAGTGGTTCAATCCATCTGTTCTTTCAGGCACTATCAGATGCACAGCTCATTCCACTGACAGTAAATGCTCCAAATAATTAGCATTCTGCAATAGCCTCAGTGATCTGTTCTCCTTCCCCACTTCCCCCATAGACACAGACTTAGCTATTCATCATGTGCTCCTCACCTCATTGTACTATGAAACAGCTGTGCTCTCATGGATTGCTTGAGACCATTTGGCTGCAAAAGCTGGCTGGCAATCCTGTACAGCTGTAACCTTGGCCCACTAGCTTTCTAATGAAAGCCATGCCACAGTGGGTACCAAAGGGAAAACAAATACCCTTTTGTCCATGGAAAGTCTGGCAGGGAAGCAGATCCACTTTTGATTCAATAACAAATTTCCCTTGACTGCAGCCCTCCCTTTGATTTTTTTCACAGTTAGTCAAATTGACAGAATAGCCAAGGGCAGGACAAGACCTGCAATACCTGGGGGTATGGTTGCCAATTATTTGAAACAAAGGATCTATGAACAATTAGCAAAGAAACTGCTAAATCAACTCTGCTGCCTGATGGGAAGTGGTTTCATTCCTCAGACTGGTTTCTTTTTCGTATGCACACACATTCAGTAGAAAAGCCTGGAGCAGTGAGGAATGTGTGGCATTTCTGCTGTCAGTGTGCATGTACATTGGAGTGCGTATTTTTAGAAGCCCATCACATCCAAGTATGCACAAATTCTCACGTAACCTCATAGTGTGAACTGCTCATGGAGTCAGGGATGTGAGGGTTTATCGGATTAAGCACACAACTTGGTTCCTGCTGAGTGTTCTCCAGACAAACACATGCTGCATATTCCCATCCAGGGCAAAATATGCTGTAAAATTTAAATAGAGAAGAGAAGCAGGGAAGGCTATGGTAGCTGGGGTATAGCATAGTTCTTCAGAGCAGAGCTAAAGTTCATTAACCTGGAGACAGCATGGGGAGATCTCTGTCTTCAGTATATTTTAGGCAGACACATGTCTTTATAAGTGGCTTTAGAAAATGTTTCTTTCTTGGGGGAAATTTTCTGTAAATAGGAGATTTCTGCTGGGTCTACTGTAGTTTTCTGACCCATGTCCAGAAATGAAGCCTTATTTCTTCTCTCTTGGCTGGCCCATCTGACAAGCCACCTTTAAGTCCCTTCACAGTAGAGGAAAAGCAGGGTCAGCTTTACAAAGGAAGCCCCAGGAAGGTCAGCTTCAGAGAATTTCTGGTTTGAGATATACAGTTATTCATATATGAAGAGAAGGGGACAAGCTGGGACTAGAAATTTCTGGAGTTTTTTCAATTTCCCTTTATTTCCAAAAGGGTTAAGAATACCAATTATTACAATGACAAAACCCAGCAAATGTAAGGAAAACATTTAAGAAAATAACCCAGTGCTAGAGATAGAGGCTTCACTGGTTGAGTCACAGAACAATTTTACAACACGCTTTCACTTAAAGAGGGCACTGCTTTAAAGATAGGGTAAGAATCTGCTGAGTGGTTTTAGATCCCTGAAATTTTGTAGGCCAACCAGAGGACAGTTTAAAGTGCTTTGCTTATCTGCTTTACCAGCGAAACATCCAAAATCACTTGACATGTAAATGATTAGGTGCACGGGAAAAATAAACAGGACAATATTCCACCAGGATACTTCTGAAAAAAACTAAATTTTTCTGCAGGAAAATAGGGCAGAAATAAATGGGAAATGTGAGTCAAGTATTTTTTACAATTTTTTTCATTAAAGGGCTTAATCAGATGTTCAGTATCTAATTTAATCACCAAAGCTTGGGCCTAAAGCCATTTGCTAAGTAAAGCTCAAGTTTAGAACATAAATACAACATTCCTGCATAATGCAGCTTTGATCTAATGAATAATAACAAGGAAGGACTCTTGTTCTCTAATATTGATTACACATGTATGTCTTGTAGGTCTAAGACAGTAAGACAAAAGTAATTATAATTTTGTTGGCTTTTGGATCCAGAGATTTTAAAAAGGGCTGAATTAACCCTCCTCCCCTTCCCCCCTCCCCCCCCTCCTTTTTTTTTATTTTAAGTTTCTTTTAAAAAGCCAGAATGAAGACACTGGGGGGGAAGTGCTAATGAGATGGGTTGCAATACTTTTTGCTTCTTGTGAACTTGTCCAGAATTTCTAATACATGTTTCCTTAAAATAGGAGGAGATAAAGTCTTAAATAAATAAAGATAACATGTTGTCATGCTACTGGAATTGTGCAGGCTCATGCAGCCTGCAAAAACACTGTGTAAGAATATGCTGAATGTCTTTCTATTCCCTGTGGTAACCACAGGAGCAATCAGTTGCTCTGAGGACAAGTAGGAAAAAAGTGCTATGAGAAAAACAGGCCCTTTCTGACTGGAGCAAAGAAAAGGCATGACCTCTGCAGCCTCCTACCAATAATGTACACTGTCATTAGACCTTTAAGTATACAAAGATCCAAGTATCACAAAGGGAATGAAAAATAAAGAGCTGATACGAGACTGTGGTTTTATGATAGGGCTTGAGATACAGAGGTAATTTTCAGCCTGTAATTAATATTTCCCTGCTCCTGCCAAGGCTTCCTTAGACTAACTTCTCTCTCAGGGTTCCTAATTGAATATCCTCTGAACAAAGTCCCATGGCTCATTTTGCTCAACACCCAGCAACAATCATCTTTAGAGATGCATCCAGGCCACTGCCAGGCATGAGCAGGGTTTCTGAGTCCAGAGCAGACATACCTATTACCATCAGCATACTGTCTCTGTATCATTCCTGTCAGAGCTCACTATGCTGAATTTCTTGTCACAGCACTATCTTATGTGAATTCTTACAAGTGAAAAATACTAACTGCTTATACTGGAATGTATAAAAGATCAGCTTGGTATATTAAAGATAAGCAACCCTGTTGTTTCTGCTGTAGAGATCTCAGAGACCAGGAAGGAAATGTTCTTGAGGAACACAGGGGAGAGGAAGAGGATTTGGAACATGAAATTACAGCAGAGAATTGGAGGAACTAGCTGGGGAAGATGAACACCTGGTAGAGTAATAGAAGATCATTACATGATTTTACACTTGAACATCAAATCTGTACCAAATACTTAATACCGTGTATGTTAAACACAATTTCTAAAAAATATATCTATGTTTCAAAATACATAAAAATGTCACTAGTATGCAAATATACATTAATAACTGTAATAACAAACAGTTCATAGCAAGATAAATATTATACCTGACTGTAATCATTGTCTAAATAACTAATTGAGCATCCCACAATGCTCAAACTAACAAAGTAGTCTTTTCTACCAAATACAAGATTGCTTAAAATTGTTTTCTTCCATTTCACTCTGAAAGTTGAAGAGTTCTTTCCTGCAGCTCACCTGAGCAATGACTTCCACTAAAAGGGACCCTTTATGTTATGCCTCTGATCTAGAAAATACAGGCTTTAAAATACTTTTTTAGAAATTCTTTGGCCCATCATGCTCAGGAGCTATTGCCTTTTGAAATCTCTGTCCCTCATATTTGAAAAGACAGAAAAGGAAAGGAGGAAAACAATCAACATATACAGTGTGTTACACAGAGAAAATACATTTTCCTTCCTGATTATCACTTCCAGAATTTCAGCAACAGATGCTACTGAAGTACTAAAGCTTCTGAGACCAGAGGGGTTGCAAATTCCCTTCTTCCTGCCCTAGGTAAGATAAACATTTTTCTAGGCATTTTTTGAATGGCAACTCCTAGGCAGAAATATGTGTCAACGTGTTCCACAACACAAATGGAATTATCTAGTCAGAAATCCAGGATAAGTGCATGTGATGCACAGATTGACCTCTCAGAGCAGACGTGTACATTTGCAACTGGTCTGGTCTATCCAAAATATGATCTATCAGTGAACCATATGCTTAATACAGTTAATACTGTAATTTCAATATATATAATTCAATATATATCATTCCACTGTAGTAGCTGTCAGGAGAATTGTCCCTGTAAACCTCGAATTTCATACATGTCCATGTGGTAAAGAACTCTACTTTTAGGTATTATTAAGAGCATGTACTAATTTACTATCACATCCAGAAAATATTTTTTTTATTTCTTATATCTCATAAGGTAGAAACTTTTGTCATTATTCTTGTTGTTCATCTTATTTTAGTGCAGGAAACCCAAATCCCTCATGCTTAATTTTGCTGCTTTTATTTACTTTCCAACACCCCTTATCTCTCATTGGAGAGCACAAGTTGCCAACGGTAGTGGCCATGAAAGAATGGTGTTAGCAGCAGCAGGAAGATGGACAGTAGATCCAGTTTCGACAAAGCTTCAGAGCAAGAAAATGTGTACTGGTCACCCTCTTATCTCCTTTCCCCTTTAAGAAAATTCATCTCTTGCTGCTCTTGGGAGAATGCTCCAGGCATCCCTAACAGCAGGAGGTCTGTCAGTAGACCTTATAAAATCAGTGAAAGTCTGTAGGTTTGCAGAGTCCGGAGGAAAAGAATAGTGTCACTTCACTCACAGGAATGCATCTTTAATCAGTCAGTTAAAAAAGGCTGGGCTTACAAAGTTGTACTCTTTCTCCAGTTGTGCTGGATTTTATCATTTCCAACAAACTCTTGGTAGTTCACAACAAAGGAAGAGAAGGAGTAAGGTCTTTGACTGATTAGAGCTCACTGTTAATCAGTGTGGGGACTGAAAATGTGAGGATAACATCCTGGGCAGGACATTCAATTCAGGCATCCAAGTGAAAGGCTGTTTTTTTCTCCTGCATGTGCTGAGGGAGAGCCTTAAGTTGTACAAAGACAGACTGAAGATCACTGCTTTCCCCTTGGTCAACTAATGAACACTGTAAATAAGGGAAAACAAATATAAAAGATGAAAAGAGGTTACAACAAAACAGAAATTGGAAACATGCATATGTTAAAAACAAGAAACAGTCTAAATAGAGACAGGCTGGCATATACAAGCTTTGGGACTTGAAAAAATTTAAGACAGTCACCTTTAAAAAGAAATCATAAAAATGCCTGGTTGTATCAACAGCTTAAGCCTTTTTAAACAGTAAAACCTCTGTTTCTCTTTTCTCCCCATTTTTTTTCTGTTTTTTTTTTCATGCATCTTGTCATTTCCCTCAGGTCCTATCCCTTGCAGATAAATTATTATTTAGACTACTTAAAACTAGAGTTTTTGTAATTATACTGACAAGCTATGATATTGTTCTGGGTCTTTGAAAAGGGGTGACATTTTTAGGTAATATAAAGTTAATACAACCTAATTTTTTGCTTGATCATTTTTTCTGTATTTTTGCTCAAAATAACAACAAGGCAGTTAAAAGTATAGAAACTTCTGATGAGATAAGAATGCTTAAACTTCACCATCTATAAAGATGAACAAATAAGAAAAACTAACATGAAAATGTGGTTACCATAAGAAAGCAGCCCAGACTCTTCAAGGGGGGACATTTTCTGTTGTTTAAATGGGGATAAAATGTTGTTGAAAATTCTTTTGAAAAAAACTTTTATAAAATGCCCTGTCAATGAACACATAAATGATGCTGGCTATATCCCAGTTAGAAACAAGGTAAAATATCCCTCATGAGATTATAATGATTTCCCAGAAACTCTTGGAATTTGAGGTGTGTCACACAGCGGATTTTCCTAATGAAACCATATATATATACCTCCAATAAAGTAAGCAAGGGAGTTAAGTCTGGCAAAAGTCTTGCTTTGAGTTATTGAGAACTTGCTTTCTCCTTATGCATCACTGACAATTTAAATCAATGGATCTTACAGCTCAAACCACCAAAGAAGAATTAAATCTGGGACTGGTAGCCTTATTACCTCATTCCCAGTCAGAGATCTTGAGCTGTTGGGTACCTTTTCTGCCCCTTTTGGCTAAGTACAGAACACCAATCAACCCATCTGTCTACCCCACTGCCTCCTTACCCCTTTGCACACACAGACACACTAAGAAAATCTAGTTGCAGTTTGCTAGTTTAGAAAAGATATTTTGTTCCAAGCTGTTATGTTTCTCAAGTGAACGTCAGATGAATTCATAATTGTGGGAACTCTTGAAACATTTCCAGCTTTACATAACATATTTGTTTTAAGGCTCCAGTGACATCTGTAATGTGTGGGTCTGCTGAGATTTGGAACAGATGCATTATTTTCCTCAGCCACCTGGAAGAAAGTAAAATATTGAAATAAACTTGTTTATAAGGACTCACTGGTGTCCACAAACTGGTCTGGTTAATAAGAAAGAAAATATTTCTGATTCTTTTCAACTACAAAACAAATAGCTAAATCTATAAGTGCTGCCTTCTGTCAAGGAAATAAAAATGCCATGAGACTTGCAAGGCTTAAAATCAACACATGGTAGCTCTTCTAGTGTCTTTTTTCAGGGGTACATTAAGGATGTGTGAATGGAGCTTCTTTTATGTAGCCACTGTTTCTTAAAGATGGTATATAATGAATCTTCCTACATGCAGAGGCCATAGGCTGTTACAGACCAGTCTATGGAACCTGGATATTGGCATCCTAATAGTGGTGCTTCGATATCCAGAATTTCTCAGGCGGTCAAGGAAAACCTTTTTACTTTAAATGTGTTTTAAAATGTCTTCACAGGCTGACCAGAATTTTCCCACATTAAGATATACAAGATATTTGTCTGAATTGTTTTCTCAACTTGACCTGAAATGTCATCACCATTAGGTGAATGAGGTAAAGTGTTTCTTAACTACTACTGGGAATAGGGAGGACATAGTACATCAGCAAAAAACATTTGTCAGAGACATGAGATTTTGTCCAAGACACACACATTTCAGCAGCAAATGTAAAGACTGGTTGCTTCACCAATTATCCCAAATTGCTGGCCTAAAAGTAATATGTTTGGGCAGGTAATATTCTAAAAGAGAGAACTCTATGACCAGCTCTGTTTGCAGGCTTTACAACTCTGAATATAACTCTTCTTCACATGCTACAGATCAGCTTCAAAACATGTACACTGGAACTTCCAAAGAACTAGGTTTAAGACCTATATATTCCATTGAAATTATTTTTTTTGCATTTCTTTGAAATTATAAAATTTTTGCAATTCTTTGAAATTATAAAATTTCAAAGGGAAAAATCTGCACCTATTGTCAAGAGAAGATCAAGTTTAGCTGGTTGTCTTTTGTCTCTGCATTTCAGAGATTGAATGGCAATTATTAAAATACAATTGATAATAAGTATTTTTGCATCACTAACAAAATTCCTGCATTGTCCTTGTGTGCTGGCCATTGTGTAAGACCAACTCCACTACAGTAAGTTAATTTCATTTTCAAAATATTGAGACATTTACATAGCAAGAGCTATGTAAAAGATCAATGTGAGAGAAGTAGTGCATTTCTCAAAGAAACTAAACCAAATAAAAAGTTTCTTTTTCAAGCCTCTCCTTCACTAAGTGAGCTAGAATACAAAGATATTTCATTATAATACTAAGAAAACAAAATATGGAATCCATTCCTCTCCCTTCACCCCCCAAAATCCAAATCTTCATTATCTAGCAATGTATAATGAGCTATATCTGCCAAAGAGCACTGCTGCATTTGAAAATCCCAAAGGTCTAGTACAATTCCTAACAGATGTATCACTGCTTTACAGAAAGGGGAATAACAGTTTGATCAACTCTTCAGCCCACTAGCTGTAAGAAATACATCAAGTTATATCTCTGGGGATGGTTATAACATCTGGTGATGTTATCATGTGCCAGCTCATTTTTTCAGCCTCTTACATGGACCTAGAACTAGGTCTGGCTATGAAGCTTAGCAGAGAATTGCACTACAGTTCACTTCTTATTGCCTTTTCAGAAATGCTATGGAACATTTCAATGAAATGATAATGCATTTATGAAGTCTATTATTTAATGAGCCATTTGTCATCCTTACATCATGGATATAATCCAGGTATGAGATTTACAGGAAATGTCTGCTTATGTTAGACTCAAAATTGCTCTGTTGGGACTTGATGACATGCTTGATTCTTCCAACTAAGCTCAACCTGGAGCCAAAGAGGCAGTAAGATGTGCATATTTGGATAAAAAACTAATGAGACTAGAAGGATTAAGATGAAGAGTTAAGGATACAAGGAGGGGGAAAAGAACAAACAACCAAGGTGGCAGTGGAGCAGTCAAGCGGAAGAGTGAATCAGAGAAGTGACAGCAGGGCTAGGTCTGAATAGAGATTGTCAGCCAATGTAGAAATTACATAAAGCTGTAGCCTTCAAGCAACTCATGCAGTTGTCAGTCATCCCAGGCATCATCTAGTCCACTGGGTTTTAGTTATCTAAAAATTACTACTCTTTAAAACTGATTGGCCTGTTCTGCTAACTTTTTGGAAGGTGCTAGTTGGAATGTGGATGAAAATGTACAGGCTCTTTCCAACAAAAACAATCAAATTTGCAGGTATGAGGCCTGGCATTGTTTCATTTACTGTCACACAGAGTTTCATCATCCTGAATCCCTTGGAGTTAAGTGCATGTCAGCATCACTGCCCTGGATTGCAATCGGCTGTTCTCACACACAGAGCAGCCAAGCCTTTGGATAAAGTTGTTCTCAAGTCTGTCAATTTTTTCTGTCGTCATTCCATGAATATTTATTATTAGACACCACCTAGTTCTCAGCCTTTCAAGTACTCTTCTGACACTTTACAAGCCATCAAATTACTGCCAAAGTGCTAAAAAAAATAAAGTCTCAGTAGAGTTTTAAATTAAGTGTTAGCAAGTAGCTGAAAATTAGCAGTAGCGTGCCTTTTCTCAGTTACATATGAGGCAAAATGTGGTTTCAGAGTGATTGTCTTTAAAAAAGTGGCTAAAGTATATGCTCAGTGATGTTCTTGGAAGAAGGAATGGTGATTTGGCCCCCATGGCAAATGGACTATAAAATCCAGACAGGGTGATATTTAATACATAACCTTAGTCTCAGTGTGTATCTTCAGGTTAGTGTAGGCTGCTCACTGTTCAGCATATTCTTTCATTATATATCCCACTTTTAGTATCTAACTTTCCTTGTACATTATATTAATATCCAACACTTAGATTTCAGATGTTTTTGCAGAGCCTGAGTACCAAAAAGGAAGTTCTTCCATTTTAAGACAGGGACTTTTGAATATTTTCAAATTATTAGCCAGCTAGTTGTGCTGACTTCTTTAGATTCCTAATTAGGACCTCTTATTTACCCACAGGACAAAAAAATCACAGTATCCTGTGAGCAATCACTTTGGGCATAAATGAACATAGAGGGGATCATAGATGGGTTCTGTTTAATGTGATTAGTGATTTGGATGACAGGGCAGAGACTACCACCAACAAGTTTGCAGATGACTTGAAAATGTGAGCAGTGGCTGATACACCAGAGGGTTATGCTGTCACCCAGAGAAACCTTGACAGGATGAAGAAATGGACCATCAGGAACCTCCTGTAGTTCAACAAGGAGAATTGAGAAGTCCTGCATCTGGAAAGAACAATCCCAGGTACCAGTATAGGCTGGGGCAACCCAGCTGGTAAGCAGCACTGCAGAAGGGGACCTGGTGGCCCTAGTAGACATCAAGTTGACCATGACCCAGTACTAAGGGGCAGGTGCATCTCTCCTGTGAGGAAAGGGTAGGAGAACCAGGACTGTTCAGCCTGAAGAAGAGAAGGCCCATGAGGTATCTTATCAGTATATCACAGAATCATTTAAGTTGGAAAGATCATGGAGTCCAACCTATGTCTGAACATCACCCTGTCAACTAGACCATGGCACTTAGTGCCACATCAGTCTTTCCATAAACACCTTCAGGGACAGTGACTCCACCACCTCCATAAACACATGAAAGGAGAGTGCAAAGAGGATGGACCCAGGCACTTTTAAGTGGTGTGCAGTGACAGGACCAGAGGCAGTGGGCACAAGCTAAAACACGGGAGGTTCCCTCTGAATACCAAACCCCACTTTTTTACTGTGGGGGTGACTGAGTACTAGAAGAGGTTACCCAGAGAAGTTGTATGGCTCTCTCCTTAGAGATATTCAAAAGGCATTTCAACATGGTCTTGGATACGTGGCTCGAGGTAGTCCTACTTGAGCAGCACTGGAATAGAGCTCCATTCCATCTCAATCATTCTCTGATTCTGCAACCAAACACCTGGTACAATAAGTATGGTTTACATAGTAGCATCAGCAGCATATTTTCAGCTTTTCTTTTACTTTGACAAAATGCAAAGTCAGTTTGACATTTCTTTAGTTGTGTTTGCCTGATCAACTCACAGGAAAGGAAATTTTTCTATTACCTTTAATGTGATACTGTCTGTCTATAGCACCTATTGTTTGCAAATGCTTCTCAGAGTTCAGCATCAAGTGATGTTAGAGGATTCTTCAAAGACTGGATTCTCACACTATTATATAAAATCAAATAATAGTACAATTTTTACATTTAGCAGCTAATCATAGAATCATAGAATGGTCTTGGTTGGAAGGGACCTTAAAGATCATCTGGCTCTAAGACCCCTACAATGGGCAGGGGATACTTCCACTACACCAGGTTGCTCAGAATATCATCCAACCAACCTAACACTACCATTGTTTTTCATTTGGGGATGTCTTAAAAACCATTGTTTTGTAACATGGATATGGGAACTGTAGAAATCTACTCATCCAGTGTCTTTCATTATTAGAAAAGGAAACAAGCACAGTGAGAATTCAAAGAGTTTTCAAAAAGATTAAAAAGTTGGACTGCTTCTACCTCATGCATTCTGTTATAACAATGGCATGCTTATTCCACCATCAGGTACTTAAACGTGAAATGTCCACTGAGCAAAACTACAATATCACTCCTAGACACTTGAATATTTTTAGACATCACTTCAGTAGAACAAAAACACCACTACCACAAAAAACCACACCTTCACCTGGTCTTCTACAACTGTAAACTCCTCTTTCTTGGCTTCAGCACAGCCTGACAAAGACAATCAGTGCTGTCAACAGAAAGACACTTCAGTTCTGGCTTGATGTTACTAGAAAAAATATCTTTGTATTCAAAGCCTGCAAATTCTGAAACTACAAGAGAGCAGTGAGTAATCCCTATATAACAACAAATTCCTGAAATGCCCAAAGTGATGTCATTGCAAGATTTTTGATATTGCTACTTTTTATATCACAGTAATAATAATATTAGTGTGTTTACTGAACTGTAAGAAAACTCTTGTGCTGTCAATTTTAAAACTAAATAGTAAACACACAGATACAAGTTAATCATGAATAGTTGTCCTTCCAGCAGAATCAGAATTGTTCTTATCCACCACTATGGCAGCTCTTTCTTGTGGACCCTGAAAGCATCCCTGAAAACTTGAATTATTTTATGGAAATGTGAAAAAAAAAGCAAACTGTGAAGGTCCAGAATTGAAAAAAAAAAGGAAAATTTGCTATTTCACTTTTCATGTCAAGAGAGTTTTATCTCATGAGTTTCTCTGTCCATAATTTTAGTGATATTTCTGATAAAGCTATCTTCAGACAGATTTCTACTCATTGGAAAAATACTATATTTATTCTGTATCTACTACTGTACACAGTATTTTCTATCAACACCATCTAGATGACTACAAGGTTGCTCTTCCTACTATAAATATATATAAATGTAAAATTATTTTTGATTAATAATAAAATTATTATTATTAATCAAATAATAATAATTAACTCAGAGATTAACTCAGTTGGTTAAGAGCATGGTGCCAATAACACCAAGGTTGTGGGTTGGATCCCTGTATGAGCCATTCCCTGAAGAGTTGGGCTTGATGATCATTGTGGGATTCTTCCAACTCTGAACATTCTGTGAAGTCTTCCAACATCAAGCAGCTAATGGTCAGTCAGAAAATTTGCCACAATGATCACAGTTCACTGGTGATTATCATATTAATCTTTTAGTAAAAACATCCAGGCAAACTTGATAAAGAATTTGATGACTGACAGAGAGTAAGTCTATCTAGGAAATCCTTTGCTTAATTCTACCTCTGCTCAGTTTTTTACAAGGAAATCTCTATTTGAACTTATTAAATGGAATTAATGCTGCTAATTACTTTGGGAGGAGGGGAATGAAAATATAATCCATGCCTATAAAGATACACCTGTCAGTCAGAAGACTATGGAATTAGATTGTCTCTCAACCTTCATCAGGTTCATTTGTGAAAGAGGGCATCTCTACAACTTTATCAAGAGTCTGTGATGCAGAACTTGGAAGAAATAAACTTGTTCCCAAGGATGATTGGACATTGCATGGTTGCAGAAGCTCTAGCGTGTTGAAGAAAGTGGAAGTCTGTCTTGTCTAAATCCATGTCTGCCTGGGAAAGTTTAAGGAAGGGAAAGATACTAACAGGCTATGAAGTCAGCATTTTCCAGATGAATTCAGGCTGAAGACTATGAAAAAAATCCAGAAATTCTGATGAAAGGTTAGATTAAAGATTCATCCAACATCTTGGAAAATTAAACTGATGGAAACTTACCTATCTGCTAGCAGTGCCAGCATGCTGAATTTCACTCGGGCTCAGCGAAATTCTGGGATGTTCTGTGATTGTTTTCAAACTATGTCAACTGACATTTTTCCTTCATTTTAGTTTCAGATGGGTAATCTGAGGTTCAAGTGATTTGAGGATTTATTTTTAAGGGCATAGGCTATCTGACAGGAATTAGATATGCTTAAGTGTGGTCTCACTAATTCTTCACATGCCTAATTCCATCTACATGAAAGGAAGGAAGAAAGGACAGAGAATGTCACTTCTAACTCTAAATCTCCACTACAGAACAGCTGGTAGGAAATGACAGGCACTGCAAGGCCATTATCAGACACTCTCAGACCTGAAAAATAAAGGCAAAGTTTGTGAAAATTAAAAATGAACAGGGAAAGAAAGTAACACATAAAAAAGAACAATGGTAAGCTTTCTCTGAGACACAAAAGGTCACCAGTAAGATTCAGAAGATTTTAAGACTTTACAGGGGCCTGCATTATTATGTCTTTTTCACAGATGGGAGACTTAAACATAGAATTTAAATTAGTTGCTTGAGCGTGACAAAACCTCACCCAAGAGCAAAACCATCCTGTTATCTTAAAGGCCACCCTGCCTTCAATTAATTGTTCCAAATCTAGCCAGACATTGGTTAAAAGGTGTTTTCCCCTCTTTCTGCCTTGGTCTAGAATATTTTTTATGATCAAGATGTCAAATAGTATCAATGTAGAATCCAACAACTCTGGAGACAGGAGGCTGAGTGGCTCCATTAGCCACACGTCCTTCCTAACCACCCACATGGTTTCTTTAGAGCTCTTCTGATAAACAATTGCTACAAACATGTTGCAGAGTTGATATTGTAGTGATGTTTTTGTTCTTGCTGAGCAGGGCTTATACAGCGCCAAGGCTTTCTCTGCATTTCATACTGCCACGCTGGCAAGGAATTTGGAGGTGCTTTTGAGGTTGGCACAATACACAGCTGGAACACATGATTCAAACTGATCAAATGGATATTGCAGACCATATGATATCATGCTCAGTACATAAAGTGAAGGAAAGAAGGAGGAAGGGGAGACATTTGGAGTGTTGGTGTTTGTCTTGCCAAGTAACTGTTACACATGATGGGTCCCTGCTCTCCTGGAGATGGCTGAACACCTGTCTGCCCATGGGAAGCAGTGAAATTATTTTCTTGTTGTGTTTTGCTTGTGTGTGCGGCTTTTGCTTTCCCTATTGAACTGTCTTTACCTCAACCCACAAGTTTTCTGACTTTTACCCTTCCAATTCTCTCCCCAGTCCTGCTGGTGTGGGAGTGAGCGAGTAGCTGTGTGGGGTTTGGCTGCTGGATGGGGTTAAACCACCATACACTGCCATGTTAACACCATCACCAAAGGAGTATCCAGTTTACTAAAAGAGTAATAGCAACTTATGACCTTTGCAAATACTGCAGATAGTTCTTACAATGTATTCCTTTCACAAAGAATGGAACTTTTTAGATGATGATGAATAAATCAGCATAAAAATAAAAGCAGGTATGTGTTAAATAGGCTGCAATTCTTGAAAATAAACAATTTACTACATAATTAGTTTTGTGCATTTGGCCCTTAGTTTTTTTGCAAATTTTGCCATGGACTTAGCAGATGAATGTCCTCAGTTTACTTGAGGGATTATTCCACACTTTGAGGACTTGAATAGTCTCTCAATGCTCAATAACCATTCTTCTCCAAAATTGCATTCTATTTGAACCACCTCAAACAACCCCTTCCTTCCATTTTTCCACACATTTCCTTCAAAATAACTGTGAATTGTTGCCTTATTCAGACACTTCATGATGGTTGTTGGGCAAAAGCTCTTTTAACTCCCTTAAAAAACCAGTCCCTGTGGTACCATAAATGTTTTTTTCTGAGATCCATCCCCTTTGATAGAATACTTTGGGCAGGACTTTTTTTTGTGTCACCACTGACATGTAACAAAGAGGCAAGTGAACTATAGAGGTTACTGGATAGGCGTAAGTATCATCTGCATTGTAGAACAGAGTACATGTAATCACTACCATCACACATGACTTTAACTCATACCAATATATTTCATAATTAAAAGAAAATACATGTGATAAAGGAATACCATTTTCAGTGGAAGTTTCCTTCCTGGCTACAGAAGGAAATTCATGTATTCCATAGGGATACTCTAATTGGCTCTCAAGTTTACAAGACAAAAGGGAAGTATGGTTTTTATGCCTGATTGCCAGAGATCTTATTCAGGGCCCAAGAGAGAAATGTATTTATGTAAGTCATGATCTTGTGCATGCTTCCTTGGTGTGCTGTCCAAGACTGATGTAACAAACTCTGGGAATCCTCACTGAAGACCAAAATGTGCTTACTGAGATCTGAGATAGCAGCCATCATCCTGACAGTCTGGCAAGCTGCCTGGGAGAATTTTCTGGGTCTGCTGGGAGAGTTACACATCTCTGAAGAGTGAAGGATTTCCTGATATATGGCCCAAACCACGAAAGTTATTTTTTACACGGATTCCAATTTAATTTGTAGCTAGGCACTCACAGGGATAGACTGTGCAATAAAAACTACATAGAAAAAAATTTAAAACTATTTTCTAGGGTAATATCACCAAGGTTTTTATTGATGGTGTCCTGTAAAAGGAATATCCTTAGTGAAGTCCTGTCCTTAAATTGAAGTCACATATTATGCCTAGCAATCTTATTAGGCAAGATTTGTAAGTAAAGTGGTTGTGAGTGTTCCTTGGAATTACTTTTGTTTTCAGGAGCTGCAACTTTAACTTCTCTGTCTATTCAGTTTTCTTGTACAGGGCACATGTGTAAACAAACAAAATCAGGACAGTCTGGGATATTAGAGAGACTAGGATTTCTTCTTAATAAAAACAGATTGTTCAGTGCTGTCGTACTGAGCTGTAGTAGGCTGATGTTATTCAAACTGATCTCCTGATCTTGTGTCTTACCAAATTCCTTCTCCCTCTTACTACACACAATCCAGAACTACAGCAATATTATTTGATTATCTGGGGTGGGGGAACCCTGGCCGAGCAAGGGTCTTTTCTAGGACTCTCCATGAAGTGTGGATGACATTACCATATTGGCTTAGCAGAGACAAGATTCCAGCCATGTCTTTTATCTCCTGTTAACAGATTTTTACAGGCTTTTAGAATGAAAAAAAGGTCACCTGTCTGGATGATAGGTGAAACAGAAAAATAATGGTTCATTTATGGAGCAGTTCCTACAGTACTTTTGAAAGATCATATCTTATTAAGAACTTAAATCTTAAGTGCTTAAATTTCCTATCCCATAAGAAAATTAAAGAACACGATTTTAAAACAGCTGAATTTATGTGGCACAGTCATAGCCATCAGCTTTCTTTAGACCAGACTTAGTACTACTATCTTGTTCACTTTGCAAGAACCTGTGAATCTGAAACTATAACATTTTCAGTGACTGTCTGGCATTAATACTTTAGTTTATATCTAGTATTAAGCAGTCAACTGCTCAAGGTTTGGTTTAAAAATTAAATGTGTGATTGTTGTGGCATTTGCATTTTCTTCTTCTGTTCTATCCCTTTTATTTTTATTATTTAAAGTAGCAATTAATAAGAAAAAATACCATGCAAGCAACTGTTCCATGAACAAGTATTTTAGTAGTTCAAATAATAAATGTTACGGATTTTAAGGTAGCCATAGTTAAATATTACTGCTAATCTGAATGCTTCTAGTAAACAGGCAAGATGGTTTGCAGTGTTTCTAATGCAGAAGCAAAACCATTATCCATAACTCTGCACAGAACAGAGATACTTTCTACCAGCTTGTAAACAAGTAATATCACAAAACCTACTAAGACTAGTACTTTCTTGTAGTGTTAATCTCAAGAAAGACACCAAGGCTTGAATGAACTCAGATCTTCATCTGTGTCTGAATAATATTCCAGAGTTGTGGTGGATTTCATGGGCACCAGGAGGTTTTCACATCTGCTAACCATGGCTGCTCCACAGGCCAAAAAGGCATTTTATTTTCCAGTGGTACAAATCCAACACTAAAATATGCAAAATTCCTGACCACAGCTATAGCTTAATGTAGCCTGAACTCTTTAAACTTCTAGTATAAACAGTTCCCCCAGCCATATTTTTCTGCTCTTTCATAAGTGTGGGCTGCTCTTGGTGTAATCTAATTTAAATTAAAGACAGAACTATAGGCTGCAATACAGACAGGCTGAAAGGGAAAGACAAGATTATCACTAGGAATACACAGCCTACAAAGTATGTTACTTCAATGTAAATTTGGACTTTCCTATTGCAGCCTTCTATCAAAGCTCTCATGCTTTTAAATAGTGCACAAAAAGTGAAGCAAACAGCAGCAGATGGCAGGGG
>JAWWLZ010000118.1:97698525-97720376 GCA_035041345.1 Poliocrania exsul
CATAGTTGGTCAGATCTTCTTGTAACTTAGACATATTTGATCTGTGCTCTGCCCTGTTACCAGGCTGGAATGCTAAAAAGCAAATGGGCACAAAAGCAAATGGGAAGTATGCTGGAGGTGCAGAAGCTTCCTTGCCATGTCACATCAGGCTAAGTGTGAAAAAAGGAAAGAAAAGGAACTATTAAATGAAACTAAGCAGCCAGAACAACTGCAAACCAGCAGTCTGGTATTGTTAGGATGTCTGCTTTAAAATAAGCTATTAAGTGACAATTCTGCCTTTTCATGATTCAGTACAACATTTCTATAATGTACATCATAATGCAAAAGCTGGCTGTGACAGTAATTAGTATCTAGTATTTTTGTAATATTTAGCAATTAATTGGTTCATGTTAGTTTTAATAAGAATAATGTTTTATTTCACTGTGAGTTCAATAAACTTTCAGCATGAATGAGATAGGTGCATATGCTTATATTGGTATTTTTTGTTGACATATTCTACCTAACAAGCATTTTTTTTCACTTATCAGGTCTCATTTTCTCTTATAAATAACAAAAATAAATGAATTCTGAAATATACTTCACTGAACCCCCTATTGTAGATGAGAGACCATAAGAGGACAGTAAGCAGTGTTTCTTTCAACTGGTAATTTTATAATTGTATTACCCTGTATATGCTTAACTTAATCTATTTTAATAATACAACAATAGAGTAATGCAGAAGTTTTGAGAAAATTAGTCAAATATTCTAGCTTTTGATACCTTACTCTAGTTTTCAAACTGAAGTTCCAACATGTTTAAAAATCTCACTGCAAAGATTACTGATTTAGTGCATACTATAGGCAAAAAATATGAAACTAGTAGGGGATTCAAAAGAAAATATAAGGAGAAATCTTTTAGATCACATAATGTCATATACTATGGCAGGAAAATATAATTTTACAAAACAAAGTTACTGAATGTGGGAGGTCATTCTCTGTAAAGATAACTTTAATCATAGCTCAGCAAAATGATTTTGAGCTGTCATCAACCAAAAGGAACCAAGTCAAATTACTTGATTTATTTCAAATATAACTGAGTATTCCTCAAAATGTATCAGTATCAGTCCAAGAGATTTTTCTAAATGTCTACTTTGTGGTTTAGGGGTGTTTTATAACTGCTAGCAAACTTCTTGGCAACTAACCCTGGCTATTGTCTTGTTTGGGCTAACACAAAGTTATTTACTGAAATTATTTACTGAAAGAAAACCTCTTCAAGTCTCTGCCTGTTTTATTCTCATGGAAAAAAAAATTAAAAAGATTCTGAAATGTAAATACTTAATCATTATGATGCCTCAAGGGTTTTTGATTTTTTCATTTTTATAGATTTTAGAAGTACTTGTAACTGTAGTAAAATGCAGATTTAGCATGTTAATATTTCTAGCAGCTTCAATTCAATGTTTATATATCTTAGCCCCTATCCCATATCAATAGCTCAAATTCTTTTATTTAGATGTCTGTTCAAGGTAGAAGGCTGAAGAATATCAAGAGGCCTGCACCATGAGCCATAAACATGAGCCAATAGCCTTGGGTCTAAGAACACTGGAAAGCTCCAAGAGCCTTACATATGCTGAGGAAGACAAAAATGATGAAGAGAGGGTCCCACTGTCCCCTAGACTCAGATCCTGACGGGGTGTGACCAGGGGCAGGTGGGGCTGGACCGAGAGATGTATGAACTGGGGATTGGGTGGACAATATTTTAAAACCCATGGAAATCATTGTTCAGGAGAAGTGTGTCATCTGTCATCATGTATTCCTGAAAGCCCCAAGCCTAGACATTAAAGAATCTGCCTTTTTATCTTACCCCACACTAACTTGGCTTGAGTCCATTTTTTGGGGGTCTCTCAAGGCATCATTATTATATTAGGTTTAGGAATTTAGGAATTGACTGTGTCTGCTAAAAGAAGCATGCATTACCCATCTAAGTTACTAGAAAAATGTATAGCAGCACTTTGCCAAACTAATTTTATCTGAATTTGGAGAAAAAAAATATTTTTTAATGGATAGTGACTGAGTACTCCTCATCAATATTTTGGATGAGGAACAGTGTATTTCATCAGCTTGCTGGCAAATACACAAATGAACATATTCTGCTTTTTAAGATTCACCTTATGTAATAAACTACAGTGAAGCAGAGTTAACTGCAGCCTGAAAATTATTCTTAACTTCGTCTCTTGTAGTCCATCTTTATCTTCTCCCATTTCACTGTAAGGTAACTTAGAATTGTATTAATTTCGATGCTTTTGTATCACAAAATTCTTTACTGTATAAAGTTATGAAGAAACACATGAATTCCAGGTGGATCTGGCAAAGGAATTGACCCAGTGCCCTAGAGATCCTAACACCTCACTAAAAGATGAGAGTAACTTATTGTGTGCCCAGCAGTAGTTCATATCCTGTGATGGAGGAAAAAAAAATGAGGTAAATAAGACCTCTTTTGCACAGAAGGTTTATTGTGAACTGAGACTGCGTGAACATGAATTTTGTGAAATAGTGTAAATAAAGAATGAATGTAGAATCAAGTGCTTGAAAAGCTAAGTAATGATTGGAGCTATTCCAAGACATGAGGAAGTCAAGAAATTGTGTAAGAACAGGGTTAAGAATGTATGTATTTGTATGTAACTACTATGATATTCCCATTTAAAAAATGGGAAAAAAATGTTCAGCACTAATAGTTTTCAAATACACAATTTTGCTAAGTGCATTTTTAAATATGGTCTTATGGTATCTTTTTCCCATCACCTAGAAGAAAACACTGAATAGATACTTCAATTTTATGTGTCATAATTACAGAACCTACTGAATCTACATGACCCATTAGCACATTGCTTAGTTCTCAAAAGCAGAGTCTTGATAATGACAATTCTGCTTAAGATAAGTAATATGCATCTTTGATAAAAGCCTGGAACCTTCAGCAAATAACCTAAACAATGTATGTGTGAGACAAAATCACTTGAAATTTACTTGGAAATGTGGCCCATTTTATTTTAATTGAAAAGCATTCATTATACAGTGCAAACAGTTCTTTGGTAAATTTACTGATCAAACAACAACACTGAATCTGTTTTAGGTAACATTAAAAAAAGAAAATAAATATGTAAAATTTGCAACATATTACAGCAATATTCTCACAGTGGATACTGAGGAAATGGTCATCTAGCCATTGGCCACTGTTTCAGAAATGTTAAAATCAATGCTGATTCTACAGACACTGCAATAAAACAGAACTAGTACAATCCATGACTGATTACATTTTAAACTGTGAAGAAAGACCTGTTTTTCCTGGTTTATAAACAGAGGGATGGCAGAAAATAACTCAATATTACACTTGTTACACTTGTTTAAGCATATCCTGGCTCCTAAGCCCATTTTATATACCATATGAATAAACAGTGAACACAAAGAAAACCTCCCACTTTACTCTGGAGGCTGGAGAAAAGAAACAATCAGATATAAGGTCCTATTTTATAATGGATAAATGGAAACTCTCTTCTCCTATTAGCGGAAATCTTGAGAAAGTTTATTTAATAAAAAATTGGAATAAAGGAATGCAAGTAGTAACCAGTTGGATGTATTACTGACTTACTTAACTGTTTAGACAGTTAAATTATATTTGGGTTAGCTCTGCAATCCTTCCCCTTTGAGGAATTTCTGCTATAGGTCAACAGGAGTTCCATCTGAGTTGGAATTACAGGACGAGACATGTGGTTTGGACTCTCAACAAAAGTCAACAAAATACCAGAGTATCAAAGAAATACAGGAATGACAACCTCTAAGAACCATATGATACTCAAGCATGCTCACCACATACAACTTCTGGATGTGTTAACATAGAAAATTATATAAATCAAAACACTGTATATAAAATCAATTAAAATATTCTTAAAAATATAAATTGTAGTTCCATGTGTACCACACACCTTTAACACAGCACTCACATGTACATATTGCTTCTACCATAGTATGAAAAAAGTTTCTGTAGTAAGCTTTAAAGATACACCAAAGTTTGAATGTGTGTCATGGTAACAGTTTATCAAATTAGACATTACTAATGTTAGTAATCTGAGAAATTATGTGCCAAAATATGATAGTGGATTTCATATTGCTTGTCTGAGGTTAGTTATTAGACATGTTCTACCATGTAATAGTTAAGTATTCAATCTGTTTGCATAATTTGAAATGTTAAACATATGAATGTTTAATTTTGTGCAGATTTCTTTGATACTCAAATCTCTGTCCCCTAAATTTGAACACTATACTCAGAAGTCAGTGAACTATATAACTACAGAGCAGCTCTGCTTCTAGTTAGTCCTGATTTAAGACTAAATGACAGAGCCATAAACTCTAACATAATAAGTATTCAGGGAAAGAATCAATTCTGAATAAACGCAAACAAAAGAAATAAAAAAGCTGTAAAATGAGGTATGATAGTTGTCCTTCACTCAATATAATTCCTGGTCAAAAATATGAAGTTTGCCTTCTAAAAAGTACACAACTTTGAAATGCTAGTGTAGACATATACTCTATAACGTTAAACATTTACCAAATGGGAAATAAAGTCCATTGGCAGACCACTTTTAACATGAAAGATAAAAATATTGAGGTAAAAATACATATGCGTTAGATGAAACTGGAAAAAAAATAAAAGTCAAATACATTGTCAGAAAAAGTAGTCAATCCACAATTAATCATGCTCCTTGATTTTGGTTTTTCTTTTTTTCAACAAACAGTGCCACAATATAATCAGTAATATATGTCTATTGATAATACGCACAATGAATCAGTAGGAATCTTTGTACAGAAAATGGCATGTGACATCTTTTCACATTTTCAAAACAGGGCCACACAACTACATGAGCTGATCTGAGATCAAAAGAAGCATGCTGGACTGGATGGTTTTGTTGAAATGATTTAAAATAGATGAAACAAAAAAAAGTTACCAAGCAATTACATATCAGACAAAAAAGGATTATATTTATTTTTAAGATCAAATGCTACTCTGTCATTAGTTTCCCTAGAATGAGGAACACTGTCAATTACATCTGTAATATACATTCAGTTGGTTTTTGTATCTTCCAATTACATTTATTTGTACTTCCTTCCTATTTCTAGCTTTTTTACTCTAAAATTTTCAATTAATTTTGCTCCCTGAATTAAGGAAAGGATCTGAAAGGTGTCATGTAGTTTTCTTTTTTTCCTTGCTGGTCCAGATGCAGAAATGATGATGTGATTCAACAGAATTTCCATGCATTGATGTTTGCAGAAACTGGCCCAATACAACATTGCCTCGGACACAGTGATCTCATGTTTTCCTTTTCCCTGCATCTAAATAACAACCAAGAGCTAAATATCAAGTCAGACTAGGAAGGGACAGTAAACTTTTAATGTTGCTAATTAAAGATAGGAAACAAGTCCGAAGCCCAGTCCTGTTGGGTACCTAAAACTACCTGACAGTGTTCTTTTTAAGTAGCACCGGTTTGAGTTTGTCTAACCTGAGAAGTATAACACACAATTAACTTTGACCTGTTTGCTAATTTCCCTTTCGTTATTTTTTGCATTGTGATTTACCTTCATGGGCAGAAAATAAAAAGATACATTACATTATACTGTTACAGCACCATTAGAATATTGTAAATCTTCATTTCTTCCTGTTGTTAAGACTGTAGTTACCTGTTTTTGCCATCAGCAGGCACTGATATGAATTCAGGAGTATGTCCCCTAAATTCTTAAAAAATAGATAGTTATGGCTTCTTTTTATTAATGTTTTTTTGTAAGCAGACTGGACAGCAATCTCCTTTAACCTTCACAGGTGCTTCGCAGTCAGCTGGTGGGCATGATTCTACAAAACAGGTAATCTGACCAACCTGCATCAGGAAAAAAATAACAAAACCAAAACACACTTAGCTACATCTTTCAAACAGGAAATAAATTTTTTGTATTATTCATTCTCTTTTAAGAACCTAACTATTATGATTGACTCCACATAATTTGTTTCAGTATAAACTTCTATTGAGGAGTCGGAGGTGCTCTCTGTACTACCACATCTTTTTAATGAAGCAGTATATACCCTTTTATCTAACATTCAGGTACCAAGAACTACCACAGGGCTTTTATTCCTATTTAAAAAAATTCATTATGATAAAAGAAAATTAAAACATAGCACTAAGTCAGATGAGCTTTTACTGATTTTTATGCATTCTAGTAGATTTTTCAGGAAATGTATCACTTTGCAGTTAATTTTACCCATATAACTATACATTGATAAAAAAGGAAATGTAATGAAGATAGATAAAATCTGTATTGAGAAACAGTGTCAAGGGCAGGGATATTTGAGCAATATAATTTTCGGCACAAAATAACTGAAGATCCATTAAAAAACTATTGGCAAGTATTACCCAGAAATTATCAAGTGCAAAACTGGGACTGCTGTTTTAAAAGCAAAAATTAATATAATTTCTATTTCAAAATGCATTTCCATATACTTACTTTGCATTCACACACAGTACAGGGATCCCTTTTCCAGGTTTCATTGCTGGAATATGATTTACCCTCTTCATCAGTGCAATCAGAATTACTGAGGCGTGATTCAAGTTTTTTTATCTGAAAACATAAAAAAGAGTTAATAACTGAATCAAAGAAGAGTTTTTATTTGTGAAAGGTTTCCTGTATTTTCTTTTATGCTACACAATCCATGTTAAATATGTCTGGGTTTTTCTTCTCACTACTTTGTTTTCATAGTGCTAAAAGATTAGACATAAGTAATACCTGTGGAGTCAATCTTTCAAAAGAAAGGTAACAGAAAATATATCTTTCCTACCATTGGAATACTTCAGCTAGAGTATACAAAGAGAAGCAAACTACAAGTGTCATATATGGAAAATTTAAACGGTCAAATTGTTTTCAAAAGAAGGTGAATTTTTTAAAAAATAAAACCTTAAGTAAAAATGTTTGCTTGGATTTTTGACTCTCTCCAGTATGGTGTACATTTTAAAAATGGAATTCCACCGCGACTGTGAGTTTAGTTGCAAACATTGTACAAGTCTTCTCTAAGTGATTAAGATTTTAACTATGTTTACAGCTGTAGTCTGGCATATTACTTCTTATGAAGGCTACATTTTAATCATAGCTTTACTAGATTCTATAAATTACAAAGAGGAAAACTATTTTATTAACACTACACACAAATTTTTAAAGAAAGACCATGTTTACTAATCAATGGTTACATAAGACTTCAGGTTTAAAAGTCAAAAGGGTCTAGTTGTAGAGTATTTCAGTATGATTTCAAAAGAACAAAGAAATAAAGAATAATGACACACTATGTTCTGTGTTGTTTTTTGTTTGAGATATTCTGTCGTGGGTTTTGGCTGCAGGGGATGTCTAAATATCAAAAACATACTACAAGTGATGTTAGGAAAACATTATGAATTAAATCTACAATTAGATACTGTTCATTATAGCATCTTACCTGATTTCTGAGGCTTGAAATAGTTTTTTGCATTTCCAAAACAAATTCTTTGAAGTCATTCACTGCAGGTGCATTCCTATTTTCATTAGATGCCGATGTGGCATTACGAAAATATTTACCCTGTTTCACAGAACTGCAAAAAATGAATGGCAAATCACGATATTCATCTAACTCATTTTTATTAGGCTAGATATTTTAGGACACTTAGCAAAAAGGAAAAGAAGAGGACAACAAATGTCTTTACAGTATGAACCCAACAGCATGCAAGACCACTGGTGCTGAAGACAGACTCAGGACAGGTGAGCTCTGGATTATTGTTAATATCAGCAACAAGGAATTTCTTATACTTAAAAAAAGGATTTATTTAACACAGGGGTACACACAAAGTTGTCATCAGTGATACTGTAGAGCATCACCTTAAATTAACTCTTGAGCCTCCAATAAAAAAGCAGACAAAAGTAGAAGAGTCTTAAAAAGTGTCCCAATATGAAATTCACATTTCACATTCTGAACCATAGTTTCTTCCTCCATATGGTCATTAGGAAAACATGTATTTAAAGACATATGACTTTAAAAAGAAAAAAGTTGGTTTCCATAAATAAGTGAGAAGTACTTCTAGATATGAACATATTCCTGTGTCTCATTTTAATAATCAATACTAATGATAGTACATAAAATACAAAATCTTTTATCTGTAGAACATTCCAGCTGAAATCTCTTAAGAGATGTACAATACAAAATTGTGTTAATCAATTCTATCTGTTGATGAGAAAGAGTAAACAAAAGAACTGTCTATGACTATTAATATATCATCTAGTACCACTTACCAAAACATGCATTCGAAAACAAGGATAACAGTAATTTTCAAGTCACTTACTATAGTAAGATCCTTGAATCCTACAAGCATTCCTGTTCTGTTAGCATGTCATCTCTGGTGCAAATGGATACCCCAAAGAATGAACTGGCTAAGAAATTTCTCATATAACAAGGCTCATGATTTATAATCTTTCTGCATAAATTAAAACAGCACTTACTGGCAGGGGTTCAAGTTACTTAGTTTCCCATAGTTTTTCATCTAAATTAAAGAAAAAGAACTCTAAACAACATAACATGCCAAAATTCAACTAAACCAGCTGCTATCATATAACAAAATGTTTAATCTTCCCCACCTGCTCAAGTTATTGAAAATGTTAAGGAAAAAAAAGAAAGGAGGAAAAAAATCTTCTCACCACACATACAATTTAAGTACAGGGAGCATGAGAACTGATGAGAATGTTAAATGACGGAGGTTGCTTTAGCTTTACTTATGCTACAAATGTATGTATGTATGGCCAGACTTTGCGAATGAAGATTTGGGCAGGGCTCTCCCCACGTGGGTGTGCCCTTCCAGCCTGCACAGTGGATTTTTTAGGTGAGGCACAGCGTGCACAGAACTGGCCCCACCGTTTAAGTCCTAAGGTCCATTTGCCACAGCCAAGCGAGCTTGGACAGTGACAGTGAAGTCCTCGGGACTGTCTACAGAACCCTGTACTAACCGGGGCTGACCCTGCTTGGCATCCGAGATGTGATGGGATGGGATGGCAGGGAGGCATTGAACTGCCAGGGGATGGTCCCTACTGAGACTCAAACTCACGACCTTGGGATTCAGAGTCCAGAGTGCTCTCCATTACACCACAGGACCACCCTTATGTTACAAATAAAGTATTGTATAATTACTATTTTGTATTCCTAGTTAGTAATTGGACTGTTGTAGATTTCTGAAACATGGTCAAACAGCACGCTAAGGAAAACAAGCAGCTGCCCAGATATGTGTGGGGTTTTTTGTTTCATTTTTATTCAATTTAACCCCTTTAGAGTTTTAGAACTATGGAACTAGCATACTTAAAAAGTGGACAAACATCCTTCTTCAAGGATTACTTCAAAGGAACCTTTCTTTTCGTATTATCTTTAAGCCATACCTAGCTGCTGTCTTCTCTTGTCTAAAGGCTCTGTTATTTCAGGACAGACTCCTATCAGTTAAGTGAAATGTAAGGGTGATGTTTCTTCAAGTGCTATAACACCTGCATGAGTATTTGAAATTGCTGAAATACAATGCCTGTGCAGCTGTCTAGATGCATTCCTTGCCAGAGTAGGTAGACTCTACCTGGTCATCATCGTCATCAGTCAAATACATAATTTTATTTGCTAAAAAGAAGCATACTAATGGAAAAAGCTGTAATTCAAGAGTCGCAAATTTGCTCATCATGAAGGATCTTCACAAGAAATGCTTGAAATGGTCTGAGCAGAACTCATTTCATGTCACTAATTCATAGGTAAGCTTTGATTCCCTGGAAAGGGCAGGGATGCTGTGCAGATGACAATTTGTGACTAACACTGTGATTTACTTCCTTGCTACAGTATTTTGAGGAGTTATAAACAATATTGTCTGTAGCACTACTGTTCTCCATTCCTACTCTGAGTATTTTGGTACCAGAAGCCATCCTTACCATTATAACAAATTTTTATGCCAGTGTAATCAAGACTTGGTTTCCTCCTATTTCTACAGGAGGAACTAGCAGCTTCAAAAAGGAAATAACTTAGTTGGTTACTGCTGGCATAGAAGGAATGAGGGATTTCAAATCCCCAAATTATGCTTCATTACTGAGTTCTTTCATGAAAAGCACAGGAATAACAAAAGCACTATGCTATGTCTCTCACCAAGAAACTTACACAAATTTGAGCTTGAAAAAAAGCGGATTATTGATAGCAGATATGCAGAAGTGGCAGGATTAAAAACATCAATCATACAGTTGAGAAAGCAGGCACTGGAAAAATATGGTATGCACTTAGAAAGAAATCATTCAGTTTCTTTCCATCTTGAAAACAATTGGGGTTTTATACTTCTTAAAAAAAATCTCACCTCACTGTTTTGGACATTTTCATTTTCTTCAAGGGCTTGTCCTCCTGAAAGCTGTAGTCAAGAGAACGTCTTCCACGAAAGTGATATGAAAATGCATTAAACTGTCCTCTAGTTCTACAGTCTGAAATTAAACAAGAAATTACACATTATAAACTACAGTATATTTCAATGGTTATAATATTAAAATGGTTTTACAGTGTCTTCTGAATTGGTAAAGGCACGTCATACATTCAGTCTGATCCCTCTGCAATCAGTTGATGGCAGATGAATATGTCTCAGTATTACAACATCTAAGCTAGCTGGATGAAGAGTATTTGATTATTCACAGACCAGCTTCTTAATGTGAAACAAAGGAAGAAAAACACTATTTTCACCAACCTATCTAGTGATACTTGAACTATTATTTTCACTTCTGAAATTTCCACACTCTTTGCTTTAAATTATTTTCTGCTTTTCCAAGGAGGCGGTTGCATGTGAAATAAAAAAATTACAGCTAAACCATCCTTTGGCTTCCTCATCTATCCCAGGCATTATCATTTGCTGTTTTGGCATCTGAAAGAGAATTTTAATTAAATCCTGGAGAATATTTGCAGACACACTTTATAAGTTGACCAATCCTGTTTCCAAAGTTGAGGAACTGGAAGGCATCACTAGACCCTAAAATTATTTCCACTGCTGAGTGAAGATCTCAAGCCTGAGAATAATCTGTGACAGAAATCTTCTCCTAAGATTCTAAAAGGACATCTTGACAGGATGAAGTAAGTATGTCTTTCCTTCAGTTCACTTTATGTAGTCTTCCAAACACTGTGAGTATTTGGAAAGAGTCCCATTTAAAAAAAGAAAACAAAGCAAAACAGCAACAGCCCTTTGGAGAGGAGACAATGAGAAAATAGAAGTTTTCATTTCTGTTCACAGAAGCTTTAAAGCTAAAAGTCATAATGGGCCAAGCTGAAGCAGGAATCAACAGCATGATCAACTGCTAAAACAGAAGGGAGAGCTGAAATACAGGATGCCATGGACGTATCCCAGCTAAGTCTGGTATCAGCAGAATGAGGCAGGAAAGCAACTGAACATGGGAAGGAGTCGTTTTCCATAATGTTTCTCTTAATTTGCACTAAAAAAGTTAATTCAGTAAGTCAATAACTATATTTAAAAACAACTTTTCTGAATTTTGGATTGAATAATTAAAGTATTAACACAAATTATTGGACAATAATTGCAAAATTTTCAAGTCAATAAACAAGCTTCTAAACACTGCTGAAGTGAAAAACTTGAGAAACAAATGTGAAGTTGCTGATTATACAAAAATATGTATCTTGGACTACTTTTAACTGTACTGGACCATTACAATTTCCCTGTTAGGAAAAACTTAAGCTAGTCCATGGCTTAATATCACTTAGGACAAGGAAAAAACCGAAACTAAAAAGAAAAAGGATGAATACCAAAAAAAAAGGAAAAAAAAAGTACTGATTGGTTTTCAGTTCAAAAACAATACCTACAGGTAATTTTTGAACACAAGTTATCTCCAATTCTCCTTCCCTTTTCTTTCCTTACAGTTTTTCTCGTTCTTTAAAAAATGCATTACCTTTCTGCTATAATAACAGCACCACCAAAGAACTTGATGGTATTTACTGCCAACATAGAGAATAATAGAATCATATAATCAGTTGGGTTGGAAAAGACCTCTGAGATCACCAAGTCCAACCCTTGGTTTACTAGCACCATGGTTACTAGATCATCTAGCCTTGTCTTAAAAGCCACCAGGGATGGAGAATCCACCACCTCCTTGGGCAGCCCATTCCAGTGCCTGATCATGCTCTCTGTAAAGATTTTCTCATAACATCCAACCTAAGCCTCCCCTGGCAGAGTTTAAACCCATGCCCTCTTGTCATACTGATAGTTGCCTCGGAGAAGAGACCAACCCCCACCTGGCTACAACCTCCTTTCAAGTAGTTGTAAACAGTGATGAGGTCTCCCCTGAGCCTCCTCTTCTCCAGGCTGAACAACCCCATTTCCCTTAGCCTCTCCTCATAAAGCTTGTGTTCAAGTCCCTTCACCAGCCTCGTCACTCTACTCTGGACTTGCTCCAGCAGCTCAACAACCTTCCTGAACTGAGGGGCCCAGAACTTGACACAGTACTTGAGGTGTGGCCTCACTAGTGGCAAGTACAGGGAAAGAATCACCTCCCTAGACCTGTTGGCTACACTGTTCCTGATACTGGACAGGATGCCATTGGCCTTCTTGGCCACCTGGGCACACTGTTGGCTCATGTTGAGCTTCCTGTCAATCGAGATTCCCAGGTCCCTTTCTGCCTGGCTGCTCTCCAGCCACTCTGTCTCCAGCCTGTAGCGCTGCATGGGGTTGTTGTGGTCAAAGTGCAGGACCCAGCACTTGGCCTTGTTGAACTTCATCCCACTGGAATCCGCCCATCTCTCCAGTCTGTCCAGGTCCCTCTGCAGAGCCCCCCTGCCTTTCAGCTGATCGAAACTCCCCCCCAACTTAGTGTCATCTGCATATTGTCCATTCTTTCTGTGTGTTCTGCTCTTTCTCACATAATCTCATTGCCCACTCAGAAAGTAAGCTCTTTCAGACAAGAACAGACATGTGTTTGTAAGATGCTTCACATTAAGGCAGTTTTGAACATGCTTAGGCACTCCTATATTTAGTATGATGAGAAAAAAGGTCACACTCTGAAGGGAGAAAGAACTAGTTTTGGTCAGAGGAATTTTTTTCTTAAAGTAATGTGTTGCTCAAAGTTTTCTTGAGTGTCGTAAAAACTTTAGTTTCTCTTGGAAGCAATATGTGAAAGGTTTCTGCTATCCTCCTTTGTTTAATAACTACCAAGGTCATCTTGCACAATATAGGTAAATTTTTTTGTGCAATAACACAATGGTCCATTGTTTTTTTTATTCCTGGGTTGTTTTTAAAAACAAAGGTCTGAAATTCTGGGAAGGTTTAATCACCTAAGGCCAGTAAATATGAGAACCATATGTTCAGTGACAGCTTTAAGTACACGACCTGGCTTTCTGTGTTTTTAAATACTTATATATGTCAACTTGCCAAATTAACAACTCTTAGTCTTGGTTTCTGTTTCAGGTACAACAAAGAGGATTGTTGCTGCTGAGAGGTGCAGAACAGAATGCTTTAGCTTTCAGAATGCTTAAACCAAGAAATTTATCTCTTACACTTTTTTATTTATTTTTAATGAAGAATACCTTAGCAAAGCAGTAAATAAGAAAAAGAAACTTAAAATTCTCCTTTTTTCCCCAACCTAACTAAAATGTCCCCAAATTAGCAATACCCATTCCAATTTATTTTCTGCAGAAAAAGTGAATGTTTAAAAGCGATGGAAGAATTTTTTTCTCTATGGACATTTCTTTCTTCCAGAAGTAGGCATTGTTACACTGCAAGTGTCAGGTTGATCCATTGACAGAATCAGACAATCACATGATCATTTAGGTTGGAAAAGACCTCTGAAATCATTGGGTCCAACCTTTGACTAACTCCACCTAGACCATGGCACTAAGTACCACGTCCAGTTGTTTCTTGAACACCTGCAGGGATAGTGACTCCACCACCTCCCTCAGCAGTCCATTCCAATGTTAACAACCCTTTCTGCACAGAAATTGGCATTTCTATTTGTATATGGAAGCCATATCTACATCTTCAGAAAATCCCGTTTCCCACAAGGTTTTAAAAATGCACCTATAATGCAAATTAGATAATAAAAACTCCAACATTCAGAATTACTGAACACTCTTAAATTCCCAGCTAATCACTTCTCAAAATCTAGGTCATGGAGAACTAATCTAACAGATTCTAACTAAAACAACTTGAGAGACTAAGGAAATGTGAAAGAAAAGCACATATAAATATCTATTCAAAAATAGTTTGATTCTCTGAGATTTATCATAGGGAATTAAGTTTCTGTTACTGTAAGCATTTGTATTTATCTAAAAACTTGCAGTCATGCCAGTGGGAGCAGTAAAAGAGAGCAGAAACACTTAAATGGCTGATGTAAAATTATTTTTTTTGAGCAGATGTTTTCATAAAGCAGCTACTGAAAAACTGCAGAATCTAGGAAAATTACTTTTCACACAAAATGAAGCCCTAACTCAAAAAAGCCCATTTTGTTATTGCTAAACAGGCCACATTCCTTCACATTGTCCTGCATTTCTTAATTTCTTCTGTTGAATAAGACTTTCTAACAAATGATAAATTAAACAGCAGCAAAAATGTTAATATGGTGATCTAACATCCAACAGTAATCTGCTTAGATTGGAACAGATGTATTTTGTATAAACATTTCTCAGGAAATAAAAAAAACAGTACTGAAGGTAAAAGATAAACTAGCAACCCAGATTGTCATCTGCCAGCTGAGATACTGGAGAATTCTAATAATAAAGATGTTCCCTGTAGCTGACCTCAAAGCTGCTACCAGAACTAGACAGTTCAGATGTTGTTGGGAAAGCAAATGCCCAGAGAATTTGCAGAATATGACAATATAAATTGATAATATATGGCTAATGACAGACTAAAGACATTTAAAAACATATTGTGCTTTTGTGATCTGGATAGATTTTGAATGGTCTGCAGGAAGATAAAGGAAAAACATTAGGTTCTTGACACTAAACCAAAGCAAATCCAACCTCTTAAACAGGACTAGTTAAAAGGTTATGCAGATAAAAACATGCCAGATAAATATCAAAAATCAGTAAGAAAAAGTAATTTTAGACAGATCAAAAATCTACAGAAATTATTAAAACAAGTACCCTAGGACTGTCCTGCCCACTGGACTGTGAAAACAACAGTGTCTTTCTGCAGTAACAGTCCACAGGGAAGAAGGAAATCCTCTAACTGCCTGGATTTACTGAAGTCACTGAGACACTTCAATCAGGATGCTTTCCTACCCATGTTGATTTTACAGTCAATGAACACTGAAATAAGAGATTGCAGTCTGGACTGTCCTCTAGAGACATCTCTGTATTGCCTGCAGCAGGACTTCAAGCTTAGATCTGGGGCTCATTCAGGAGTTTCCTTGTTGCTTTGCACCAGGGATGGCAACTACTGACATGAAACTCGTGGTAGCAAAGAAAAAGCAATATCATATATTGTCTCCTTATTATGTGTTAATGAATTAGAACTGTATTTTAGGATCACAGACACCTGAAAATTCTTGGTTTGGATGAAACATAAATCAAAATACTGATCTCTCAACAACATTTGTAATCATACATAAATGGTAAGCTATATAACATGTACTTTCATTAAAATATAAAAAGAATGTAATCCTTAATATTTCAGATCCTGGAACTTTATTTTAGTAGCCTGGCATAGACTGAATTGTCCCTAAGTTAACAGACAGTGTCTTTAAATGTAAATTTAAATGTAAAATATACATTTGAATGTAGGAAACAAAGATACATATGACCTGACTAAAGCAAACAAGAGCTCTGTAAAGAGAAAATGTTTTCAGGCATAAATTGGATCCTTTCGGTATTCTGAGGAGTTCTTGGTGAACAATTTCCATTGTCAAAAGGACTAAGAGTCTCACACTGAGAGTGCTGCTAACATTTTAAAATGTTATTTCCACTATATTCCACAGAATTTAGTGTTTAGCCCAGTGTTGTTTAGTATTTTCACAGAGGATGAAAGGGCATAATGAAAAGTGCATAATAAGTGGTTACTGTTGAGAAGCAATAGATAGCATTCTTCTAATGAAATTCAGTGGGATTTAAATATGTTTAATCAGGATTTGTATAAGGTTGTATTCCTGAACTAATAAAAAAAAAAAAAGAGAACAATGACTGATAAAGTAGATATATTGTTTGCTAACTGAGAAACTGCTAAGGAAAATCATCTTCCTAAAACAGTTCCCACTGATGAGGATCACCTGCATCTTATCTGAATCACCTCCTCTGGGATCATTTTCTCTTGTCCTTCTGGGTCTGTGTCAAACCTCATGGGTTTTGACATAAAATAAAAGGATAAAGAAATTTTTCAATCCAACTTTTTAAAAACACCCCAAAAAGTGTGAAACTTTTAAAGACTCTAAATTGAGTAATCATGAAAATGAACACTGAGTACTAAAAAAAAATTAAAATCAAAATATGCTTTTTGCATGAGAGCCTGAAAAAAAGGACCAAAAGTTTCTTGTTTGGAAAATTTGAAGCTTGAACACTCTTTGCTAAAATAAAGAGCTACAGCAAATCCAGCAATTACTTATCATCTCTGACAAGACAAAGAAACGTAGAAAGTGAAGGAAAAAGGAACTCCTTTTTTTTGCCATCATAAACTAGTAATTGTGTTGTAGGATTTGTTAACTGAAATCTAAAGGTAATCTGGTTTTGTTATTTTAAAGAAAAATAATGTTTTCCTTTATAAGAAATATATACTGGCTTTACTTAAGAAATCCACAAGGTAGCTTTTTGTAACTAAAAAGTTTTTCTATTCTTCATATGGAAAAGTATTTTGACTTTAAGGAAACAGGAAGGATAACAAAACCAGATGTGCTTCAAACCAGGCTGGAACAGCTGAACATATGGGTCACTTATGAAACATATGTAAAGTGCAATGAACAGTATTCTCTACTCAAAATTTTAACTTAGGATAATTTTAGGTATATAACCACTTAGGAGTATTTCAAACATGGTGAATGGTTTAACTTTTTTCTTTTAAATACTAAATAATAACAAATTCAAAGAAACAAATCCTCACAATGTATTCAACTCAAAGTAAGTGCCACTGCTGAGTGTATGCCCCCCACCTCAGAGGAGTGGTGAGTCACTAGTGCCATGGAGGGAAACAAAATTTTTAAATTAGTCATTTGAACTGGATTCCCACAGAAAATCTCAAAGTCATTCATCCATGCAAGAAAACAGTTCAAGCAATTCATACTTTACTTTTTCTTCATTAACCTCTGCAAGGCTTCAAAAGTTCAGAAGCAGAGGACACATACAGGCAGTTTTTTATAGAATGTTATTATTTACCCTTTCTTTGGCTTGGCAGTTGTCTGAATGTACTGCATGCAGTAGTACTCTCTAGCAGCAACATTCTTGAATGAAAATACAAGCTAGGTTGTTGAACAGATGAATTCTCTAAAGACTTTCCAAAGATAACATCTGCTCTAAAAGGCTTAGTGATAACATAACATTTAGAGAATCAACATATAATTTTTCAGGACAGCTTTACTATTTTTCCAAATTGATATAAATAATGTATTTGTGAAACTGCCTGTCAAGTTTCATGAGCCATGCATAAGTGAACTTATCCTGAACTGCCAGAATATGTTTTATTTAAAGCATTTGAAGAGTGATAATCGATTTTCTCTCAATTCTCACATATGTCAGAGATGTTTTGAAGAAATTCTGGAAGACTTTGTGTTAAAATTGCAAGGTGTCAATCTTATCTAGATTTTTATACATTGTTATCATTAATTTTGGGATGGCAAACCTGGCAAATATTGTCTAAGGAAATCTGAAACACTTAAAAAAAACCCTGTAAAAATTAGAGTAAGACCTGAAAGAAATTACATCTGGGGGATATTATACAAGATTTCATTGAAATTTAAAAAATTTATTTCTGCTAGTCTCACACAGATAACTTAGGTTTTGAACTGAGTCTTCCAAGGAAGATTTTTTTCAGAGTTATGCATTTAAAGTTCCTGCTTGAATTTTCCCACTGCTACTATGTGAGGGCACTCACCAACAAGAAAAAAACAGAGAGCACTCAGCACATGCTCCCCTCACCATGTGCCCCAGGGATGTGCCACTGTGGGACCAGGGATGGCAGGGCAGATCAGATCTCACAAGAATGGATACAAGAACAGGAAGGATTAAAAGGGAGAGCTGTGTCCACCATAGCTCTCGCTCTCTGGCACGGGCCCGTTGCAGAATTTTCCCCAGCTCCCTGCTGCCTGAAACCACCACATGTTGAACACTGTGGCAGCTTTTTGTTCTCCTGCCTGGCACTCTGACAAGGAGCTGACTGCAGGGATTCAGAAAACCTCTGCCCAACTTCTGCAGCCCTGATGTCATTGCACTGCCATAGATCTGGCATGCCATGACTTCCACAGCTCTGGCGTGGCTCTACCACTTCCTACTTGCTGTAGCCATCTGCCTTGCTCAGCACTGCCTCGCTGTTCTGACCTGATGGTTTCCCATACTCACAGGACCCTCTGCACAGCCTCTGTGAGCACCTACCCGCAGCCACCATGCACCAGCTCCCACAGATGCAGGAGCACCTGCCACTGCTGGGAAACCCCACCAGTGCCATATTCTGTCTGTGGCTGTAACAGCACTGAAGGAAAGCCAGTTACCAGCTCAACAACACAGATTTGGACAAAGTGTTTTGTTCTGGGTGATATTCTTTCTTTGTTATTGTGTATTTGTTGTTTAATTTTTGGTTTTGCCTTTTGTTTCTTTTGCTTTTAGCAAAATTTGTTGCTTTTTTCTACTTCCTCCTTTGTCAGTCTGAATTGATTTCCAAATTTACATTATGTCCAGGAAAAAGGGGCTCTCTATGCCATCTAAGGTCTTGCTTCCCTGGAAATACTGTCTTTAACAGGAGACAACAATTGGCGCCCAATGTGTGGCTCAAAAGGAAAAGTAGAGACAGAATAACAGTTCTGAGCAATTTATTTGTATATTGGATATAGAACCCAATAGGCATCATGCTATTCAATTTATTCATGTTCTTTTGGCACATATTCATGCAGAAGTGTATGTTGTTCCTAAGGGCTTTTCTTGACCTGAGTCCTCAAACCAGGATAGCTGTGGCTATTGTTGAGTTCATAATTTGAATTCATAAAACTGTGAGTTCAATGCCTATAGGTCTCACTTGGAATGTGTTTTCAAGATTGTCTTCCTGCCCTAGCCTAAGCTTTTACCTCTGGGAACTCAGTGATAATGGCACCCAGCCTGGTGGGAGAAATGCAGCAGAGTGTTTTTTTCCAAATCTACACCCATTTTCCCTTTAAGTCTGCAACAACAGCTTTTGGCAAGTTTAAATTCTCTCTAAATGCCAGAGATATTTGCTGTTGGTGCTGCATCTGTAAGTTTGCATCATTATGGCCTATCTTATGTATAAGGCTAGGTCCAGGATCCTTGAAGAACATGTCCAGAAGCCTGGTCCAGGGGTATAGAAAGCTTCAAGTGGCATGGGCTGTGGGAGGACATGGGTACATTCTTGGAATATTGTTCTGCTCAAATGACATGGAAGTTCATCCTTGTATAACTCCAGGACCTCATGAAAGTAATGAAATCTCTGAGGGAGAGATGTCATGGTAGATCTATGGAGGGGCCGCTTGTAGTTGCACACGGTGCTTTGTCTACTGTTTATTGAAAGCTGCTCAGTGTGGTGCAGCACCTCCAGGAGAAAAAGGAAAAGAGTAAAACACCTGACATCATGGTGACTCAGGGTGCAGCTAACCCAGAAAAACAGTCCAAGTCAATAGAAGTTGCCCTTATCCTAAAAAAGAATTATAAGACCAAATCAGTTCATCTGGTGGACGGCGATGGGGAGGCAGCAGGCTCACAGATGGCATCAGAGATAATCACTGAATCCTTATCATTTTATAATCTCCGTCATTGGCGGAAGGACATTACTTGATGCCCGAGCGAGCCCATTTTGACCTGGTTGATTTGGGTTTGGGATATTATGGGTGAAGGAGTGCAACTTGATGGTACCAAAGGAAGATTTTCAGTAAGCAGGTACCAAGCAGGCATTCATGAGGGGGTCACAACCCCTTTATCTCTGGGCATGGCTTATAACAGGTGCAAGAGAGAGGTTTGTTTACACAGATGGCTTACAGGAGCATCATCATAAACAGGCCTGGGAGACCATGGAGGAAGCGATTCAAGGCCTGAGAAAAATGGCACTGTTGGAGGTACTTTTCAGAAGGGACAGGCAATCCAATAGCAAACCCAGCCAGGTCAGGTGCACATCACAGATGTGGTGGAGCCTTGGATACCAAAGGCCATCCATATACTCCAGTTTCCTGGCATCAATGCATTTTAAGGAAAACCAAGAGACAGTGGGCTATATAATGAGTAAACTCAGGACATACAAAAACACTGTCCATGCTCTGGCACCCAAATGTCCATGGCCCGTATCTCTACTGTAGAGACTTTGGTTAAGAGTCTCAAGGCACTGACTAGAGGTATAGAGAAACAAAAAAACTCAGAGAGGAGATTAAAGAGAGAATTATCCATATCTTTCCAGTGCAAGCTAGAGTCCCTACCATCTGGAAAAGGCATAACCAGCAAGGGAGAGGGAGTATACCACATGGACCAACCTGTGGTTCTTCCTACATGAGCATCAGAAAGACATGAAGAAATGGGATAGAACACCCACGTACATTTAATCAGCATGGGTACAAGAAGTAAAAGTAAAAATAACTAGAGGCAATTCCACTAGCATAGATGTAGCTCCAGTCTCTTGTGGGCAAATCCCTAGACAGAACTAGAGGGGCAATAACATGTCTGCTCCACTGGAAGGGACCTCCTGTATGTATTCACAGGAAGAAAGCCATGATTGCCAAGACCAATATTAGAGGGTCCCTGCCTTTAGCCAAGTAGAGGCATAGGACAACGGTGTCTATTGAACAGTGTGGATTCAATGGCCTGGCACATCAGATCCACAAGAATGCAAGGCTTTATTTGATACTGGTGCACAATGCACTGTAATGCCACCAGGGTGTGTGGGGACAGAATCTGTTTCAGTTGTTGGGGTGACCGGGTGTCTTGGGTTAAAAAAAAAACCAAGTCCTATGGTGACATGGCACCCCAGACCAAATTGAGTCAGACAATGGGACTCATTTCAAAAATAGCCTGGTTACCCCCTGGGCTAGAGAGATAGTATTGAGTGGGTGCATCATATCCTATACCATGCACCAGCCACTCAGAAGGTTGAATGGTGTAATGGACTGTTGAAAACTACTTGGAAGGCATTTGGTGGGGTGACTTTCAAACACAGGGATCAGCACCTAGCAAAGGTTACTTGGTTAGTCAATACTAGAGGCTCTGTTAATCAAGCTGGCCCTGCCCAATAAGAGTCACTTAATACCCTGTGTGTACCTGAGAGGTATGGTAGGGAAAACAGGCTGGATCAGTCCTGCCTCGAGCAAAGACAAACCCTTTCATGGGGTTGCTTTTGCTGAAGGACCTGGGTGCACTTGGTAGGTGTCCTAGTTCAGCAGGTGGGACCAGTTATCACTGTGTGGTGGTGATAAAGGCTATGTATTCTACCCTCTCTATTCATTTCCCAAGAACAATGGACTATTTGCGGCAGCTGCCCAGGGAGTCTTTAGCACCTTCACGCCCAGCCTGAGGGGGCATGGCTGCTACTGGGCCATCAACCATTCAAAAATACCCCATGACTCACAGAGTTAATCACCCATTGTGTGAGTCCCTGCCCTGGAGGAGGGACTGGGTGCTCCCTGAGGGTACATAAG
>JAWWLZ010000118.1:97720476-97798414 GCA_035041345.1 Poliocrania exsul
CACCACTCTCGACCAGACTACAGCCATCACCTGCACCAACAGGTTCTTCACTTCCTTTTGCTTTGGACTTGGGGGAAACCATGCGAGTTTCAGCATAAGGGCTAACAAACCCCTTTGGGTTTGTGCCCCAGGACACTGGTGTCAGAGACTGAAATGGTTAATGATTTATGCATTCTAAGAGACTTTGCAGGTTTTTGACTTTTGTGTTATACCCCTGATGGGCAGTTGGGCCCATCCCTTCCTCCAGTCCTAAAGGTGTCGAGCCCTGAAGAGGCAAGAAGAGCTGTTGCCCTACCCTCCACATGAACCTGGCGAATATGGGGGTTCACAGCCCGGCTGGCGACACTGCTTCAAGGAAAACAACCCTCTGCCACGGGGGGAGGTGCAAAAGGCATGCTGAGGGTATAAAAATGGACTGGTGACTTTGGGAATTTGGGTTCTCTTCTTGGCCCCCACCCCCTGCAGATGGAGACCATGGCCTGCAGGACTGCTGAGATGCAACGCTGGATCTCTAGGCGGTGACTATGTAACCTTTTCATTCTCATCTTTTCTCATCTCTTCCTTTTCATTGCTGTCCTGGACTCTTCTCCTGTCTTTCTTCCCCCTATGCACCTTCCCCCCCTGTCCCCGCTAAGGTTATCTTCTATGTTGCGTTACACAGAATTGGTAAATAAACACCGATTATATAGTGTCATTTCACTTTAATCCACCCCAAAAGGAATGATTAATAACAACCCAGGTTAACCCCGTCTCTTTCCCAGGAGCGGGTCGTAACAACTGGGTTATACTGCTGGGTTTTGGGAGTTGAAAGCAATTTCTCTTTGTGTCAGTGTATTTATTTTAATATCTTTTATTAAATTGTAACTGTGACTTATAATCTCTCTTGTGGTGGGTCCATTTCTCCTGCCGGTTTACTTTTAAACCAGCACAGTGGGTCATGCAGAAAAATGGAGAAACAGGTTGTATACCTCAGGGGGACCTAATTTTGGGGTAAACTGTCTGTAACACTGCATCTGTAAGTATAATTTGTAATGTACATAGAGCTGAAGTAATGCATGTATGTATATAGTTGAAAAGTTGAAATCTGATATAGCGTGTTGGTATGGTAAAATCTGGAGTAGATAATGTTGTATATTTAAAGTCCCTGCTTGAATTTTCCCATTGCCACTATGCGAGGGAAATCACCAACAATGAGAAAAAAGCACAGAGCACCCAGCATATCCTCCCTCCCCACCACCTCCCCTGGGGGTTTAAGATGTACGCCACTGCAGGACCAGAGGTGGCAGGGGGAGATCATGTGAACTGATACAATAGGAAGGATTGAAAGGGAGAGCTGTGTCCGCCATAGCTCTCTCACTCTCTGCCATGGACCCATTCCCGAAGTTTCTCCAGCTCCCTGCTGCCTGGAACTGCCGCATGTTGACCGCCGCAGCGGTTGTTAGTTCTTCTGCCTGGCCTTCTGAGAAGGAGCTGCTTGCAGGGATTCAGGAAACCTCTGCCTTGCTTCTGCAGCCCCCATGTCGGTGTGCTGTCATGGATCCAGCTGTGCTTGCCACCGCACTGAACCTCCCACAGCAGTGATGACTTTAGCAGCCCTGGCACAGCTATACTGCTTCCTACTTGCTGTAGTCGTCTTCCTTGCATGGCACTACCTCATCATCATTGACCTCACACTCACAGGACCCACACTGACCCTCTTAGAGGCACTGCCCCTGTTTACCTGCCTGCAGCCACAGCAGTTGCCAGAGCTGGAGCCACTCAGAGCATTGACCGCCACTATGCATCAACTCCCACAGATGCCAGAGCACCTGCCACCATCAGGAAAGCCCTCCAGCATCATATTCTGGCCGTGGCTGTAACTGCACTGAAGGAAAGCCAGTTACCGGCTCAACAACACAGAAGTGAACAAAGTTTTCCTTTTGTTTCTTTTGTTTTTAGTAAAAATTGTTACTTTTCTTTCTACTCCCTCCCTTGTGAGTCTGAATTGATTTTCAAATTTACATTAAATCTGACAAAAAGGGGCTCTCTATGCCATCTAAGGTTCCACTTCCCTGGCAATATTGTCTTTAACAGGAAACAAGACTGATTTATTTTTTAAAGATTTGTTTATCTTACAAGGCAATACAGTGGTCAGTATAAAAGTGAAGATACGTGGTAACTGAATCGTAAATCTCTATCTTTTTTTTTTTTTTATGATATCTGAGTTTGTTCTCATGGTACAATCACATCACTTAGAATCCTTCCTCAGTATTTATTGTACCTGTAAGAGATTGCAGACATCCTCCATCAGTTGAACTTTTACCTTTTGCCTTACATTCTGAGCTCTATCACAAATGAACCCTTTGTCATTGGGGACAATTATATCTTACCAAAAGAGTTAAATAGACACTAGTGGAGGATTGTGACTTCTCTCAAAAATGCAATCTACTGATTCTTTATTCATGCATATACTTTAACAGAATATTGAATAGCCTATTTAGTAGTACCACACTCAAGAGAATCAGCAGTAGAAAAGACGAAGAACACAGACCTGGGTACCTTTCATCAGCAAATCTACAAGATACCGGTATTGAAAGTTAGAATATATATATATGCTAATTATGAGATTCTAATGATCATAATAGTTTTTTCCAATTAGTATTTTGCTAATAGCAATTTTTATATAGTCACAGTTCAATAGCTAAACTCCCAAAATTCCTGAATATGCTTTTACAGCCTGGGCATGCCATTCAAATTGTGTCAAAAGAAAATCATAACACTGTCAAGGAGATCTCAGTAAAGAGAAGTCATTGTCCTCCAAAGTATTTTGTGGATGATGCTACTGAAAATCATTCTGCATGATCCAGAAGATTCTCTTGGGAAGGGATTTTAACTGCATTATAGATGCAGTGAAGTCTGATGTGACGCTGGCTAATGAATGCAGAAAATCTGTGAGACAGAAGCCAACATAAAAGCCACAAAGCAATGTCCTGTGCTTCATGCAGCTAAGTAAATGCTATTTCAGAACAGAAAAAGCTTGTTTTTGAAGAAGAAAAAAATCACCCCATACTCCAAACTTTTGAAGGAGATGGCAATGAACAAGAATATTTATCCACAAAAAGAAAGAAAACAAGAAAACAGTTATCTACACCATGCAATGCTCAAATCTATGCTCTTTTTTTATACTGTGCCTACTTAATATAAAATATGGGATGACTGCCCACTTAACAGGGGCTGTGCTCTGGATTTGAATTTGTAATGTCTTAACAAAACCCAAACAGTAAAATATATCCTTAAAATAAAATGGACACTTAACAAACTGCACATGCATTAAGGCCACCAAATCCACCTGTATACAGACCTTCACAGCAATCTTGCCACATTCTGAGGTCCAGTTTAGGAATTTCTTCACAGCTACTATATCCATGTGGGAATTCAGCCACCTTAAAGACATCATGTTGTACCCTGGTTATGTTGTCACCGTTATCACACAAAACTCTGGCAAGAGATGTCTGCTTGATCTGAGTGAGCTGAGCAGGCGTGAACACACCCGGGTTCTCATACCATAGCCTGTAATCTCAAAGAAATGACAAGTTTGGTAGTGAAAAAACCGCAAAACAGGCAGTTTTCCAAAGATACTTCAATACTGTGTACACAATAAATTAATTATTTCATAAATCCTCTTCTCAACTTCACATTGTATCAAGGGAGTGATCCAGATGTCAAAATAAAAGTACCTGGTACCACTCTATCCCTATTTAGTGTCCTGCTCACAGTCTGAAAGGGCTGAAATCCTCAACAAATTCTTTGATATCTCATCTAGTTTAACTCAAATGTCTTGTGTATTATTGGCTATCTAAAATGGCACTGGACTATCAAGTTCAGGGTTCTTTTAAGGTGGAGACTTAAATGGCCATAATTTCTTTTTTGGGGCAACTTTCCCATGGATATGCAAATATTTTGATGGAATTGATAAGATTAGATGAATGGCTAATCTATATCTAGTTTATTATCAAGTTAAGTGAGATGATCCAATTTACTAATGAATTTTTTTTCTGTTAAAACTATTTTCATGAGTATACTGATTCAGGGACTGTCTAATATATGCTCCATTAATTCATCATATTCAAGGAGGAAACACTGTGTTTTCAATAATTTATTTTTCACACACAAAGGGATAAAAGCCTGTTATCTAAAGCAAATATAAATAATACATTACTATGAAAAGCAAGCCTTTCATAGAAAAGAAAATGTCTTAAGTTACTATCCAGGATTTGAAAACATTTTGCACTATTCTAACATATAAGAACTGCTCACTGTGATATGGTTGCTGCCTCACAAAACTGTAGAGAATTCAGTATTGGTACTTTTTTCCCCACCTATTTCAAACATAAAAAAAAAATGAAGTGCTTTAAACTTTATGAAAAATCAAAACCAATTTCATAGTAAACCTAGAAGAATAGTAAACAAATTTCATTTTAGCTACTTAGTGTATCATTTTCATAAGGCATTTCCAAGTACTAGGATCAGATTATAAAATTTCCATCTTTACATGAAATTAGGCTCCTTTCAGACATCACTCCTTTTCCATGCACAGGCACATTTGCTTTGCGTGGTGTTGTCGCCTTTGGTCCTCTGCCCATTGTAAAGGCTTTTCAAAGAAGTGAGAGTCACTTTCATTATGCCTAATAACACTTTAGTATTCGCTGACATGTTGCTTCAAAACATTTGTATTCCTTGGACAGTGGAATCCCATTTCCTAAATATTCAATGTTTTTCCATAGTTTCTAAATGTTGTTTCAGAAAAAAAAAAACCAAACCAAACAAAAACAAGCAAAAAACCCCCAACAAGCAAAAAACAAAAACAAACAAAAACAAAAAAAACCCAAACAACACCCTCAACCTAACCAGAAAAAAGTGCTTTTGCTGAAAAAAATACAAACAGATACACATCCCCCTCCCCCCCCCCCAAAAAGCAGTATCAATATCCTGTTGTGACACAGATAGGTACTTGTCACCAGCAATCTGGAGCTCATACAGTAAATATGTCCCTTTATACTCTCTCTGCCTTCAAGCTTGAGAATTCTATGCTTCACAGCTTAATTTGTAAACAGATTTTATGAAAGATAGTTTGGGGATTCTTTTAAAAAAGCACTCAAAAAGGTTTGGGTTATTGACTACAGAAATAAAAAAAGCATTTATAATATCCTAAGTAGCAATTTCATACCTCAAATAAAGAAAATAACATCAAATAAAATGAATCAAATCTAATGTCCTAATTATTCCTCTATTTCCCTTTCATTAGGATGGGATGAATCAGGCTAAGTCTTTCTACTCTCATGCCATGAAAAAAACAGGATTCTAGGTCACAAATTACATTAAAATGAGGGAAATATTGATTTTCAAATACTGAGCAAGTGTGCTGAAAGTGTGTAAAGCCAATCTGGCTCCTGTGACAATAGCAATTAATATTGTCTTATTTGAGGTACTCTTATAATGTGCACATAGAGTAATAAAAAACAATTAAGAAAATGTGTTCTTTGGGTTAACCTGTCTATTTTTAAGACTTTTGGTGCAAAGACTGCTTGTATTTGTCCTAGTTACAGCAGCCAGGACCAGTTTATCACTATGTGTTCTACACCCTCTATATCATTTCTCACGAACTGTTAATAATGGATCGTTTGCAGCAGCTGCCCAGGGCACATCTGACCCGTCAGGCTACAAGCTGGGTGTGAAGGAACCCTGGGAGAAAGGGAAGCGTTCCTGTCTTCACACCAATGACAGCCATGATAACTCCCCTCTAGGGAGGCATTAGCACCTTCACACCCAGCCCGAAGAGTCATGTCTGCTAATGGGTCATTAGGGACTGTCACAATAGGTAGCTGAAATGATCTAAACCATCAAAGATCCCAAAAGTATCCCGTGACTCAAAGAGTTAAATCTCCCATTGTGGAACTCTCCACCCAGGGGGAGATCCTGGGCATCCCCACCTGAAACAGAGGGTATATAATCTTGACGTTTGGGAACTTGTGGTACCATTTGTTGGATTCAGAGGAGGACCAGAACCTCAGTAGGACTGTGACTGCCACTCTCAACAAGACTGTGACCATCATCCTCACCAACAGATTTTCCTTTCCTTTTACTTTTTACTCAGGGGGACCACATGGGGCCAATGAAAACCATTCTGTTTATGCCCCAGGGTGCTGGGTTATACATCTAGTTTTTATGAGTTAAAACTAATTTTTCTTTGTATCATTGTATTTATTGTAATCTTTTTAGTAAATTTTAACTCTGACTTGTAATCTCTCAAGTCAGATTTATTTCTCCCACCGGTTTACCTTTAAACGAGCACAGTATTGAACTATGAATAGGGATTATATAAATAGAGTGATACTTTTCCAACCTATGTTTAAGTAACAGAGATGGTGAAAGCACCTCAACAACCACAACTTCTTTGCCACTAAAATAATTAAATAACAATGAAAGGAGATAAGTATCATCCGCTTTTCAAAAAGGTAAATTACATGAATATCTGATAAAAGGAAACTCAGCATGTGTTGGCTGTTGGGCTTTTTGGGATTAAGTATGAAATATTCATAAAAAGTCACAGATTTAAAAAATAATCATGGCTTCTAACAATGTTTTAAACCTGTATTCTTCATATTTTCAACTATATTTTAAAATCATAAATGAAAATAAAATGGAGTTTAACTTGGAAAAAAATGAGACCAAAACTGTTATTAAGCATCCTTGATTAAAAATTAATTTTGGTTTACATGGTTTTTCAATTTACCTGTCTCCATCCCGAATACGTCTAAACTGTGTGCTTAACAGACACATCAAAGTTGGCCCCAGTCGGCTGCCTGGAACTAAGTCTTCTACCATTAGAGCAGGAAACAGGTCTATGTTCAGTGGGGAACCATATAACCTATAACGTGAAAAACACAAATATAGAATAACAAATATTTTACATTTACAAAATAATCAGTATGTGATGAAGTTAAAGGCAAGATACAAATAAATCACAGTAAAAATGCCTGTGATAGTGCTGCATCCTTTGTGAACAACCTGTGGGTGTATATGCAAGAAATCCTGCAATGTAGGTTGTATATATGTCTAACACCTTAGGGGTCTGCAAGTCTACCCCACAATTTCCTTTCTCCTAGTAGCTTTCTCTTGATTTTTTGGAATTGTTTCTTTTTTATGGCTTTTATTTCCTGCCCCTGTACACATTTTTTCTTTTACTGTAGCTAAGACTAATTTTCTGTCTTTGATTTTGTGCAGATAAGCTAGGGTGGCAGGTAGCTGAAGACTTATTTTCAAACACTGAAGCTCTAAAGAAGAACAGATTACGGGTAGTGAAGGATGCCCACATGACACTACAGTGAATGATATTGTACTTTGTTTTACTGTATGAAATGAATAGAACCGAAATATAAATACTTGCATGACACTGGCATTAAACTGAAATAGCACCATATCTAACAGCATTTACAAAATCAGGCCTTTCAAATTAATAATCTCATGAATTTATACTGTATATATTAACTTCTTATTGTTCACAGAGATGTAGAAGCAGAGAAATTATCTGCATGTGGAAATTTTTATCATCTATTTCCTGCTACTGATAAAAGTCTCTTAAAATAGCCCCTTAAGTCTTTCTTAATAGATACCTTTTCTAGATAAGACATTTAGCTACTAATTTTGCATGCACATTTAGGTAATTGACTGTTTTTCTTCACCTCAGGCTCACCTGCTAAGTTTCTCCCTGATTTCAGGATTCTTAATTTCATTTTTCAGATCTTCAAAAGTCTGAACTGAAGAAAGATTACAGTAAACTCTAAAATCATGGTAGGGAGGAATTCCATGATCTCTGCCTCTCTGAATATTCATAGCTGCCAGATCTAAAGCCACAGTACGTGCCATGGAGAAGAGTCTTTCTGTTAATTCTGTATTGAGTAATTGTGACGGGACACGCATCTTACCAGCAACACCAAAAAATCCCCTTAGAAGTGGATCAATGCCTCCTTCATTTACAATCCGAAATGGAGAGAAGAATGCCTTATGAAGAGGTAGATGGCCTTGTGGAATAGGTTCAAAGTTTTCATCCAGTCGATACAGAAAAGGATTAATGAGTGTGTGACCAAACCTAAAAGCGGCAGTTGCAAACTCATTAGTTATGCCAGAATTAACACTGGGATCATAACCCTTATATTCGCCAAGCATCTTCATGCCTACCTCTCCAAAGATCTTAGGGAGCCAGTGGCTAAATGTTATGTGTTGCATTTCTGCACCAACAATTTTGCGTGTTTCATGATATATTGTGTCACCATCCCAGTGTGGATTGAGTTTCAGTAGCTCTGTGGCAATTCTGTTGTGTTCTCTAAACCACAACGTGTGGATGCTGGTAAGACCCAACTGTTCATTAGAGCGCTGATCACCAGCTAAAAAGCAGGGTATTGGGCTCTCATTTTCATCTCTCATACATTCTGTTGGTGGGCCAGTGGCAAATGGAAGAAGGGGCTTGCCAGATCTCTGTACAATGCCCTGCCTCAGAAGACCCCTTTGACTTGCCAAGTCTCTGATTTCTAGTGCTTCATGGTCCGAACTGCCGTATACATTGGATGCATCGATGTATGAGGTCAGCTGGTTGATCTGCTCTCGTGGGTACACGGAATTCATCAGGAGAGACGTCATGCCACTTCCACAAACTGGACTGGAGCGTACAAAAAACATGCAGCGTGCACCATTTCGAACTCTGGGATCATTTGGTGGTATCATGATCGAAAAGCATGGAGGATCATTTGTACAAACAGAACTGCAGTGCTGACCATCTGAAAACCTGGCCTCACTTAGGGCAGCCACGGTGAGGTCGAGGTCATGGTCAAGAAACTGACCCCACTGCATGAGCATGTGAGTGTACTGGTCATCAGGAGTTACTGTTTCTGTCCCAATGAGAGTAGTTGAAACCAAGCGAGGCATTGGGAGTGCATAACCATTAGAGAGTCTCCTGGGTTCAATGCCCCGAGGCAAATTAAATCCATTTTCATAGACTGACTTTAACAGACGTTCAAAAGCTGTCAGAGAAGCACCCCACATGGGATGCTGAAGGTTGTTGCATGTTCCATCATGTGTCCTGTACTTCTGGTGGAAACACATATCTGAGCAGTTGTTCACTCGTCGATGGGCTGTACAACCTGAGAGATTAGCTATCAGATTCAAGTACTGTGGAGATACAAGGTCGTTATAGTGATAACCTGAAACCAGAAAAGAGAGAAAAATTAAAGACTTTATAGATGCACCATCCCCACAGGTCACAAATTTATCTTAAATCTTATTTTATTTTATTTCATTTCCCACCAGAATAAACATCCCTACTTTTAAAAAAGAACAGTAATAATCAAGCATGTTTATTTGAGTATTAGGTCATTTGAGCAACAATTTGACCAATATTAGGTCAGGAGAAAACTTTCTAATATGCCAATTAAAAGTACAACTTTTACAAAATGATCACAAAAGGAGCTCGTTACTTATTTGGTCACTTAAGAGAGCAAGATATTTTCAGAAATAAAAGCATCATATTGAGACAAATGGAACATTTCCTCCATGTTAATGAAAGCATTTTGAAAACTATCACTAACACTTACGTGGACTTTCTCTCTTGATACTTGACTATTCACTAAACATTACTACTTTGCTTTGGTTTATTACAGTGAGAGTTGCAGAATTTTAAGAAAAAATCAATAAAAACTACAAAAGAAAATAACCAGCATCAATACAGTCAACCATCGAGTGATCTCTAGAACAAGTGTGTGGAGTAACTCATATTCACACTACGAAGGACTAGTTTCTAAATAAAAATGGTGTTTGTGTAGCACTTAGCATAGGTTTCCTCTGCACTCCACACCATTAACCTCTGGGACTAAAACACACTTACTGTTTTCCTGCATTTTTTCTCAGTTTATAGAAAAAATATATATACAAAATATATACTGTAATTCATTAGAATTATGTATTTAGAACCTCAAATTGGGGCTTTGTTGCAATATCTCTGTTGTGGTATTACAGCATTGTAAGAAGTAAAGGCCTCCTAGTACAGTGTTGTGTGACTGCAAATAGTAGAAGAGTCAGGCTGTGCCTTCTCCTTGCTGCGTATTAGGAATCATTCAAAAAGTCGTTTTTACCTAGTGAAATCTGGATTTATCTTCAGGAGAAAGAAAAGTCATTAATTATGGCTATTCAGGCTACATCTACATTATCAGCTTTGGAGTAGGCCAATGGAAGTGTGCCTGTAACGTGAAACTTTTGCAGCTGAGAAAGACATGCCTACTGTATCCATTGTGGAATAGAAATAGGTTTCATTCAGAAAATCTCTACTTTGTTCTCCTGGGCTGAATGTGGCACTGGATCTGATTTTTCATTTAAGTTGAAAAGAATTCACACTGTTCAAGACCATATCACAAACTTCATAAAAGCACAGTCAGAGGGGACAACTGGGAGATTCACTTCAAAAGGGAGCTGTTGATCCAAAGCAAAAGGCACACCCCGAGGGATATACAGTGTGGATGAATCAGGTTCCAGGATCCAGGGAGTCTTGGGGGTGGAATATTTGGCAGTGTGGGTGCATGTCTAACTAACTAAACCCCATCACACACCACTATGGATCTTAATCTGGAAAGCCAGCAGTCAGGAATAAAACTGAACAAGCAGTATATAGGTTAAAGGAAAAAAAGGAAATGAGTGAGTTACAGTGGTACTGTGTTCCTACAGGCTCGAGGGGTTCCCAGCATGATGGCAATCACTCAAGAATATGAACTGAATGCAGTTTTGCAAGAAGTTGGTGAGGGCTAATTGCACACAGTCAGGAAATGTTACTTTTAGTCCTAAACTCAGTCCCAGTGTGCCTGCAAAGACACTGGTCTTCATCTAAATTCAACACATGAATGTGTGTTAGGCCCACTGGCTCTCTGCCAATTTCCACAATGCAGGGCAATTGCAAACAAACCACCTAAAGCCTCTCTTTGTCTTAGCCTCAAAAGGGACAGGATTGCTCATAGCTGCCCAGCTGGGACGAGACCTGTGTTCAGCCAGGGGAGTTATGTTTTCTCAGCCTCAGGCTATGAGTGCTCTACATGGTTTACAAGTCAAAGCAAAGATATCAGACACCAAGTCCTTGCATTAGGCAAAACTAACATGCTCATGCAGACATACAGAAATTATTTTATGGAATATTCCAGAGTAGGAAAAAGAAAAACAAATCACAGGGCAAAACCAGTAAGTGCCATTGGCTAATGCAGCAAAACACATTCTTTGAAGATATTATTGATAGCATATGCTGGCTACAAGGACAGTTTAATTCTAAAACTACACCCAGAAAACATATCTCCATTAACACTCCTATTTAAATTATTTTCATTCACCATGGAGTTCTTTCCTTATTAATATTATTCATCCAAATAAACATGTCTGCTGTGGTTATCCTAGTGGACACCCCCATTTTTGAAATGAAGCTGTGAGCGAAATTTGACCATGAATCTTTTGAGTGGAATGACCTTCAGTACCAATTTAAAATAAAAGGCTCAACTTCTCCTTTTAGAAGTTCAAGTGGGATGCAATGCCTCATTATGGATTAGATTTGATGACTTTCTGATGCCAGTCTCTAATCCTTAATTACCCTTCACATTGTAGGCACTAACTTCATCTCTGCTTTTTAAAAGGCTGTGTGCTGAGCATTTCCAGTCCTTAGAAGATGACTAGCTTAATTCACATAATAAGATTTTTTTTTTCGAACTGCAATGAAGATGTTTTATAGAGGCACAGAAATATCAATTAGAAGGGACCTCTTATCCAGGCCAAGCTCCTGCTTGAAGCAAGTTTATCTTCAGCATTAAATCAGCTCAGCTGAATACCTGTCTAGCAGGCTTGAAAACCCTCAAAGGCTGAGATTCAGCCTTTCTAGATAAGTTGTTCCAGTGCTGCGCTGGCCTTCTGGTGATAAACTGTTTCCTAACATCCAATCTGAACCTCCAAAGCAGCAATTTGTGGCCATTCCCCTTGTTATACAGTCTGGCACTGCAGAGGAGAATTTGGATCCAAAGTCTTTCATTGGGATATTCCAAGGCTTTGCATTTAAAAAAAAAAAAAAAGTCTCTGAACTGGAAATTGCCGAGTTTCTCAACTGTTCCCAATGCAAAAGTGCTAAATAACACCTTTAATTGAGCTTTCCATTTTGAAATAAAATTATATAAGAACAAAAATTACTATTAAGAATCTGAGTATTATGTTATTCAAATGAAAACAGATTTATTTTACTACTCAATTTTCCCTAAAACCTAGTTTTCTGGGGATTCTGCAGGGCCAAAAAGCACGCTCTGATTTTGAACAGGATTTCCAATATCACAGAAAGTTGACTGATTTTGTGTTCATTAATTTCTCTCTGTGGCTTTCATGCCAACTGTGGTAAACTTTAGGTGTTTCAGTATTAGAAATCCTAGCAAAAAGTAGTCAATCAGTTCTCATACATCACATTTCATATAGATGAAATATAGATAACATTTCATATAGATGAAATTATACAATAGCTAGTATTGTATTTGATATGCTACCATACACCTCTAATCACAGAACCAAATCAAACTGAGTTGCTCCTATAAAACATCAGCCTTCAAAGAATTTTGAAAAAGTTTTTGTGGTAAACAATTCATCACAAATTATTAACTCAGCCTCTAATAATGAGTAACAAGCTTCTTTTACTAGCAAACGTTACAGCACTCCACAAAGCTTGCAGTCTTTGGCCCCATAAATACTTGCCTAGTTCATGGTCAGAGTTAAAGTTTTCAGAAGTTACAATAAATACTCAATTATAAACATCAAAAAGAATATCATAAGTAAAAGTATTTCCTCTAGATTTTCAATGTAGTTTTTGGCTATGTCTTGAGTCTCAAAAGCTCTCCTAAAACTCTATCATTATTTCCAAATTCTTCAGTTCTATGTTTCAAGCCTATCCACATACACATCTACACACATTAGCTGTATATGCTCCAGCTGGACTTCATGAACTTGAACTTGGACTCCAGTACCTAAAAGGCAGAAATTATACCTCACATTTTTTTTGCTATTTATAAAAAGCAACAAGAACTGCATTTCTCAATACATCAGGTTAAATGAAACAATTAGCTCAGTATGACATGCATTTATAAAATTAGTAGAAAATAATTATTTGAATGCTATTGTGGTACATGCAGAAACTTTGGTTTATAAACCGTACAAATCCTTCTTGTTATATCATATTTTCTCCCTGCCAAGGCATGTTGATACGAAATGGCTTTTCTTAAAAAAAAAACAGGAACAAAATACTGGTTATTTTTAACACAACAGAAAAGTCTGTTCTACTATGAGACAATGGTCCTAATAAATTAACACACAGGGAGTTGACAAACAGGATGCATTATGCCCTTCCATTATACTAATTTTGACCAGTAGAAGAATCTGAATTTGAACTTTTGCTTAATATGTCAATGTGAGAAAAAATAAAAACATTTTACTTTGAGAACTCAAAGAGAGTTACATCATAATAAACAATGTGCAAGCCAAGGACTAAATTTGGTAAAGTTTTGCAAAGTCGAATACTTCATCTATTTCAATGCAATGGTTCTGTAACTGGGACCAAAACTCACAAGATAAATGTCTTCTGAAGTATAATGACTTAAGAAGGCAAATACACTTCAACATAGAAAAATAAGGAAAGAGTACTGACTTGTTCCATTCAGGTCAACCATTAGACCATCTTGTACATGATCTTGAATAAGCTGTAATGTCCTTTCAAATATTTCCCCAGCTCTTGCTTGCTCAACAGTGTATGGGTCCCTTGGGTATCGAAATAAGGCTAGCAAATCATTTGGAGAACGAGGACGACTGATAGATAATTTGGAGAAAAATAGTAAGTATACACAGGAGTTACAAAACAACACTACTACATACATCATGTAAACATTCAGCAACATGATTAATACATACCTTGGTTATTCATCTCAAAATGGAAGGCAAACCAAAAAAGAAAAAAAAATTAATAAAATAATAAACCAGGAAATATTTAGTGGCAATTAACTATTTGGTAGCATTTTAATACACATTATCTCAGCAGAAATATGCAGTGAATAGAGATCTCAACAGGAGCCTATAAACAATAGGAAACATGTTAAACTGTTAGTGTTCTCAGAACTAACCAGATGTTAACAATGTCTTTTAAATAATAAAATAGTTTCTTGTTTAATACATCTCCCATTATTTCTAGTATATGGAAAACCAATTTTGACTTGTCAAAACAAAAAGAACCCCAAAGGAGATACCTGTCAAAGAGATGTGTACGTGTTGAATTAATTGCTCTGTCAACAGTCGCAATTGCTTCCACAATTGATGTTTGTACAAAAGGATCTCCATTTCGGCTGACATTAGGAACTACAGAAAGAGGAATTCACATGTTATTGCAAAAATGGCCACACACAAAAAGACACTTCTATAAAACAGAGTCTAGACACGACATCATTTCAGTTGTACAAAATAAACCCTTGTTCATTAAGCATTAGTTCATCCAAATATAAAGTTCTTAACCATTTTTGAATTCTATCAAAGCATATCACAGTAGAACAAAATTCACTTAAAAACAGAAGTTAATGTAAGTTTAAAAGTTATCTTGCCTATAACTCCAAATCAAAATAAATGCATACAGTGTTTAACTTTCCATTAATTAGACCTACAATTTCAAATACAGATAATCAAAATAAAAATGAATTATGATGAAGGGGTCTAACCTATATCCACTAAAATCAATACAGATTTTCCCTCTGATTTCCACTAGTACTGAATTCGTATTGAATTCAATGTAAGAATTTAAAGAACTTTCAGAAACATGTTAGAAGTGGCACATAACAAACATAATTTACTGTACCTACTCAGTACCATAAATTAACATTGCTCTTCTCTCAAGCATGGTATAATAAGCAATACCCAGTAATTTTATAGGGCAGTAAATTATTTATTTTTATCACTACTTCATTTTCTACTTTATTTATTAAATACTAGGTTAAAAATCACATGCTTAAAAGCTGCTTAACAAGTCTACATAATACTGAAAACTCACTAATAGCTAGACATCTGCCATTTTATGCAGTGCTCGGTTGAACCTGTATGTTTGTACAACCCATCTAGGGCTAACAGCCTTCCTTTCAATCTGAATGAAGAACTACCATATCCAAAGGCAGCAGCTAACAACTTCCAGAGAATATCATAAGTAAATATGATGTGTTTAGATTGGAGAAGTCACACAGGAAGAAAGGTAAAGTAGGGAAAAAGTCCAAAGCAACTATACTGGAATAAAATCAGCAAATGTACAAAATCAGCTGACATAAGAACTGTTGTTTGCAAACTTTTCATGCCTTTTTTTTTTTCTTTTCCAGGCAGCTTTTTATTCTTCCTCCATAAATGGCAGCTCAAACTGTGTCTATATGAGTTTCATGGTCTAGACCCAGGCAATCAAACTTAACCATCTATACCATTAAATAAAACAGTCCCTGGCACTTTATAGCTGTAGATGAAGCCCCTTTCTGTGCCCTGAGGCCAACCTCAGGCTTCTGGCAATCTACTCCCAGCATCCAAAATGAGCTGACCCTTTCCACAGTGCCTGAGGCCAAGTAGTCTCTTATCTGTCCTAATTACCAACTGTTCTCCTTGTTTGACAGCTTCATTTTCATAGCAACCACACAGAAACATCAGATAACAGAGTTTACAGGTTTGCTACTCTCGTTTTAGTTTTTTCAGAGAGTGTTTGTGTTCTACAAACCACCCAGACAGTGCAATGTTGCAGACTGTAAATATAAAATGGCTGGTTACCTTCCCTAGCACTGTCTACGTTAAATGCAAACTTTGTGTTCACATGCAGAGCTGTTTCTTCTGATGGTACACGTGGGCTGAATTATAAACCTTGGTCAGATGTTAACTATGCCACATTGATTTTTGTTTAGACTATTTATTACTAGCAGTTCTCTTTTGTAGACTGAGAAACATTAAAAGTTTAAGCTCCTTGCAAGACTTTCTTTCTGTTTTTTCTTTTAGCTTCTTAAGGTCTGTATGACTTTTTGCAATTCTTTAACAGTGATTGGAACCTAATTTTTAACCAAGTGCTATATGTGCCCCTTTGAAGACACCAGAAGACTTTTTGTCAAGTTATCCCTAAAGATTAGATTGTGCATTTTACTAGCAAATTCTAATAGGTTGATCAAATAGGACATATTCTCATTTTACTCACACCAGTAAGATTAATGATGAAAAAAACAAACAAAAACCCCAAACCAAAACAATAAAAAACCAAAACGAAAACCAAAACAAATCCTCCCTCCCCCCAAAAAAGGAATTGTTGGAGAAAAAAAAAGAATAAAAGCCCTGAATTTAATATTTTCTTAACTTTTTTCACCTTACACATTAAACAATTAGAACAGAACTAATAATCTAACTCATACCTCTTAATCAGATATCTTACCATTTACACTAAGCACCATACTAACAGAGGAATATCCTATGGTATTCCGAGCAACACATTCATATCGACCTTCATCAGCTGTTCCAACATCACGAATGGTAAGAAATCCCTCTGGACTAACGTGAAATTTTCCACTCTCAGTTACTTGCACTCCATCCTGCAGGAAAGCCCAAAAGTTTAGTAATTCTGAATACACTTATTTTCATACATGAATATTTGTCATCTTTTTCTCTGCTATTCTTAGTTCTTATTTTATATTTTTATTTTGTATCTCAAGATCATAGTCAGATAGATTCAGATAAGTTTCTATAGAGAAATCATATGTAATTCTAAATTGTACAGTGTATTTCCTTACTTTGAAAAGTACTCATTATTATAAATCAAAGTATTTTAATAGTTATAGACTCTCATCAAATAAAATCTATGACCCAAAAATAAATAGCACCTCTTGAGACCATATATATTTAATTTTTCTCAAAATTAGCCAACTGAAATAGAGCTCAAGTGCTTTATGTGCATCAGTTCTTCATCTGCTACACATTTAAAAGCTATTTAAGGCTGATAAAATACATTTTCTAATGCTCACTAATTCAAGAGAAGACAATCAGAAAAAGTGAAGATCAATATTAGCAACTCATGAATTCACTGGTAACTCTGCTAATAACTCTATAGTTTGATACAACGATTATTACATCAATGGAAATCAAAGCCACAGTAAGGTTACTGGTTTCCAAAGCCTGTCCTGGTTGAAGTGTCAACCTAACAGTGTTGAAGGGCTTAGCAATACAGTATTTTGTATTGTTTTATATCTATAATATCATTGAAAGTATGAATATTAGTAGGACATTTGCACTGAACTGTCACTAAATACCTCTTAAAGTACATATTATGAATTTTAGCTGGTTTGTATAATAATTTGCATAACTATATATGTATATTTATCCATATAAAATTGAGGTTTAGTATCTATATACATGCTCAGTATTAAAGATTTACTGATTGAATTTCAGGTAATGTTTTCAGACACCAGAGCAAGCAATAATTTGACAATGTGCACTTTAGAGAGTTAATTTGAAGAGAGAGAAAGGCTACTGCCTTTCTGCAATAACTGAGTATCTAATACCTTATTCCATGTAATGACTGGCTCTGGCTCTCCTTGAGCACTGCATGGGATCTGCACGTTTGTGCCAACCTCCACTGTCATGTCACTGGGAACACTGGCAAATACAGGAGTCACTAAAAAAACCAAATCATACATTGATAAGGTATGAAATAAAACTTGTGCAAAAGATGATCCAAAAAGAAGGTCAGTACTCTTATTTTTATCAGTTACTGAACATTTCTTAATCTATAACACTATTCTATCTGCAAGTTCTTGGTTTCTTATAACTTTATCTTAGAGGTTAAATTCCTTTCTCCTGCAGAAACTGGCTTCCCATCATGTGGATAGGTATATTCTTTGCTGAGTTAAAAACTGGCTGTATGGCCAGGCCCAGAGAATGGTGGCAAACGGAGTAGTATCTACTTGGCAGCCGATCACAAGTGGCGTTCCCCAGGTCCATTATATTGGGGCCAGCCCTGTTTCATATCTTCATGGATAACCTGGATGAGGGAATTGATGGTACTAAGCAAGATCCCAGACAACACCAAGTCAGGTGGGAGTGCTGATCTGCTGGAGGGTAGGAAGGTTCTGCACAGGGATCTGGACAGGCTAGACTGATGGATCAAAGCCAACTGTATGAGGATCAATAAGGCAAAGTGACACAACACTCCAAGGGTCACAACAGCTCCCTGCAGCATTAGAAGCTGGTAACAGAGTGGCTGGAAAGCTGCCCAGTGGAAAAAAGACTTTGGGGTGCTGGTTGACAGCCAGCTGAATGTGACCCAGCTGCATGCCCAGGTGGCCAAAGCTGAGAGCATCATGGCTTGTGTCAGAAATAGTGCGGCTAGCAGGAACAGGGAAGTGATTGTCCCCTTGTACTCAGCACTGGTGAGGCCACACGTCAAATCCTATTTAGTTTTGCATCCCTCACTAGAAAAAGGATATGGATGTGCTGGAGAATGTCCACAGAAGGGATGATAATAAGTGACAGGACAAGAGGAAATGCCCTTAAAGTTACACCATGGGAGGTTTAGATTAGCTGTTATGAAAAAAATTTGCATAAGAAGATGTTTTCAGCACTGTGAGGCAAGAGAGTCTGGCTTTACAAATGTGATCCATATCATCTCAGCAAACATGCCTGGGCCATTAATCTGCATCATTAGCACAGACTTTGCCACAGTGACCACTGACTAGACATTCCTCAGATGAACAGTCCTTTTGTTAGAAACCCAGAATTAAAAATTTTCTCTTCTTGCACAATTAAAAACAGCAACACAATAATCTATGAAGAGCTTCAGTTTCAGGCTGTATATTCAGCCTTCAGTCTTGTATTTACTATCACCTAGTAACTGAATTTTGCAATCTGAATTGCACAAAAAGAGTTCTATTAAACTTTACTCAAATTTAGTGAAGTTTAACAGAGATGGAAAGCTATAAAACTTTTTAAAACTGAAATTGCTTTATACGTTTTAATCAACAATTTTATATAGGCAAAAACAATTATCTTGATTTGGACAAATCCATCTCCTAGTACTACTGATAACTAAGAAAAACCAATGGAATTTTTTCCTGAAAGCTTCTAGGTTCAGGAAGACATTTGAGCCCCTTTTGCTAAAATACAGTTCAAAATTAGGTCACTAAAAAGTAATGTTTTTAATTAAATGGTTAATCTCAAAATTTGTTAAACTTTAAAGTACTTAAATAAATTATGGATGTTAATATGACTAAAATTTATCCTAGAAGTAGCTTACTTAGAATTTACTTCAAGAGAAGCATTTAAAAAAGGGAGTTTGGGGTTGGTCTTTTCAGGTTTTTTTTGTGTCAATTTATTTTAACTGTAAGGAATGACTTATCTTTATGAAGGTCATTCTGTTTCTGTAAAATAAAGTGCTCTGTTCCTGGAGACAAAACATGATGTGAATAACACTATTTAATTAACAACATAGAGTCTTAACAGAAACTAGACTTTCCACAAAACATTTTCCCAAGCATAGGAATAGTGGCATCCTCAAAGCAAACCTCCACTCTTTACCAAAAATAAAAGTAAATCAGATAAACCTCTTTCTCAGAAGATAGACTGTTTTAAAGGAACAAATGTACAAATATTGGTAAGTATCCATACATATTGTTTACTAAAAACCACCTGGGATCTAAAAATAGGTATACTCAGAAACAATCACACACAGTACTGTGTATTTTAGTGTAAGCTTAAGTATTTCTTTCAGGTTGTTTTTTTTTTCATTTTTCCTCAGCAGCTGTACACGGCGAGCATACCTCTAGGCTGTACAGTCAGGTACACAACAATTCGTTGAGATCCGATAATGTTGACAGCTTGGCATTCATACTGTCCCTGGTCATGCAGAGCAACCCTGGAAATCCTTAGGGTTCCAGAGGATAGAACTAAGTGTCTTCTGTCAACAGACAACTGGCCTCCTGCAACACACGACAACAGCATTTGCTGTTTATAGCAACAAAGTCCCTTTGTGTCAGAAAAAGAGAAACTCAGAAGATTTTAAATTTGATAAAACACTAGAAAAAAATCAATGTTTCTTAAAAAAAACCAAACCAAACCAAACCAAACCAACGTTTAAAATCTTTACTTCTCAGAAGATAAACATGAAACACAAACAAATTATACATGTGCACACAATCCTAATCCTGATCTTTTCTCTGTGGTAGAAATAAATATTTTCATTTAAGTAGCGTGATAAAGCATCCAAATGAGAAGGCATAAGAACACCAACATGTGTTACTGCTCATTTCATATTATTGCCATGTGTGTAAGACACAATTCATTTCATGTGCCCAAGCCATGTAGGGAATCCACAGAAAAATATATACAGCCCTGAAAAAATTGAATATAACCAAAATGAACACACATCAGTGTCTGTACCCTACCCTTTCTTTTTGGATATTTCGTTTGATTGGAGAAGTCTCAGTAGAGGGAGAAACAAAGACATTATCACCATCAAAATGATCAACAGTTTGTGAACTATCTGTTTTATCTACCATAATTAAGAATTTCCTAAGAGTTCTTTTACCTGCTAGAGCTACTTAATTTGAATCAACTAGAATATTTTCTTACTGATAAAACATCCACTACAATATTTCTTTCTGCTGCATTTGGCTTTATGCCTTTAGAGCCTTAATATGATATAACAGTCATCAGAATGCACTCCAGTGTTCCTGTGAACAGAGGTGTTCATATGCAGGTCTGACTGTTCTGGTTTCTAAAGTGAGAACATCCCACCTAATGTCAGATCTCCAGTAAATGACAGCCTTATCTATTCCCTCTGCAGCACAGCAGCAGCAATAGGTATTGCCACATGTGATTTGCCCCACATTTCTTAAACATTTATTACTAGGAATCTATTATGGATACATATATTTTAGTGACTGTTTTTCCCTGAAGAATGAAATCTGCTTGGGCAGCTATCTTCTGTGGGACACTTTGTCTTTTCTAGCTAAATGAGAAAGAGATGAGCTCTGCTTCCTTCAGAGACAGAAGCATCTAAACAAACACATGCAATTCCTGTGAATACATGAGTGATTCCAATATAATATCTGAACTATTCTAGTAGTTTGAAAGTAAGAACAGAACACATTTACCTCCTTTAGTCCAGGCAATAACAGGCTGGGGATACCCTTGTGCTTCACAAGGGAAGTCAACGGTTTGTCCCTCAATCACTGTTTTGTCTTGAGGAGTGACAGTAAACTGAGGTAGAGCTACAGAAGAGAAAATAAAGCCTGTTTAAAACAAACAAACACACAAACAAAAAACCAACTGCCTGAAATTATGTCCCATTTCCTGTGTGAAGTGACTAGCTCCTGTTGGTGGGAAGAGAGAAGCTAATGGGACTGTTACATTGTGACCACTATAAAATGAAGAATTAGGGCAGCCTCTTGTGCAAAAGGAACATCTCCCTGGTGTCAGTGAAGTTGTGTGGGATCTACTGTCATAAATCCAAAATAAGAGGTACAGTAAGACTTGTAGACTCAAACACAGAGTGTTCCCTGGATTAAAAATACCTTCTCTTTCTCTCAAAACTCCTCAGCTAAATTGTGAAGAAAATGCAATGTAATCAAAACCATCCTGAGCTGCTTGCTTTCCTCTCTACACTTAAGGAAAGCAGTGACTGGTGTGTGGGCCAGTTTCTGGAGTAACACTGTGCACTACCAGTGTGAGAAGTGATTTGTTCAGCTTTCAAAACACAATCATCTATCGCTGCATAATAAATGAACAAACCACGCAGGTAAGTTGCTCTGTATAGCTTTTGATCTCATTAAGATGGCATTTGTAATCTAAACTGTTTGCCTAGAGATTTTAACATGAGAACAGAAGCAAACTTAAATGTAAATGTTACTCAAAGTATTTTGTGAATAAAACTTCCAGCATGAAGGTATTTGAAAAAAATATTATCTATATACACAGAAGACTTTTGATAGATTATTCTCAAATACTTTATAATCACAGTAATGACATACAATACCAAAATTATTGCAATCACAATAACTTAGAGTACTTTGACTTTTGCTCTACAAAAAAGCTATGCTAATGCCTCAGCTGGCAAAATGATAGTTCCTCTGAAACTCAGTAGAAAATGTTCCCATATTCACTGAAATGTCTATAAAGAAAATCAGCACAGATATTTATTCAGAACTCCATTTCTAGTAATGTTTGCTGTGTTTCAGAAAAAAAATTAATCCTCAAAAAAAATTGAGACTGCTTGTTTGTTCCCTCCATGAAAACAAAACATAACAAGAAATAAACATTTCAAAATATCAAACTTCTGATAATAATCAATTAAATAGTATAAAATATCTTACTTTATGTGAACTATATAGCAACTTTCCTATGGACTATGATAGTGAAATTAAAAGTAAAAGTTTATATGTTTTTAGTTTGGCTCTGTCAATACAGGAAAAAAGACAAACCCACAAAATTTCAAGTCATACCTCACTCCTAGCTTAATGTTACTGACCTTGGACTATGATGTAGGCAGTCGCATGGATATTATCTATGCTGTTAGTTGCAAAACAAGTATACTCTCCACTGTCCTCCTGCTTTACATTTTGTATATAAAGTCCTCCTGATGGAGTTATTGTGATGCGAGGGTCGTTCGGCAAAGGGGTTCTGTCGCCTTTGGTCCAGGTAATTCGTGGCTGAGGGTGCCCGGTCGCACTGCACTCCAAGGTAACACTCTCCCCAACCAGCACTTCAGTATTTTGTGGGTGAATTACAAAACTTGGCCGGGCTGTGAGAAAACAGCAAAGCCTAAATATGACTTTTAGATCACATAGCACTAATTTACCAAATATTGCAATAGTTTGGGACATCTAGGGGGAGTTTTAATGGCTCTGTTCCAACACACTTCTAATATTGGCTCAAAGTCTGCCTTGCTTTAAGTCTAGTCTAATCTGACATTTAAAAACATCAATAGATAAACTCAAAAGCTCATAACTGCAATGGTGTTTTTACTTAACTCCCATTAAAACAATTTTCAAACATTTTGTTCTCCTTTGCTGATCCTTATAAAGGTCTCTTCAGAGGCGTAGACACTGAGACCCAGAAAACAACCTGGCTAAAAATTGCCATAAACCAAAACAGATTAAGCAACATTTTAGTAACTTCTCCCAAGTACATGAGTACTTGTCATTGCAGTGATATTTTCAGTTTACCTGATGCTGTGTATCAAAACAAAATGTCCTCATGGCAAAGTTTGAGTTTTAAAAACATTACAGTTCTGGACAGGAATTTCGTGCTTGCAAACATGAAGTCTTGGCTAGACAGAGGTAAAAAGCTCTTGAGCAAGAATGGCTGCACAGGGCATGCTGAAGTTTCCATGAGTGGCCTGTTCAAAAGGTTGTGGTTTTCAGGTATCCAGAGAGAACATTATTGCACTGACCAATGTTGCAATGCCACAGTCTCTTTTCCTAACCCTTCTATAACCTACAAGACTACCATCAAAGTTGTATTATACAAAAAATTTATTAATTAACCAGTTGATTTGCATTTTTGTCCTAGGGGTATTATAGCTTCAGGATCTATTTCCTAAGATGTCCAAGCACAACAGATCTGTATGTCAAGAACATCCAAGAGCCAAAGCACTTCATGTTTTAACAATCTTATTATCAAAACAATTCTCTACTTGAATTAAAATCTCAGACTGATGCTCTTTACCTGGTGATTCAAAGTATCGAAGAGTAACTTCCTGAGTTTTCACTTCTCCAGCTACATTTTTTGCCATGCATTGGTAAATGCCTTGGTCTGTTTCTTGAGTATTCTGAATCATCAATGTGCCATCATCTAGCAAGTTTAGACGGGAATCTTCTTTCATACTGAGCTCATTACTGTGAAGAAAAGAATCTGCTGGAGTTAAACCTTTAAATTACAAGCACAGGAAACTGCCAAATCATAAAACCCAACAGATAATTTACCCAAAACAACTTGGGGGGAAAAAATTTAATTTGTTAAGTAAAATAATGGAACTTTAAATTTTCTCCTAAGGAGAAGACGACAAAAAACAAACAATGAAACAATTGTGCTTATGCAAGTATTATGCCTTGAAAATTAAAAACAAAAATACTTTTATGAGTAAAAGCTTACTGGGAAAAAAAGTAAACAAAATACACATACCTGGTCTCATTTTCCTTTAAGGCTTTTCTATAGCTGGCAAACAATTTAAACTGTTTCCACTGGAAGTATATTGTGTAAGTTCAACACTCAATATACTTTCCACTAGGAGAGAGGTGAATTGCTATAAAACTATCTTTGTGCCAACCTCTGCCTGCATAGTTCAAGGAGCACCAATGAACTTGATTACAATTTGTACTGATTTAAAACACAAGTTAAGACGAGGACTTCAGGTTATGTCATAGATGAATTTCTGTGACATTAACTAAGTCTTAGGGGGCTTTATTAAAGGAACTGTTTCTCAGTCCACCCCTCACTACCTGATGAATAAAGCACAGAAGAGGAGTAAGATCTCACCTCCTATGTACAAAATCCAGTCTACTGATATATTCAACATACTGCTCAACAGGTCAATGGCTTTTGACCAAAATATTGATATATTCAGCTACTTTACAAAGAGCTTTGCTCTCATTCATGCAGCCAGGAAAGAAGCCAGAGTCAATAATCCCACACCCCAAGCTCAAATTTCTTCTTAAAACTCTTTCATATGTGTATTCTGAATACAAGTTTTCTTTGTTTATTATAAAAAGTACATAAGCCAAAGAAAATTTTAATGAAATAATTATACTATGCAAGTTCAAGTCTCTCTTCTTAACATACTCCATAAATCCTCAATCCTTGCTGCACAAGGGGTTCTCACTGACATCAGCAAAAAGCTACAGAACTAGGACTCCACATCATTGCATTTTATCAGCAACTAACAAACTAAAATGGTTTATATAAAATGTGAGGGAATTTATGTTTCAGATCAGGTTCTCCATTTGCATAAGATTATTACTAAGCCCAAGTATGATGAGTTGGTGGTGAACTCGCAATTCATGAGTCCATTATAAATTCACACCAGTTTAAGGGGAGTGAAGTGGCACCACATGGCTGGTTCAGCAGTGCTGTACGCCCAGCACTGCTGGAGGGAGCCAGGCTTTGGGCACAGCTTGACCAGCCACTCTGCAGCAAGCTGGCCCTTGCACTGCTGAAAGACAGTCATCCTTTATAGGACATTCTACCATTCCCCAAGCAGTGAGGAGAAGCAATGGAGCAGGTTGCCCGGGGAGCTTGTGTCACTTCCATCCTCGGAGGCTTTTAAGACCCATCTGGATAAAGCAACCTGGTATAACGCTGCTTTCAGCAGAAGGCTGCACTGGAGGCTTCCTCCAATTTGAATAACCCTACAATCCTATGCTATAAGTACTTGCCTACCTTCCATGTACCAGTCTGAGGAGGCTGGAAGTTGATCTCTTTCTCCTCTCCTGAAACGGAGCTACATCTTGGACAAAAGCTACCTCTGAGGAGCTGGGGCTCAAGGAGGATCTCTGAAACCCAACTCTTATCTAGCTGGAGTCCATTAAAAAAGTAACTTTTGCCCTGCCTCAGAATGTATGGAAATGCTAAGTAATCTCCAGACTGTACATGCAACATGTACACATTGGATTGTCTGGTACTTATATATAAATGATTTATTATTACAGGTGTGAGCAGCTTTGCAGGTATGCCTATAACTGAACACCCTACAAACAGCATTAGAGTAATTAATATTTCCTAAAGCTATGAGTTCTTAAGTGTTTAGATCTACTAGTAAAAAAGATACAGGCCATTATTAGTTCATATGCTTATTTTAATTATAGGATGTTTCTGCTATAACAATTCCTTCAGCATGTAGCCAAGCACCCAGCAAAATACACGCACACACAGAGGCAAACATACTTACATCAGATTTCTCTCTTCCTCTTTCAAACTTACTTGTTTCGAAGCCAGATAATTTCTGGTTTAGGATTGCCTTCAGCCCTGCAAGTGAAGTACACAGTATTCCCTGAGGTAACGTCCACATCCTGAGGCTCTGATGTAATTCTTGGCCTCTCTGTATCAACAAAAAAGCATACAAGGAACTCTTACTCATTTTAAAACTATAAAAAACCAGTAAATAAAAATATTTCCACGTACCTTGACAAAAATATTTTAAACAAATATTTTAACTTAAAATATGTATATGCTTGATCAGGATTAAACGCACTTTTCTGGATGCAAAAGTGACTGTGGGATTTCTGACCTCCTCCATTGTTCCTCAGAACTTTTTAGCAGACTGGAAATAGATTGTGCAAATTCGTATCAGGTTCTAAAGTAGCTGTTTTATTTATTTTAACAGAGACTCAATTTGGCTATGAAGGAAAAACTTAAAAGCAGCAAGCACAAGTGCCATTTAAAATAACTTCCTCTAGATAAGTATCAGTGCCTAACCTGCCTCCGACAGAGTATGTTGTACAGCTTGCTTCCTGCAATTTCCATATTCAGGCTCCTTAGATGTGCAGAGAGCTGGTGGGATGCCATGCGAATTATTCTTGCATCAAATCACCCTTGTACTATCTATTTCAGGAACTCTGTAGATGCTTATGGTCATAATTCTCATGATCAGAATGATATGTAATACATAAACAAAAGGACAATTTATTTATTTTATACCTTGGCTTCAATAGGTGGCAGGGCAGGCAAATGCCCATAGCTTGGTGAGAAATCACAGAATATGCTGAGTTGGGAGAGACTCACAAGGATCTTTGAGTCCAACTCTTAGCCCTGCACAGGACAACCCCAAGAATCACACCACGTGCCTGAGAGTATCCAAACACTTCTTGAACTCTGTCAGGCTTAGTGCTGTGACCACTTCCCTGGGGAACCTGTTTCAGTGCACAACCACCCTCTAGGGGAAGAATCTTTTTTCCAGTATACAACCTAAACCACCCCTAACACAACTTCAGGCCATTCCCTTGGGTTCTGTCACTGGTCAACATGGAGCAGAGATCAGTGCCTGCCCCTCCTCTTCCCCTCACAAGGAACTTGGTAACTGCAATGAAGTCTTCCCTCAGTCTCCTCTTCTCCAGGTTGAACAGACCAAGTGCCCTCAGCTGCTCCTCATACAGCTTCCCCTCAAGGCCCTTCACCATCTCTGTTGTCCTCCGTTGGATGCTCTCTAAGAGCTTCATATCTTTCTTACATTGCCGTGCCCCAAACTGCACACAGTGTTCAAGGTGAGGCCACTCCAGTGCAGAGCAGAGTGGGACAATCCCCTCCCTTGACCGGCTGGTGATGCTTTGCCTGATGCCCCCCAGAACAGGGTTGACCCTCCTGGCTGCCAGGGCACTGCTGACTCATATTCAACTTGCCATCAACCAGGACTCCCAGGTCCCTTTCCGCAGCACTGCTTTCCAGCATCTCATTCCCCAGTCTTTATGAACATCCAGGTTTGCCCATCCCACGTGTAGAACCTGGCCCTTCTCTTGTTGAACTTCATATGGTTAATGATTGCCCAGTCTCCTAATTTGTCAAGGTCTCTGCAGGGCCTCCCTACCTTTGAGGGAGTCAACAGCTCCTCCCCGTTTTGTGTCATCTGCGAACTTGCTTAGTATCCCTTCCAGTCCTGCATCCAAGTCATTTATGAAGATGTTGAAGAGCACAAGGCCTGAGATGCAGCCCTGTCAAACTCCACTAGTGACAGGTCACCAGTCTGATGTCACCCCATTCACTATTACCCTCTGTGCTTGACCCTTGAGACAATTGCTCACCCACCACATGATGTGTTTATCCAGCTGTGTGCTGGACACTTTGACAGGAAGGATCCTGTGAGAGACCATATAAAAAGCTTTACTGGAATCCAAATCTTCATTTTGGTTTCAGAACAGAAGAGGTTCTGGGCTGAGACCCAGGGTGCCCATAGGGCCAAGATTTTGCATCCCTAAGATGAAGGGATACAGACAAGCAACAGGATTACAAAGGTACTTATCTATTAATCCTCAGTGACAGAGGATTTCAGGGCCTGTGTGGGACATCCCTTGTAACTACAGCTCAGTGAAAAAGAAAATCAGTGACCCAACCCTGATTCCAACAATATCTAAACAAAATTTTAACAGCAAGAACTGTGTCATAAGGACCAATTCACTAAAGCTTTATTTCTTTTCCCTTGCATAGAAGGCCATAAAGGATAATAATCAATATTAATGCAACACCAAAGACTGACAATCTTGTTATGATGAAAACTGAAATATAAAAAGGAAAAATAAATTCATTCTGGATAATCACACTTAGTTCCTCAAAGAGAAGTTTCAAATATGGCTGTATTTTTTTTTTATTAAAGACAGGCTGAAAGGTAAAAGCAATCAATTATGTCAGAAGCACACAAAAATGGAGAAGGAACACAAGATTTCTGGAAATAACCAATATTAACCAGAGGTGGTCAGCTTATCAAATAGAACAGAAAAAAAAGCCAGTTTAGATACTTGTAACACATTGAAGAAGCCCATGGCAAACTCACCACAGTTCAGTTCTTCTGGTGTTATCGTGGCCACTGATCTTCCCTGGATCCGTCGTGGATACTCACAGGTAGCTGCTGCTTGAGCGTTACCTGACTCTGCGTACGTCTTCAGCAGCTCCGCAAGCCACAGGATTTCACAGTCACAGTGAAGAGCGTTTGAATCCAAACGCCTGCACAAAACAAGAAGCAGCCACAACTGTGTTATCAATCTTCAACTATTCTGCTAGAATCAACATGGTTTGCAAATGGAGTTAGGATTTTATCTGTGAACAGAGATAATGGGCAAAATGCAATACAGGTGATGGTTACTTGCTTATAGGCATTCTGGTAGACTCTATTACAAAAATGTCTATTATTTTTACTGCACAGGAAGCAAACATCACAGAATTCATCTAAACATCACAGTAAGCATCTAAACAATGTTACTTTTTTAACTCCAGCATTTAGGGAATAAATCAGGTTTTATTTAGATGTTATAAAAACTTTGCTTAAATAAAGAACTTATACCATTCTCCTCACATTTTTTCTGTTCCATACTTATTATTGCAGCAACTTCATAGCTACCCTGACATTTTTACAACTTCTCATTTTGCTGATCAGGCAAACAAAACAAAGAATTAAGCTCTCACTGAGTTCAGTGGGTCAGTAACTTTGTAAAACATTTGCCTACTGCAGATAACCAGAACCCATAAATTCCATTGACTTTCTTTCCAGTAGTGAAGTGCCCTGTTACTGTGTTGGGCACTGCACTTTCTGGTAGAGGGCCCTGTAGGAGAAAACATTAAGTACAGAAATCTGTACTAATCTAAATATATCTATATCTATATTGGAAATAAAATTGCATGGCAAAACAACCTGTTTGGCTTATCTTTGGGAGAAGCAAACTTTTTGATGATTCCATCTTTTAGTATTTCTCTTAACCACTTGCACAAATACCTACATATAATTTCTTCTCTGTTCTATAAAAATCACACAACAACAAGCAAAACTATTTTAAAAGTCACTGTACAAATGTTTCCTAATATATCAGATGTTACTGGTAGAATTTAATCTGGAACAGAAAAGTCAGGAAGTCCACTATTAAATTTCCTCTTTTTGTAGGAATTATGTGAAGAACCCTCCTTTTCTGCTTCACTTGAAGCAGAATCTAAGGGATATACAAGTGGAGCAGCTACTACTGGAAGGTGCATACATCATCAAGATTTACTCTACTCTGTTTTTCACAGTTGGTGGTGTGATTTCAAAACTGTACTAAACCAACAGAACCACCTTCATGTTACTTCCCTTGCTATCTCTTTTCCCAGTAGGGCTTGTGTGCAATTCACTGCACAGCACAGCCTCAGCAGTCATCATGGAAGGGTGGGTAGGAATGCAGGACTGCCTTTCTCAAAAGCGTAGTCTTGGATAATTTAAAGAATGTTTATCTGACATCAGTGGACATCCAAAGTGAAGGACAGAAAACCCTCTGAAAGCCACGGTAAGTACAACGGTATTCTTATTCAGTTCAAGTTTTCAAATGTTACTCAGGGATTAAAAATTCTCTAATTTTTGAAGATAATATAATTTCAAGAACTGGCTTCTAGAGTTGCTTGAAGTATATAAGCTATAAGTATTGAAAGTAATAGTTATATTCTTAAATCATTGAGCATGCTTTTATAACCAAGCTTTTAACATCAGATAAGTACAAGTAAACCAAAATAAAATACTAAAATAATCAAATATTGAAAGACACCACAAAAGGATTACCCAGTAAGACACAGTCAAGAGAAGGGAAAAAGAAACAAACCTCAAAGAACAATCCATATATTAATTAGTCTATAAAACAAGACCACATAATTACAAATAATCCCTATACAGGAAATAGACTTTAGTCAGTCACTAAAGACAATAAGATATGAAGCAATGGTCTCAATCTATGCATGTAAACAATTGGAGCACAGCTAGGAAAAAAATTATTTAAAATTTAAAACAATTAAACCATGAGAGGCATTTACAAGGAAGATAAATATTCCAAGAGGAGATACAGTCTAATTGGGTTATTTAAACTTTAGTTTAGTTCAATAATAATTCAATTTACTTACAGTCTCTTCATAGATTCTAAGTGACTAAATGTTCCAGGAATCAAATGAGCTATTCTGTTGTTATGCAAAAATCTGTTAAAAACACAGAAATATGACTGTAATAATTCAGATTTTGAGATGTGCTACTTTCATTTGCATTCTCCTAGAAGTTTTTTGAGAGAAAGTAATCCTAGAAAATTGGAACAAACAAACAACCCAAAAAATCCTAAAAACTTTCTCAGCAACTCATTGGCTGCTGTTTTTCTAAGTGGCTTCCAAGGTGTTCTTGTGTCCATATGGGGAAAAAGAAGGCATAAGTAACCAAAAGGAGGTGAGTCCATAAGCACTCAAGGTAGAAATTTAAAAAAAAAAAAAAAAAGCGAGGCTGAGGCTTAGGCTTAGGCTTATCTTCTAGTTCTTCATTAGTAACATTTATTTTCGGCCAAACACTGATCGCAGCTCTTTGGGAAATAGTTTTGCAACAGAAAAATATGCCACATGCAATGCTCACTTATGCATACCTCGAAGGTCAGCCTCACCAAAGTGTTCTAGGCAAAGACTACACAGTAGTTATAGTATAAAGTTTAGATAATAAATCATCCATGGCAATGATGTTAATACTATTGTCCAGTTTCAGACACTTGATTTAATTCAAACAAAGGAACAAGCTGACTTCTGAATCTTACCCCAAGAAAAACAAACTTACAGCCTTTCAAGTTTTGGAAGATGAGTAAAGGATTCAGGTTCCAGCGTTTCTATTTGATTAAAGTGCAGATACCTGAAAATATGTTAAACAAAAAGAAATATACTGTAACAGTTTTCTTAATGGAGATGACATATGTTAAAGAATTTGTTATTGTTTACACACTGTTTATTTACATGACTGTAGTGATGCAGTGGCTTAACTTTTTTTCTGTTACCATCTGAATCTCATAGTTGAATCTGAGCAATATGTGACAAATTAAAAAGGGTTTGAAGACCAATATATAATGTGTGTGTGTACACACATATATAAGCAAATAAAGAATTGTTTGACAACCATTGCTTAAGAAATTTTGGAAATATTTTGAAAACTCTTCTGCCAAGTGAGATTTTCATTAGTATGCATACTTGAAAAAATGCATTGAAAATAGAATTTTTTTTACAGGAAAAATGTTGTAGATTGTTAGAAAACATTTAGTTTCCAACAGAATAACATATTTAGTGGACACCTCTTTTCATTTCAGAGTGTCAAAATTTCAAGATGCTGAGAAGTAACCTGCTCTAGTCCATGAACACTAGAATGTTCTTAAAAGCCAAATCTGTAATATAAACCTAAATTTTACTCATTTGACTTAACACAAAGGACTTCTCAGCAATTGGTATACAATTAACTACCACAGCTGTGCTGTGTTTGATTCTCTGTTGATGCTTATGTGTAAGCTATTCATATTACACAGTAACAAATATTATACAGCTGTTAATCCTGTAAAACTGAAAGTTAACACAACAAGACAATTAACCACACTAGTGATCTGTAACTATTGCGAAAATGGACTGCAAATGCAGGATCATTCCAGCATTGACCATGTTGTGGAAGCACTCCATAAAGTTGCAGATGAGAAAACAAGATGCAACAACAGATAAGACTGGCACAAGGAACTGTGAAAATGACTTATAGACTTTGGATCCTGATTATATCCAAATGTATTCAAAACTCCTCAAGTTTCCTATTTGACATCTAACAAACTCAGGAACATCTGGAGAATGTGAGAGAATAAGAAATCACTGTGGTCTGAAGAATGAAAATGACCATTATAAAAAATCAATCCTCCAGCATGAAAAGGTCAAGGACAGGAGAATTAGCTTGTGCTGAACACTGCATGTGCTCTCCTCCCCAGCCCGAGCCAAGTGGCTGCTGCACAGAGGGAAGTAGCAAGGAGCGGTGATTCCGGCAGTCCTTGCAGGAGCTCTCTCTGGAAGGCGTGTGCAGTGGGGCAGCCAGGCTCGTGCCTGGCAGCCTCCCAGACCCCGCCAGCAGCAGCACGGCCAAGGACAGCCAGCGAGCAGTGCCAGGGAGCACTGAGTGGGGACCACAGAAAAAGCCAATAAATCAGCACGGGTGTGATCAGGCACTTCAGTGTCAAATCTGCTTACTGCCAGTGCAATGCGTGGCCACATAGTGTATTAAGCATAAAGTATGATCTTGTTTGCAAAAGGACACAAGAAGTCCATTACCATGCTGTAACTGCCAGTTTTCATCTCCCTTTTGAAAATACAGGCCAATTTCTCCTAAATTAAAAAGACGTATTTCAAAGGGAGATATTTCCTGTGAGGTTCAATTAAATTGCCAGAAGAGAGAAAAGAAAACTCAGTTAGGTCCAGCCCTGAGGAGGGACCAGCAGGACGAAGCCGGTATCTGCCCCATTGGCAGGGCCATGACATAGGCAGGCTCAGCCTGCCGGGAGTCAGGGCTCTGCTCATCCCCCTGCCCAGCATCTGCAGCATTTGGGAGGGGGCAAGGCAAGGTAGGGATCACTGCAATGAAAGAGGACAAAGGGAAAAACCAGTCACAACTATAGTGTTTGCTATTCCTGATGCAGCTTTGATTTTGGAAAAAAATTACGTATACAATTTCCTGTGCAGGCAGCAGGGATTTTTTGCTTTTAAACTTTGCTAACTCTACTTGCATTTTTATGCTTTGTGAGCACCTTGCAAACTTATCTCTTTATATTCCAAACAAATTAATCTCTTGTACTTTGGTATTGACAAGGCAAGTTTTGTAGGTGCAAGTAACACCTCTTATTAGAACAAACAACAAATAACACTGGTAAAAGCAGACACATGGAGGCACGCAAATCCTTTTTCAGGGCCATGAATCAGAGTTGAAACTAGCAAAGAGAAAAAAAGAAAGAACATCCCTATCAGATGGTTTAAGTGGCACATACATCACTAAACTCAGTGCAACAGCTCATAATGGCTGTTTAGTACTCAAGACTACCATAATTACAAATGTAATTAATACTTCATGTGCCTTAAAACTCATCTTATTTTTCCAACCAAATTAAAAAAATATTCCTGTTATAAACCTTGCTTTATTTACAACCTCAAATCATCAGATCCCAATACCATAATTCAGGTGCTAAAGCACATTATAACAGTTTACCTCATCAGGCATTACACTGCCTAAAGGAGCTTAAAAAAATCAAATTGTGAAGTTCAGCTGGACAATACTTTTACCTGCTTCATATTAGTTGGGCTATACAAGTTAGTTGGGTTTTGTAGGTCTTTAAATTATGACCTTAAGAAGTCCTAAGCAACTTATCATGCAACTTATGAATTTTTTTATTTGAAATTCCCTTTAAAGGTAATCATATTTTGGAAATAACCTCACACTAACATATCTTTTATGTTTAGATTACAAAACACTCTAAAAATTGTTGTATCATGTAATGAATTTGATATTATAAAGACTTACAGAATTAAAATTTAAAGTAACAGCATGCAAGTGATTTTTAAATACATCCATGTCTTTCTTTTTCCATTCTAAATTCACTACCATGAACGAAACAGAGGAAAGAAAATACTTACAGGAAAAAGAAGTCCAAAACCAACATGCCAACATAAAGATTTTATCAAATAAACATAGTATAGATTTTCTCTTTCTTATTATTAATCTTAGAGAATGAACATTTACGATAAAGACATTTTTCACAGCACTAAAGTTAGGATTGTATCTTCTGTAGCTTTGTATTTTTTTGTGAGGGAGTACTTTTATCATATATGCCAATAGTTAATTGCTAATAGTTTTGCCACATCTTTGGGGAAATACTTACCAACCCATTAGTAAAGTATAATCTATGTTCTGAATATTTAAACAGCACATTTACCATTTTGATTATTTGAAAGAGAATGAACAAACATCTATTTGCCACATTCCATGCTCAAGGACAAAAAGCAGTAGCCTTAAACCACAAGGAAAGATATTTAAATGTATGTTATGGTAATGATAAAAATTATTAGAATACATACGTAAGAAGATGATGGAATCTTGTCTTTGAAGACTTTTAAAATAAGGCTAGACAAATGTCTGTTTCTAGTTTGTTGTCCCTAGGTGATCTCATGTTAGAATAATAAAGATGTATTTCTCAAGGCTCCTCTCATACCTTTTGGCTTTGTTTGTTTATTAATTAATTCTCTTTCATTATTCCTTACCATACATATTTTTAGCAGCAACTTTACACAGGCTCCACTGTGTTAAATGTCCATAACTACTGACATTGTTATGCAAAAAAACAGAAAATCTTCATAGTAAAATTTTTTTAAAAAATAAATAACATTTCAAAGCTGAAAACTAAATTGAGGGAAAAAAATAATATGACAACCTACATCATGATATGAAAGTTAATGTTTTTGTTATTAATTTTCTCCCAAAATATGTTAATGTGCACACAAACTGCAGCATAATTCTAATAGCAGCTTATAAAGAGCAAAATTAGTATGTTAATATAAAAGTTAAAAGAAAATGCATAACTAGTATTCCACTAAGGTTCTGTAAATAGATTTAAATAATTCCATTAGTATTTGGGAATCACACTAGTTAAGGTTTGCAGAGTACACTTTTTGTCCCTGATACATACAACTCTTAAGCTGAGATCTCAAAAAGTACAAGAGATACTTGGAAGGAAAGCAGTGTATACACATCTGGAAAGGGACTGCATTTAGAGCCAGATCTTGGGATTCAAATGTGTGACCTCACAACCCAGGGCTTTGTAACATTTCAGGTGGGATTCAGTTGTCTAAGCCCAGGCATACAGAGGCATACAGTCATCTAAGCACCAGCATATAGAGGCAGCCCTCGTTGCCTCCTGGGTGCTCTGTGCCTTCCAGCTGCTGCTACAAAATTATGGACGTTTCCTGCAGCTTTGTGCTGCATTTGCCAGACCCAAACATATGTCTTGCAGATTTAACAGTGTCTAAACTGGTACTAAGCAGCTACTTTTCATCAGCTGGCTTTCTCCCTTCGTGCCCAGGCATGCCTGAAAAGTTAGGTGACAAAATATGTATGGCTCAGTGTGTTCAAGGATATAAAACAGATATTTTTTTTAGAGTTTACTCTAGCACAAACGAGTTTCAAGATCTGATTCAAAGACTTTACTCCCTTGGCAGAAATTTCCAAAGGAAAAGCTATTTTGACTACATCAGCAGCTAAGAATTCCACCGCAGAGGTTTAAGGAGGAACTTGCTGGCTGCAGTAAATACTGGGGGGGGGTGGGGGGGTGGTGTGTCCCTTATACATGCAACAGGGCTCCTAAATCTAACTATATTTAGTTTCTCTCAAAGAATAACAATTACCAGAAATGTGTTTGCTTTGCTGTTCAGACATATTTTAAAAAGCAACTGTCAGCTTCATTCTCCTTCATTGGAGTAGAAAATATTGTTATGAAATAAGTCTTTCCCTGAAATGAGGACCACAGTATCTGCTTCTGAGAAATCCACTGAGCACTGAGAAAAGCATTTGGCTGAGTCAACACAACCAGTAGCAAAACGTGTTTGATAATTTGAGGCCAGAGAGGCCTCAAATGCAGAAACATTGACTAAGTAGTCAATACAATCTGAAACTGAAGTTAGGATACTTGGCAACTTTTTTGTCAAGAGTAACTCTTGTCTTGTCAACAATCTTTCTCCAAAGATAATGTGATAAAACAGACCCTGTAGAGCCAGAAGCTATTTTTATGCTAAAATGCATAAATGTCAAATCCCTCATCTGAATGAGTATTCTCAATTAAATTTATTTCCACACTTGCCACGGGCTTTATGTGTACTCATTTTCACACCTGGCAAGCCTTCTGTTTAGAATCTGCCCAGGAGAAGGGCTCAAAAGGCAGTGAGCTCTCGGATATATAGCCACGGGGACCTGACTGCCCTCCCTGGCAGCTCACCAGACCAGCTCCAGGTGCTGCTATGACACAAGTCACCGTGCCAGGCTCCATTTCCATATTTTACAGCTAGAGGTGAGACTCAAATCCTGTTTAAAATTTAATTTCATACAGAATAATAACTAATGCCTCAAAAGTTTGAGCTTTAAGCTCATACAATATGGTATCATTGCAGGCAGAGAGACTTAACAGCAACCCAGCGGAAAAATAAATTCAGAAGGTGTTACTATTTCAAAGTGATTTATGTTTTTCAGTCATAACATAGATCATCAGAAATAGAGAAGAGAAGAAAATGACGATGTTGCCACTTGCAGCATATCAGACTTATGGCATGAGGAGGAACGTATTTTGGAAACTAGTAATTCAGTAAATGGGCCTCAGTATTTCAAATTCTATACAGAAATTAAGAATTACTGTTAGCATGCAAGTAAGCCCTACCAGTTGCTGTCAATATGCTGCAGTAATCATTTCTAGAGTAAAATGAGGAGGAAAAGAAAGGAACTAAGTAAACAAAATACATATTTTTATAGGTTTTATAATTAAAACTTTTGTTTTATCTGAAGCTCTTCCTTCAAAAGGCGTATATTGCCCTCTAAAATCAGCATTTATAATTTTATACCCATAGGAAGTGTCATTTTATTTCAAATACACTCTGTGTCCACTAATATCCATTAGGAAACTAGCACTCATAGAAAACTTGCAATACACTGATACCTTTCAGGAGTTTAAAAACTTATATTCAGCGTACCAAATTTATAAACTACAAAACTCATTGGTCTACTACTGTTATTTGATAGTCACAGCATGAAACAGATATGCATTTGTAGCTCTTTGAATGTATAGCAATGCTTTTTGATCATAGAATTGTTAAGACTGGAACAGACTAAGTCCAACCATCAACTTAGCACCACCACCATGTTCACCACTAAACCATGTCCTCAAAGTGCCATATCCAGATATTTCTTGAACACTTCCAGGGATGGTGACTCCACTACTTCCCTGGGCAGCCTGTTCCAATGCCTTAGAACCCTTTCTGTAACAGTTTTTTTCCTAATACCCGATCTAAACTTTCCTTGTTGCAACTTGAGGCCATTTCCTCTTGTTCTGTCACTTGTTACCTGGGAGAAGAGACCAATCCCTAACTTGCTACAACCACCTTTCAGGTAGTTATACAGAGCAATGAGGTCTCAACTGAGCCTCATTTTCTTCAAACTAAAGAACCCCAGTTGCTCTTCACAAGACTTGTGCTGCAAACCCTTCACCAGCTTCATTGCCCTTCACTGGACTCGCTCCATCACCTCAATGTCTTTCTTGTAGTGATAGTTGAACTTATAATGGAATCAATACAATCAGGCTTTGTCATGCTAAGGACTGCATTTTTCATTCCTTTTCATTTCTTCAGTCATTATACAGGAAAGGAAGTATGATTTTAATCAATCTTTCTAGAGGAAACATCTACATTACAAATGATTAATTTTCTTACTTTTTAAACATCTGTATATGGCAATGACTAACACACAATCAATAGTATAAAATCTATTCTTGTTTTAAAATATAACAAAACTAGGTTAAACTTCAAGAAGCTAATTCAGCTTTAGTTATGCTGCATAAAACAAAGTAACTGTTGCAGTCAAAGTAATTGCAATATAAAACCTATAGAAATGAAAACAGCATTTCTCTCTAAGCAATACATATTAGTTTACAACATTTTTCATGATGCTTCTCCTTTGTCAAAACTATGTAATCATCTATAAGGACACTAGGAATGCAAATCACAAATGAAAGACAAACATAGAAATGAGGAATTTGACACAGAGATCAATTGTGGTTTTTTACATGCAAATGATTATAGGGCTCTCTGCCCAACAACCCGGGGAGTGCGACATGCAGAGCATGCGGGTAGGATGTATGGTCAAGGCGTGCACTTTTCCTCTGCAGGGGAACCATGGAGATGACAGCACAGAAGAGAAAAGGCACTTACAGTTGTTCTAGAGAGGCAAGTCCTTTAAATGCTTGCCTGTCAATTGACTGGATTTCATTCTTGTACAAATAGCTGAAACAAGAAACAATCAGTAATATTAGTACACAAACAAGAGCTACATGAAGGTGGAAAAGAAGAATTAAGTTGACACATGAAGACAGTTTTTCAACTGCATATTAGGTAAAAAATACAAAACAAAAAATTAAAAACATTAAAATACTCTGTCCTTGAGATTTCATCCCAAATGTCTGCCAGGAAAAAAAAAAGTCTGGAGCCTTGAAGGCTCTGAGGCTGTCACCTGGATGGTCTTGGGCTTTCCAGTGCTTACAGTATTATTTACTGGAGTTTTGTCCCTTGTTTTCTATATTTGTTTGCCAAAAGTCAAAATAAATTCAACTCAATCAGACAGAATTGCATCAGAAGTGTCTTTACCAGAACACACTGGGGATGCCACTAGCCTCTTGTTTTCTTTACAATATCTCATCTGAATGCTAGTACAAACATTCAAATTATGATGGAATATGTATTTTTACTGGACTTGGAGAACAAACAGTGAGAATTTCTGTAATTCCACCTGCATCACCTTTTGAATATTTAACAAAAATACAAATTAAAATACTGGTATTGCATCCATAAAGCAGTAGTGTATATTTTTTTTATCACTGTGTAGAAGATGGACTTTAGGTCCCCATTGATACATAAACACATGCAGAGTACCAGTATGATCACATGTGTTGTCTATACCTTTTTACAGAATTAAAATAAATTAGGATGGATCAGTGTATAAGTTCATGTTCATCATGCTCTTAACAGCAAGGATGGTTTAGTGAGGGTGTATTGGAGAAAAATCACAGTTTAGCTGAGGACTGCAGCTTCTGCATGGAGGCAGCAAATGAAAATACTCAGGGGGGTTCAGTGTCAGTCACTCTTTGTTAGGTTACGAACAAGTACGTGGTTAAAAACCTTTTCACAGTTATTTGACAAATTATCTGAAATTCAGTTTATCAGGCATGAGTTTCTATGAAAAGGGCATGAAGAGACTTTGCACCACAAATTACTTTATTGGCAGGCATCTTATTAGTAGTGGTTCTGGCTTTTCTATTATTACAGTTCTCAGTAACTTACAGGAAAGATTGCAAACTTCTGGGATGCAACATAGTCATTACAATTTTGTCTTTCCTTAATTTTCCTCTTTGTATGATACTAAATTCCTATCTTATTTTTCTATGAGAATTTTAAATGCACCATTTCTTCCTCATCGTTAGAAATTTTTAATTGAGCATCTAAAGGGTTATTTATCTTTCTTAGTGCACTCCACTTAGCAGTATGGAAATTCTCTTCTTTCTGAATACTAAATTTCTGACCAGACCAGAGAACTAAAGTGGGCTTAGTTTTGATGACTAATCTCAGTTAAGTATCTCTTGTGGGCATTCCAATAAATTTAAGAAACTTGAATGAGTTCAATTTTTAAAAAACCTTTACCAGACTCACTCGTGTAGTTTTTATTTACTTTCTGCAGACAAAAGAAGGCAGAGAATGACAATTATAAGTGGGTTAGAGGAAGACTGGGATAATGATTTTGTAGTATTGCAGATTTTACCACCATACTGCAGGGAAAGGAGAAGCCTTTCATGTCACTTTTTGGAGCTCTTACCATGAATTTATTTGGGATTCAGCTTTAAACTACATCTTTTTTCATTCTGGCCAGAGAATCCTCAACTGCAGGACATCCAACTGACCTCAGTCCATCATGTCCTCCCTTCACAGAGAAACCCCAGCAACCCCAGGGCTACCACAACATATGTCCTATGCCAGATGTCTTAACCAGACTTCCATTTAATTGTGTACCTATTTCTCTGAGGATATTAATGAAAAGAAAAAATATAAATATTTGCCTAATGGACAGAGAGAGAGATGACAGAATACACAGTAAAAGTAGTCACAAAAAACATTTATGTCTCTCTACAATGCTACTGTGTACATACTGTGTTATACAAATAACTTTGTAAACTCTCTGCTAACCTTGAACACAAAAACTTATCCCAGTTACATTATCAGAAAACAATTTAGAATATGATTAGGGGGAAACTAATTTATAATTTAATTTACTTAAAAGCTCTCTTATGGAACTGAATCATTAGAATTTTACAAAGGATCAGTAAACAATGCATTAAGATGATAAAGGAATATATTCTATTAGGGTATTAAATTGTTTTCTGGCAATTGTTTATAATTATTTTCAGAAGTATTTAAAAAAATAAAAAGGAAGAGCATTTTTTCCCAGAAATGCAAGCAAGGCTGATAGAGATAAAAGATACTAGTCATATACTTAGGAAATTAACAAATACATAACTAGTTATCAGAAAATTAGAGGGGGAAAAGGGAGTGGTAATTAAAAAGTTTGCTAGATATCCTATGAGGATTTTTTTTTTAATGTACCATATTAAAAATTGGAGTTCAAGGAAAATATATTTGTTTGGAACTGGACGGGCAAAAAGGTAAAAAGTAACAGCAGTATCAGGCATTGTAGAGTTAAATATGACAAGTAAATAAACACAGCAAAGAGATACTTACATAGAAACATGAAGGAGGTGGTGGAACTAGCAACAAGAATTGCAAAGAAAAGAGATCTGGAATCACTGAAGCTGTTCAAAGACATAGTCACATGACCATGAGAGCAACAGTGGCAGAAGGCAACAGAAGGAATTGTGACCTTATCTCATCCTGGAGAAGTGAGCTCAGCAACTCAGCACTTTGGCAAACCTAACATATCTTCTACCACTATTACTTCATTCATCAGACACAAACCAGAAAACAAAACAGAACTTGTAAGCTCCCTTTTAGTATTTCCAGAAGTGATACTTTTCATATGGTCTTTATTACCATTTACCATATACTTATGGCAACACTTTCATGTCTGATTCCTCATCCCTACATTTCATATTCAGTGAACAGGTGTCAGTGTTGTTGACAAAGTTAATTTCATTCTCCATTTCTCTTTCTTTCACTTACTCCACACTATCTTCTAGTTCACTGCTCTGTAAAAACCAAGTACTTTCTCTATTTGGAAAGGTTTCTTTAATTGCTATTCTCTATTATATATTTTTCCATATCTTCCCCCAAATTCTTTCTTTTTTAACTTAAGTTCACTTTTTTCCACTTCTGATTCCAAATCTTCTAGTATTCTACAAATTAAAAAAGTAGTTTCTGTCTACCTTTAATTCCCAATTATCTTCTCTCTTGAAGAGTAAACTGTTGACTTTCAGGGTCAGGAAGGACTACCCTACCAAGTTTCCACAAATCTACCTGCATCTATATTATGAGGTTGGGAAGCTTACTAAATAACAGACTAAGGTACATGAAATTAAGACAGGTGGACAGAAAGACAGAAGAGCAGAAAAAAAAGTACCCTCTTGGTTTCACAGCAAAACAATAATAATTACATTTTTTTTCAACTTTTAGTATATATATCTAAAACCAAATTATTACCACAAACAGCACAGTAAAATCACGCAAACCTGCTTTCATAATTGTCAAAATTTCAATTACGTAAGGAACAAGATAACAAAAAAATTCTAAAAAATAAGGTTCAAAAATTGTATGTGCATAATCCTATTTTTATAATGTAAAGATGAAGTTTTACAGTGACGACTATTTTTAATGCACAGAAAATTGAGAAAATATCATTACTCTTTGTGAAAATGTGTCCTTCAGTCGGGAAATTCTGAAAACATATATTGCTCACAAAATTCTAAGCTCAGTTTCCGAAAGAAACAATATGAAGAAGCATTTGAAAATTCTGGGATACTGATGAAAAAAGTTTTGTCAAAATGCAAAAAAAACATCTCCAGCAGACATACAGGAATGGGTCTGCACAACTCTCTCAGAAACTGGCTTTATATATATATTTTATATATATATATATAAAAAGCATTATATTTTACATTTATATATTTCATATATAACTACAGATGCAAATATTTTATACATAGTTATACATTCATGTTTACTAGTTGTTTTAAATTTTATATATATTTACATTTTACTAAATCAGGGCCACTGAGAAATGACAGGTTTTCTAAAATTAGTCTGTGAATTACACATTTTCAGAACCATATGCAATCAAGTACATGAATTCTCATGAGAACACAAGTAACATAATGGACCAATGACCTCATATCATGAAACATTACAGTACAAGTTAGGTTTGCAAACATCCATAAGGTCAGACCATACTAAACCTCAATTATTCCAGATGATTAGACTTTAGAATAATATATCCTGAGCAGCATTCCCAACTCTTGAACAATCCTATTGGGAAGAAATGCTATTTTGTTCCCTTCATTCCACAGAATACAGTTAGCATGTACTTACTCAGCTGAAATGTTCAGTGCTGAATGGTATTGATTTGCTACATTTAAGCCTTCTGTATTGATAATTTGAACAGTGCCAGCAGTTTTATAACTTTAAGGTTGTACAATTTAACCATTTATATCACAGCCATTGAAACTGGCAAAAAAATCTTACTTTATTTTTGCAAAAGGAGGGATGGCTGTAAAGAGCTCTCTGCAGTTGAATAAACTACCACATTGAATTTTATGTTCAAATTTTCCAGGGAAGAACAGGAAAACAAAAGATCTCCCTTTTAAAAATACAGATACTGTTAACCATTGCTACATGTATATGAAAACAAATCAGAGTTCAGTTATCTCTTTCACTCTTTCATTGAACTGAACACACTGCATAGTTGAGTTTTTATTTCAGGTTTACTACAGCTAGGCAAAGGCAAGCATGTGAAAACAAAGAACTGATATGAACCAAGAAGAATCTTTGTACAGTGGGTGACTATGGAGAGATGCTTAGCCATCCTCAATTAGTAAACCTGATGTACTACACTACTAGATCCACTATACAAACACATCTTGTCACAAATACAATCACCATGGACTTTTATTATTCATTGGTGACTGTCTGTTCAATATTCTTTTACCTCCTTCTGTGTATAGATTAAACAATTTTATTAGTGAAAGACAACACACATAAAAATGAGACCAGGAAATGTAATCAGAGGTTGGAAAAACAGGTAATGCATCTGAACAAATATATGTGATTTTCTCCTTTCTCCTGCCTCCTTAATGCTGTTTAGGCTGCATTCTTGAAAACTGTATGGAAAAATTAAGCTTCCAAATTGTTTCTGAAGCAATAAAATCTCCATGTGACCATTTTTCATCATTCAAGTAACAATCAATCAGTACTCCAAAACAATGGAGTGAAACTTTTCTAAATGACACTACATAAGGCGGACTCCAGAGCTCAGAGCTGAGGATCCATGACCACTTACTATGTACCTTTAGTCTATTATACAGATCAAAATAACATTTTGGATGCTTTTTACTTGTTCAGATAAACAATACATTTGGTATGTTTGTTTAAAAACTGGAGAAGTTAGTCTTAAAATATATAGTGTGACAGAAGACATAGAACTTAGAGCAAATCATATAGTGCTCTTGTATTTTGGATTTGACTGAATTGTTCACTTATGAATTTTTGCTGCATTCAGTGAACAATTTAAGAATAGTTATAAAGGTTATGTAAGTTACAAGATTCTGCAGATACAAATCTTGGACTAGCTGCTTTTAAACTACTTTTCAAAACACAAACTTAAAAGTACCTGAGTAAAGATTCCAGTGAACTTTTAACAGTGGTTTCCTAAGTATTTCAATATATCCGTTTTAAAATTATCTTTTAAGTTGCATATAGTAAACAGCAACTATTATAGAAACAGTTGTCCCCACCGCATAAATTAATTTCACAGATTTTTTCAGTGTTATTACTCAATTTAGTAAGTCAGATAAAAATCACAATCTCAGATCAAAAAACTTTCCCACTGACGAAGCTCAGTTACATATTGTTGCAGAAAGTAACATTCATTTAACTTACAGATATTTCAGATTTTCAAGGTCTTCAAATGCCCCACTAGGTATTCTTTTGATTTGATTGTTGTTTAGAAGCCTACAAAAAGAAATAATCAGACATTTATTTTTAACCTACAGAAACAACATGGAAAAAAGTGTAAAAGCAGGTGAAATGAAGTATTAAATGGAAAATGCTTCCCCCTCCCCACAACAGTAACTATTAGAGATAATAGTTATCTGCTTAGAGCTGCTCAGCCACTATCTTGCAGGTAAAAACTGAAAAAATTAGAGAGAACTTATAAAAAAGTAAAAACAAACAAACTCCAGAACAACATAAAAATATTAAAAAAAAAAACCAACAACCAAACCCACCCCAACAAACAAGCAAAAAACCCCCCAACAAACAAAACTAACAAAACAAAACAAATCATTCATAACTGAAATAATGTGCCTTCCTGTGGGTATCTGAGATGTAGATGAAGGAGGAAAAAAATTGGTCTCAAGTCTCTACATCAGCTTGAAATGGATAAAAATTACATTGACTAAGATTTATCATTAGCAGGTGCATTAAACTGACTTTTCCTAGATGCTTCTTATCAATATCTTGTGTACTGGGCCCTTTACATCATACAGGAATACAACTGTCTTTATGCACAGATTTGCACTCATCCCTCATGCAGTGGTTTTATGAAGAGAAGGGAATTCAAACGTAATGTACTCTCTATTTTGGACTTGTGGATCTCAGATCAGTGATTTGGACAGTTAAAACTTGAGGCTGGATATCTGACAGAAAAAAGGTTGTTGGGCAGATGAAAATTGTAGCCAGAGAAAAGCAGAGTGAGGACACATGGACAACTCTGTAGATGCCAAGGTCAGTGCAGAAGGAGGGTCAGGAGGTGCTCCAGGCACTGGAGCTGAGGTTCCCCTGCATCCCACGGTGCAGACTATGGTGGAGCAGTTGCATCCCTGCAGCCCATGGAGGACCACAGGAGTGAAGAGACTGGAAGAGACCCACGCTGAAACAGGTGGATGGCCAAAGGGGGCTGTGACCCTGTGGGAGGCCCATGCTGGAGCAGTGTCTTGGCAGGGACCTGCAGCACATGGAGAGAGGAGCCCACACTGGAGCAGGTTTTCCTGGCAGGACTTGTGGCCCTGTGGGAGACCCACGCTGAGTAGCCTGTGCCTGAAGGACTATACCCCACGGAAAAGCAATCCACATTGCAGAAGTTTATGAGGAACTGTTGCCCATGGAAAGGACTCACACTGGAGAAGGTCAGGAATGACTGTGTTCTATGGGAGGGACCCTACAGGGAGCAGGAGAATGACTCCTCTCCGTGAACAGCATCAGAAGACAATCTGTGATGAACTGAGATTAACCCCCATTTCCCATCATCCTGCACTGCTGGCAGGGGAGGAGGGAGAACTTGAGAAGGAGGGGAGGGATGGTCTTTTTTAAGATTTATTTCACTTCTCATTATCCTGCTCTGATCCTGTTAGTAATAAATTTAATTAATATCCCCATTTTGAGTCTGCTTTTGCCTGACACAGGAATCAGTGAGGGACCTCTCCTAGTCCTTACCTCAACCTATGAACCCTTCCTTATATTCTCTGTCCAGGTGCAGAGGGGAGTGATAGAGAGGTTTTGGTGGGTACATGGCACCCAGCCAGGGTCAACCCACCACATGGTCCTATGCCCCACTTCTCTCACCTGTGTAAATATTAGAGCTCAAATTTATGAGACTACTTACCTGTGATAAGTGAGCAAATATGACACATTAGTAAATTAATCATATTAAATCAAAAGGGGAAAAGGTCTTAGAGTTGAAAAAGAACTTACAGTGTGTTCAGGTTTTTAAGTCGTCTAAACTCTCCAGGCTGAATTTCTTTAATCCTATTAAATCTTAGGTCTCTGAAGGGAAGGAAAAAAAAAAAAAGAGAAGAATCATGTAATTAAAAAAACTATGTACTTTTTCATAGGAAAAACTGAACTAAGTACCAGTCTTTTGTGATGGTAGTGACCAGACTCTATCAATAAACCACAGCTTTTGACCAAAGCAAAACAAATCCAAACGATGCTTGTCAAGTTTAAGCAGAGGATTGACCAAATCCACCCTCAGCAGTCAATGCTGAAAGCTGTATCTAAGTTAAACCTGTAGTCATAAAGTATGTTCTCCTCCACAGTGAAGCAACTTGTTGAGTTGTATTTCACTAAACTGAATTGTCTCCATACTTTAAAAGCTGCTTGCATTCTTTAGTTTTGAATAAGGAGGCTTAAGTGCCTTATGTTGTCCTGCTTTTAAAACCTGTAAATCCAGCTGCCTAAAACTAGCTATTTCCTTATATAGTTTTACTTTCTATTAGTTTTTCAAATGTTTTTCCATCTTTAATTTCCCATTAGATCAACAACTTAATGACAGCTTCTCCAAGAAGAAGGAAACTGATTTCTCAGTAAGGTGCTGCAGGGTGAGCAGGGACAGGGAGCAAGGTGGAAGCAATGCAGGGATGAGGGGAAACACCACAGCTGTGCCAGTCTCACTCCAGTCTTCTGTGAGAGCAGACAGCAGCACTTTCCACCTCTACCCACCTCCTGTTCTCCCATGACTCCATGTCTGGCTGTTGTATTCCCAACAGCTCAGAAACTGATCTAACCAACATCTTAGGACCACCAACAAACCCATGCAAAAAATGCCAGAAGATAATTTTCTGCTTGTTAAGCAAAATGAACAGGTTTTCTGGGTAAGTACCCACATGAGAGAGGGACTACAGGACCACGGGAAAGGAAACAGGACAACAGGTCTGTCCTTTTCCCTACAGCAGATCAAGGACACCAGGACCTTATAGTCTCTGGAAAGCAAGTAGAAGGAAAGTAAATGGAAAGTAAGCAAAAATCTGAAAGATTGCGGTCACACTGTCCTTCTCAGAACATAAGCTTATCAATTTCTTTCAAAGAGTAAGATAATAAACACATCATAACTCCAATCTTTACACCAAACCTGGTCTCAATTAAAAGTTAAATATGAGCTGCATTTTAACAGATAATATGCTATCAAGAAGTCTACCTGGAATTTGGTATTTAGTCAAAGGAAATACAGAAAAGCAGACAAAATGTCAGCTACATACTAATCCCACGTAATCACACTGGCTGAGGTTGTATATAATGGGAGGTATAGTTGCCTGAAGACTTTTGCAAAGAGCAAACTTAAGCATCATTCCTCATGAATCCATCCACCAGGGCTTATTCAGCTCTGGAATAATGGCCTCAGAAGAACTATTTCTACATAAATGGTTTAGGATGTGGCCTCCTGTTCATTGTAAGGAAAGGATTATACATGTGGTTCTGTTTGCATTACACTCTACCAAAATACTTGATCAGTAACTAGAATAAGGGATGCCAACTGCTATCCCTTATTTGCCTGTAGGCATGCCAAATAGCTCCCTTACTCAACATTCAGGTGACCTGAGATTTCCAGATTTAGAAAAACAAATTTTTCTGCCTCAAATTTGTTCTCCACAAAAGCACCTTCTTTAGTTACTGCTAAGTGCTATGTTTTGTTCATCACTCACACCAGAAATATGTATCACACATGAAACAGACGTGTCCCTGATGAGAAAGAGATCCTGTCTGAGTCACAGTCTCAGGTGCCAAGGTATTCTAAACAAGCATGGAATGTCATATCCTGCACTGAAAGAAGATACAGCAGATCTCTCTGTAAGAATCATTGGACATGACATTCTACTTTTTTGAAAGCTTTTTCTAAATTATCTGAAGGTCTATTGTGTTGTAAGGCAGCATTTTAGTTTTCAGTAGAATAGTCAAAAGTGCAAAAATTCAACATGCAAGAATGGAGTACTGCAGACTGAGTATTTTCAAAAACCTCACACTACTGTTACAACTAGCTCCTAAACAACACAGGACTTCTCAAATTGATTTTTTTTAAAGTTCCCCAATTAAAAATAAATCTGAATGCAAAGTCTGAATGCAAAATATCTTTTTAGATATAAAATGATACACATTCATGCGTATGAAAAGCAAGCCTATTTCCTACAGTGAAACAAAACCGATAAATAAGAACGTAACTGTCACGAATGCAATGAAGGAGCCAGTCCTCTGGGTCAGCATCAAAATAAGCACTCTTTTGATGTGTCCAATTGTAAGACCCCAGGCTCACACTCCAAGCTCATCCCAGGGGTTTTACTTTAAAAATACACAAGACTCCAAGAGTCCACTCTCCAGATCTATTAAAAAGGCCTTCAGTTCTTTTAATACCTCGAGAGAGTGCACAGGAAAAGACGCTACACATGTTTCTCAGGAAGCCAAATAACACTCTTTCACTGGCAAACTTAAGAAAATAAGAGAACTTGGAAAAGGTTTAAAGGCCAACATTCGAAAAAAATAAAGCATTACAAAAAGCACTAACCTAGTATACCCTAACCCATACAGCTTAGCTAAATCCAAGCCATCCAGCTTTATTGTTAAGTTACCCAAATATAAAGAAAGGAGATTGGGAGAAGAAGAGAGAGAGAATAAGAGAGAATAATAGCTATCACCCCAGATCCAACATAGATCCACCTACAAAGAGTCCAAAAATGGCAGGGTCGCAACTACGCGATGGCTGCGTGGTGTTGGTTTTATCTCCTACGAACCCCTGTGGCCAGCCCCAGGTGGGGCTCCTGGTGTGCCAGGCAATCTGGAGATGGGTTAGGGGCTCCAGGTCTGTGATAGGAGGGAGTGCTCCCAGTGTGCCAGTGACTGACAGCTGCTCTGGGACTGGCCAAGGAGGTTCCAAGGGGCTGCGCCATGGAACAGGGCACTACTCCACCTTTGTGGAATTCGACCTGTCCCTTCCCCCAGCCCCCACAGTTGAGTTGGTCCAAACCAACAATTAATACAATAATCCAGTGTCTCACACCAATCTACTCTGCAGTAACTCACTAGGATAACTAGGGATTAGCAACACCAATCAAAGTAATTTATATTATTTTACTATTGCTGCATATGTTGCTATTTGTTTCAATTCCTGGCACTTCTGTCTTTCTCATAGGAAATTGTTAAAACTAAAAATGCATCATGTTTGAAACTCTACCCATTTAGTCTCATTTTCCACAAAGGTATCAAAAAAAGGAGCTGTAATAAAACACAGCACACTAATTTTCCCCAGATCACAGCACACTTGGTATCTGTAACTAAAATTAATTATAAAGATGAATTAAATTACTTGTTAAATTACTTGTTTAAAGTTAGTATTACAATTATTTGTTTAAAGTTAGTATTACAATTAAGTTAAAATTGGAGAAAAAACTCCAATGTTAATCTTACTAAAATGTGATTCTGGTACATTTTTTCAAAAAGGAGATTCTTCTTTAAAGGAAGTAAGATTTCTAAGTGTTCACTCAAAGTATTTTCATTAATTTTCAGTATAAAATCCCCCCAAATAAACAGTGAGGCAGCTCACAAATCAAGAATGCACAATCTCTTTTGTTCTTTAAATAAATACAATTATACTTCATGCAGTATTTGTTGCACACAGAACATAAAAGTTGTTAGGACATAACCACTGTGGATTTCTTAAGAAGAAATTCTGACTATCATAATTTCCTTATACAATAAGATAATAAGATAAGTGGATAAAGGAAGTAGAGTTTACATTGCATACATTAGTTTAAAGAGTTTAATGCATGATATTCACATAAACAAACCAGAAAAATATAGTTTACAGGAAATCTCTGTAAACTAAGTGTTTAACTTAAAGGGGGAAAGATAGGCAAAGACTAGTTATTGAAGTGAAAGGCTGCATCAAATAGAATTGGGCAGAAGTCTGTCTTAAGTTATTAAATCTTTTAAGACAAGGTTGGTAGAAGAAAAAATAAGCTTATCAATTTAGAATGTCTGCAGATATTCTCAATGTTTGAGATTAGAAACAAGCTTGAAGATATAAATCCTTGAGAAGTGTGAATAATTAACAGTACAGCAATAAGACAGGGAAGACAGAGCCACCAATTCTTTCGAAGCCAATAAACTTTCATTAGAAGACCTGGGCGGGGGGGAAGGGGAAAGGCAAAAAATCCTCAGAAAACCTCAGTCACCATTGCCATACCACAGAATAAACCCCAACACATTCCATACTAAGTAGGAGTACCATTTCTCAGGCTTGGAATGCTGTTCTTCCATGGGACAGACACACATCCACTCATGATAACAGAATGCATTTCAGGGAACAGAGCTCAGAGCAAAAGCCCAACTGCAACTGGAAACATCTCCTTAGAGAGTGAATGGCAAGAATGAGGACTGTGTTAGACTGAAAAATGAGTACAGGTAGCTCAAAAAGGCCATTATGGTACAGATCTTCAAAGGCACTTTGTGTTGCTGAAATAATGTGCGGTTAATGAGTATAATGAGGTTTCTTGCATCTTTTTTTCTGACTAGTTCCTGCCCAACCATAGTGCCACAGGACTCACTCACAAAAGCCTGTTCCCTGCCCATTCATTTCTCTTTCACCCTTTTCGTTGTTCCCCATTTCATTCTTACAAACTGGCTGTATCCTGGCTGTATCTGTGCTTTGGAACTCAGTGAGCCTGACTCCCACTGACCAGTCAGAGTGCATCAAGAGGTTAAAACAGCAGACTGAGGGAGTCCATCCCAGTTGCTGACTGTCATTTTTTCCCCTTCCTAAGCTCTAAACAGTAAATGAAACAAACAAGCAATTAAAGGAATTAAACCTGTGATAATAACATGGGGCTTTAGGGTATGTAACAACTTTTTCAGAACAATCCAAAGCTAAATGTCATTTATTTGGTTTCTCAAAAATCTAATACACCTAACTCCTCATTCAGATTGTCTCCTTTATTATGTGTTTCAAAGTGAAAATATTTACTCCTTAGAGTTAGAGCTAGATAACATATTTCAAGTTGAAAAATACGCTTCAGCCATACAGACTCCCATATAAGCTAAGCCCATCACTTTGAAGCATTATGTCTTCCCTGAATAACACAAACATAACATGTCCATGATAACTAGTAAACTGAACATTCTCAGGATAATTTTTCTGGCTTCACAGCAGCTCCTCTGTGCTACTCCATGGAGCATGACCAGGAAATGTTCGGCAGAGCACGAGGCTGAGTGGGCCAAGAACGTGCCAGGGAGCAGGCGGTCAATTTAGCAACTGGATGCCCCTGAGATTCACATTCCGGCGCCTGGGAATGGCCAGGGTCCCATCGCACTGTGAACAGCCGTGGGCCAGGACACGTGCCAGGCAAACACAGCAAACAGGGTGTGCACACACAGCTGCTCTGCAGGCTTCCTATACGCCGTTCTGTAAACACGGGCGTATGAAAAACTGTAAGATGGAGATGTTCGGCATATAAATAAATACAGTATTTGTATATTTTATGTCACAAAGCAAAAGAGAACTGTGCTGCAGACACTTTTTGTCTGAAGGAAAAATAATTCTGTTCCTAATAAATTCTTTTATTTGAACTAATTGCATCCATTTGCCTCCTTTCCTTAGAATGCCCATTCTTAACTATTTTCAATTTAGCATCAAAAATTTACTTTTAACAATTATTTTATGAAATAAGACAGTGAAAACTTCTAAATTTATAGATATTAAAAAACCTTTATGCAGATATTACTGTTCCATAAGATCCAGTCTTCCCATGGCTGCTCCTGGAACTCCAGGACACCCTGTTTATAACTTGCATTTTAAAATGCATGGTAATGAAAGATGTAGTTTCTCTGTTAATATGTCGTGATGGGGCAAGGCAACAGCTCAGTTGGTTAAAACTTGGTTGTAATAATGCCAAGGTCATGGGTTCAATCCCCTATGCGGGCCCTTGACTTAAGAGTTGGATTTGATGATCCTTGTGGGTCCCTTCCAATTCAGAATAGTCTGTGAATATTAGGGCATATGAATGTATTGCAAGTTTACAAAATAGTACTTTATAAAAACTGTAGGCCATAATAAATATCTGGAATATGACAATCACACAAAGTACACACCAAACAATACAACTTTCAAATACATTGACTTTAAACATCAAGCAACTTAGAAGAAAAGTCAATTAAACAGGTTTCATATCACTCTGTTTGAAATACAGGAAGCCCTTTGAGAGAAGGGATTTTTTTCCTTAGATCAAACCATGCACTGAAATTAAAACTATAACTTTTTTTATATAAAATGCCTTGCAGTGAAGTTTTCCTTTGTTCTTTTGTTTTCTAATTATTGCAAAACAACATACAGGGTAGAAAGGTAAGGCTTTTAATTTCATTGCTTTTATAAAATATTAGACTTTGTGTACTTTTATGATCTTAATTCAGATTCCTTTTTGCATATATTTGACTAGTAAAGATTCTGTTGCTCCATCAAACTCAGAAAAATCATGAAGTGTCCTAAATCAAATGGATTTAAACTGGATTTATTGTATCAAGACAATATTGTGTGCCCTTGTCATGCACCTCAAAAGGCCGCCTTTACATCACATCCTGGATACTCAACACCCAAACTGGTCACACTCAGGCTTCACTCCACTGATGATGACCTGTTTGATGCCAAGTAATGAGCACTCCTTAGACAGAAGCTATTACAAAAGGTCTTGTCCTAAGCAGGGCAAATGGGAAAATTCCTTATGAAGAACTGATGGAGCAGCAACAGGAAAGACACCAGCGCTTCTTCTCTGCTTGCTCCACTCCAGACATGTCCTTCTCATCTCTCTCTGCAGACTGGTCACCCTGCCACTCAGATGTCGTCCCTGAGTTCCTTTCATTGCCAGAGAGAGTATATAAAAAAGGGCTTTCATTTTTTCAACTTCAATTTGTGTCAGAAAAAAAATCATCATAACTCAAACCCATTATATTAAGATCTTGAATAAAAAAAAGTAAAACCAGAACACAGCTTATTAAACTACTGCTTGTTCCATAGTCATGTTTCTCTCAATATAAACATATAATTAGCCAATTGTAACACAGATGTAGAAACATTAAAAACATTTATCTTGGGAGACAGTGTACAAGTGCAAAGCTACCGGCAGAGCATTCACAAAAACTCTCTCTACATGTCACACTCACATCTGACAGAAATACTGCAGATGGAGAGATTTCAAATCTAGTACCACAGCTACAATTAGTCCTGACATTTTAAAGGCTATACAAGTTTTTTTATTTTATGTGGTCTTCTGTGAATTAATTCTAGTGCACTTAAATCCCATTGCAAAAGCTTTCAAAAGATTAAATAAAGTATTTCATAAGAGCAAAGACAGCCAAAGCACTCAGAATTTTGGTTATCCATTTCCATCTTCCTGGCTACAGGATGGAAATGAAAGCAAAAATATAGTTAATTTAGGGCTCATTTGCTAGGGTGTAACAATAATATTTACAAAATGTAATGTGAGGTAAGTTTCCAGCTTTAGCAGCCAGAATCATCAACCCACCTCCAAAATCTTAGATAAAGTAAGAGAGACAACTTGGTTTGTTTTGGACACTTTTTTTTCTTTTATTGAGAGAAGAACGCTATGCAAAAGGAAAATTTTAGGCACAATTTCTAATTTCATCTTCTGTTTATAGCCCTCCTGATATTGATAAAGATCAGTGTAAAAATAAACTATAGATCCTACTTCCTTCTCACATGAAAGAGTAATTTTTTTGTAATACATTAATTACTGTTTTCACTGCCAAGGTCCACAAGGACACACAGCTAGCCTAGCCAAGCTTATACTAACTTCAAACAATTCTATGACATAAAACTGTCTTACTTAGTACTTGTTGGTTAGACTCACTATTCCATATCACCTGTACTTTCCAACTTCAGAAGATTCCTTTAATCATTCATTAATCTTCTAGCATCTGTCATAAGCTGTTCTTGTCCAAAAATGAAATTATTCTCTTACTTTGCTTAATAGATGCAAACAAAACACACTAAACACCAAGTTACACTTACACTTGTTACATTTGCTCTGGGGACTATTTACCAGCATATTGCTCTCAGGTATCATAAATTAAAAATCACATTGCACATTCATACTAAGAAATACTTCAGGAAAAGGAGAGTAAGTGAAATAAAAGTAACTTTTTTTAAACCCCTAAGACTTCCAAGGGTCTCCAAAACAACTATCTGTCAATACAGAATAAAGTCAAGGCATCTAGTTTACCATGGGTAAACTAGAACAATGCATTTAGACTCAAGTTTAGGAGATCTGCATTTGTATTGGCCTATTATATTGAAAACATCTAATTCATATTTTAAATTGAAAATATTTATGTATCTGTAAGCTTTGGATAAGAAAAAGGCAATGTGGATGAAATCGGCTTAGTCATGTAATACACTGAAGTTTCAAACATGATGGTGATCCACTAATGACTTCTCTTATGAAACGTGATTTAAAAGCAAAATGCTAAAGAATTTAACAATTAAATCAAAACACAATTTTTATTAGCAGTGAAGGTAAGTATCTCATTGCCTTGTTTCAAGGGCTAACCAGTACTTCAGCATTGACTTAGGGTATGAACAAACTTAAATTCAGAGATATATAGTCAGCTAAGCAAAATCACCACTGCAGCAAAATGGAAATACCTGATAGGACAATGCTGTCTTAAGTATCTTAAAAACTGACAGGTTCTCAAATGTCCAACCCCTGCCTCAAAAGTAGACACTTTTAAAAGGTTCAGTGAAAACTATCTAAAGCTAAACCTCTTTTGTACATGCGATCGGAAAGCATATGGTAATATAACATTCATTAATTCGACAAATTAAAAGTAGGTAGTGGCAAAAATTACAAACAACTTTGAAATTATGGATTTCTCATTGTCATAACTTTGTGATATTGAGAGATCTAAACAGTTTGAAAAAGATGCTTACGTGAAAGACAATGCACTCTATTTACCGTATTCATCTGTAAGGTTAATTATGAAATGCTTAATGGCAACAAGAAGTGACAAAATGGAAAAATATCTATTCCTTCAGCTGTGTGATACATGCTGAATCTGGGGAGCAGGGGGAAGTGCAAACTAGCTAATCTCATTTTCCTTTAAAAAGGAAGAAGGGAGCAATTAAATACATAAATATTTAAGTTAAAGAATGGCCCTCATTTGTCTCTTCCAATAAATTCAAAAGAACAAAAGACTTACCTTTTTTTCTAACCACTGAAGATTATTTACTACCTAGCAGAAATAATCTATACCATAAACACCAAACTCCTATGTTTCTCAACATGGAACAAAAGATGTGCAAATGCCAGCAAGACTACATTGTTTATGTCTACTTTATTCTTATTCTTTTTTTATTCAAGGTCATCCCAGCAGGAAATGAAAAACAGCCATCAGCATAGTAAAAACATTCAAACAGAGCAGAGCATGAAAATTGCACAAAAGAGGTTATATAATCAAGTCAGTGGAGTAACTGGACGATGTCAATGGCACTTTAATGCTGCTTTAACTACTGCCCTGTAAAAAAATGTGTCACTGTTGAACAAACAAAGACAGAGCCACCACTTTAAAAAAATACAACCAAACCCCATTTGCAGCTATAGCACTACTTACAGTAATCCTCACTGCTAGCAGTGAAATGTGTTAGAATACCAAAGTAACCAAGATTTTCTTTTTTGCCAGGATTTAAGATTTAGCCCTAATGTTTCCTGTACAAACAAAATTATATCATTCTCCATTTTCTTAGCAATTCATTTTCTAGATTAATTTTTTCCCCAGTCTAATTACTAGATACAATATGTGATTTTCTCTAATTTACATTGAGATTATTTTTATTATCTCTACATCATCATGGAGTATATAAAATAAAGCCACTACACTTTTAGATGAGAAACTAAAACATTATTCTTACATGGTAAGGAGGTTTCATAGTCAATAATACTTAGCACACTGCAATTTCAGTAACAAAAGGAAATGGTAAAAAATATTCAAATCTGTAGAACAGGATGCAGAACATTCTGTAGTACTCATCTTGATCACAAAACCATGAAAATGGTTATGATGAGAAAATTAAGAAAATATAAAGTCTGGAGAATCTGTCAATTTTCTAATTAAAATAATACCTGATTTGCACAAATATGTAAGATTTGTTGAAAGGGAGTTTTTGTTCACAACACTTAAAAACTGTATTTTATCAGGCACAGCTTTGGTGAATGGAGAGCTTATGATATATGCTCGTCCAAGATCTAATGATTTGTTTTAATTAACAATTATTTTGTCATTAGAGTTGTAAGGAAAATATTTAAATGTGAATTCAATGAAATGCAATGCAGTATTGTCTTACTAAGTCAGTAGATCCCTCTGCTGTTGCCAATTTTTCCAACCAGTTATGCAGTGCCATTAACAGGACTCAAGTGGGATTTCCTTGTTTCAGGTTTTAGGCTTGTAGGGCTACTTGTCAAAAATTATATATGGAAATTTTACCCTGGCATGATCATGGCTCTTTGTCCCATCCACCTTCAGAGTCTTCCAAAAAGCCATGAAAATCCATAATCCTTCAAAATCCTACAGAAATACTGTATTTTGAAATTAGAAATTATATTTTATAATCTTTTCTAAGTCCCATGCTATTAAAAAAACAAACACCAAACACCAAAACCCAAAATACACAGCCAAACCCCCCTCCTACTAACAGCATAAACAGAATTCAAAGAAATACAATTCTGTTTATGCAGTCTGAGAAAACAAGAAAAGGCAAAATCTTTATTCCTCTCAGGGGGGTCTATTGCTAAAACCAAACAATTAGAAAGTTGTTGACAGCACAGCCATATATTTCATTACCGATTATTTTTCACAGAAATATCCTTGGGAAGGGGCTGTTTTCTTGTTCTGTGTTTGTGCAATGCCCAATAAAATAGAGCACAACAGCTGAGCCCAAGGGCTGTCCTAACACAAATACGTGATGGTCAAAGTCTTGGGTCAAGCAAAGCATGAACTAATGGTTGGCACAGGCTGTATTGCAGAGGTATAAAATACACAATATTAAATATTTTTTAGAGGATTAGTGGCAATTGGAAGTCCAATCTTTTATGGGTTTCCTTCTTAATATTTATTTTTTCATCTGCATTTTTACACAAAAAAATTAGTTTCTCCTCCATAGAAGGCTAAAGAAGACACCAAAAAGAGAAGCTGATGATTTTATGGCATACCATCAACCACTGAAACAAATGCACTAACAGTTTTGTTTGGTTTTGAAGTTAACAGGCCTGTGAATTACTACTGTGAAAAATCCCACAGAAATTCTGCTTTCATGCTACAGTCAAAATCTAGTCTTTTTTCCTCACATCTATCACTCTGTAAAATAAATAATGTTTCTGCACTTCTCTGTCTCACAGGGATGCTTAAGTCTAAACTCCATATCCATGAAATACTGCTATTCTCAGAGGAAAGAACTGAAAGCCAGAAAGAAACTTTATCATCCCTGACCTCTCACACAAGTCAAGTCACACAACAATAGAGAAATTCGTGTCTTAAGGCAATTATTGCTGTCAGAGCTGGGCTATCCCTTTGAGAAAAATATAAAACTGTGATTCAAAAGACCATTAAACAAGCAAAACTTAATGGCTTGATAGTCATTCTAGTAGTTAACTCTATTCACCGTTTAAAAAGGGATAGTCTCACACTGCTTCTATCTTGAGCATTTTTGTCTTCAGTTCTGCTCACTAGAAATAAACAGCTTTAAGAGAGGAATAGCACTGACCATTTTTCTTAAAACAAGTCCAAACACTAAAGTTCATACATTTTTGTTTTGCAGCAGTAGCTCTTAAAAGATGTAAAAATAAATCAATCCATCATAAAATTTCAAACACAGGTGTGCAGGAAAGTATAATCACAACTCTGGTATTATTCTGATTTGGTTCTATAGCAATTAGTACTTTCTCTCTTTACTGTCAGGGAAAGGGATGCAGGAGCAATGCAAGGAAATGAGTGTGCAATATTCACAATAGAAAATACACACTGATACAGAAGAATCACCTGTGCTTTAGCCTTAAGCTTCCAGCTCTGACACATCAGCCTCTCTCACACAGGGGTACCCAGCTGGGTACCCTCTATGCTGGGCAAGTGTCAGTGGAGAGCTGAGGGCAATCAGCTTTCAGCAACAGAAGATCCTACAGCTGAAAACAGGGATGAGAGTGAGGGCTCGTAAAGAAGTAACAAACTGGACAGTAAACTGATATCCTAGTATATAAATGTGGTTTCCCCGTCAGTGCAGTTTTAGGGACTTTTCTTTCCTCAGGGCAGGCAGCCTCATTGATGCAGTGCATGTGAGCTTGCAGTATATTTACTACATCAATAAACAGCACCCAGCAACTACAATGTTAATGATCTTACTAAAGAATGCCTGTTTTGTCTCCTTCAATTCAAAAATAAGTCTTGCAATACAGGATCAACAACAAGCCAAAGGATGTGGAAAATTGAAGGAATTACTGCATCCAAAAATAACATCTAAATTTGACTTAAAAGCCTTTATTCATTGTAAATCTATGCATCTCTCTTCCCCCCACGCTAGGCAGATTTTGTTGGAATGTATTTCCAACCATTATGTAATTCTCAGTTATTTCCAATACAGTGATAGCCAGATTCAAATAGATTAGAGGTGCTGTTAGAATTTATCTGGATAGCTGTTCTTGTAGAATGCTGAGGACGTTTTATGGTTAATATGGGGGAAGCACTATTGGCTTGCACAAAGAAACAACAAAAGTTCAGGTACTCAATCACTTGGCTGCAGACTGGCTTTCTGGTTTCAGACAAACACACATCTCTTCCTTCCACTTCACAGGAAAATCCCAGGTCATCCCACTGAAAAAACTGCAGCTCTTGGAATTGTATTTTCTGCTTCCTGAGGTTAATGACAGGCTGCAAGAGCAGATAAGTTAACTAATTTCTTACTCTATCGCGAGCTCCTCCTGCTCCTGGAACTCAGCAGAGCAGGGAGGGACAGGAGCCCTCCGATGTTTCTCTCCTCATTCCTCAGGAGCGCAGACAGCCTCAGGGCACACCACTGGGCGTTCCTGTCTCTTGGGAGAAGTTGTTTTCTCCCCAAGAAGAGCAATGAAAGTGGCTACTAGGAAACATTCCACCTTAAAGCACCCAACTGAATGACATTCAGGGAAGGGAATCTCTGGGATTAGAGATTAATTAATTCCTTCTCTTTTCCTAGGATGTAAATAACATATATCAAAATTATAAACAAAAATTAATTTTGGAGCTACTACTCATTAGGGAACAAGTTACCTTACAGAATGCACAAGCTACCTTACAGAATGCATCAAGAGAATAATAAAATAATAATAATAAACACACTATATATTTTTATTATATTCTGTAACTTGAGTCAATCAACACCCATCTCCTTTTACCTCACATTGCAGTAGAACTGACCTAAGGAATATGCCTACATCTTCTCCCCCTCCCTGTTTCTTCATTCTCTACCCTAAATTAAAGTGATTGATCAGCTTAAAAAAAGGCTTAGAAAACTGGATTACTGCAAATTATGGATGTGTCTGAAATTTCTAAGTAAGTGTTACTAGTCTTGTGTTAGTTATTTTAAATTCCTAGGCTCAGAGGAACACATATTTTGCTCTAAGTCAGACAGTCTTTTCCTAGCTGTTCTAATATTGGCAGCATTAAGTCAACAATCAATTAGAAAGCACACATTTTACTTATTACTTATCTCTGTAATTATTTCATCATATTGACAAAATACTAAAGATACCAGAAAAAAAAAAAAAGTATGAAACACTTGTAGACAGAAAAATGTTTCCACACACTTACATATGGTTCTTAAGGCAAAAAAGTTCATTTTTGAATAAAAGCAAAAACAATTCTGTACTACTTCAGTCTTCACAGTTTAATGCCATTTTTAAAGTTATAATTCAATCTGATTTTTTCACTTTGATCAGATTTCAACTTACATCCTTGCTTTCATCACCTCTATGACTCAGGCCATATACAAACCATTTGGGCCACATGGAGAGCAACTTCATGTGCTGTTTAGTAACAGCTCATAGCTCATGGGCACTCCCAAGGGGTCTGTCCTAGTGCTCAAACAGAAAGAACAATGCTTTCAACCAGGTGCATATGCAAAAAAAGGGGGAAAGTTCAAACACTTGATTACTCTCACCAAAGTAGAATGAAAATAGTAGAATTATCTCTAAAATAATTAAATTAAATACAAACCAGCTATCAGATGGTCTAAAGTATCCACAAAATAAGAAAACAAAGACAACTCAACATGGGGGACATCAGTTAAAAATGAATTTGTGCAAACTAAAACTGCAAACATTTTTCCAGCTCGCTCTGGGGGGCGGGTGGAGCAGCAAGCCAGGGAAGCACAGAGCAGGGGCTGGCGGTGCTCACATCCCTGGCAAGGAATGAAAGCAAAAGGGACCTTCTTCTGCAAGGAGGTGTCAGCAGAGTCACTTTCAGTCCTCTGTGTGCCCACACCTGCCCCTTCAAGTTGTGTCACAGACTCAGCTTATTTTGATGGTCTCCTCTGAGGGCAGGTCTGCGTTGGCCCCAGGGGCAGGTTAGCAAGTTCCCTCAGGATGCAGTTCCTCTCCTGCCGCCTGCCAGACCACCCTCTGTCACCAGAACTAACTCGAGTGGCCACAGACATCATTGGCCATGAAATCAGGGAAATGTCAGAGTGAAAACAAATGTTTTTCCCTTGTTTATTTTTGAGCTAACTCTGAGAACTCATTAAGAAGAGCAAGGGCAGGAAGGAGCAACTACTGTTGGCACCCAGCAGCCAAAGGAGAGCCAAGTGCCACTCACAGGGTGTTTCTGAGTTGTTTAAGTGCAAAGGAGTACAAACTCTGTTTTGTCAATTAAGAAAGAAAATTGAAACCAAACAAGTAAGTATATACTCACATTAATATATTAACTAGATCAGCTACTTAAATACATTAGACTTACTATTTTCTTTTAATATACAGCCTAAATAGCCAAATAAATAAAAAAGTTTGACTATTATCTTCAGCCACATTTTTTTAAAAAAATCTTGGTTTCAATAAGTCTACTAATTACTTTTCAGCTTTGAATAAAAATGCTTAGAATGTTTCTACTACTCAAAAATACATACCTACATGTCTTGGAAATGTATAAATTAGTAGTACTTCATTTGACTAAGACCACTGCCATATATATGGCTCAAAATCCAGTGAAAAAGTCCTTTCCCACAAATACTAATCACCAAATTTTAAGTTCAACTGAAAAAGAATCCTCTGGATCTACAGCTGAACTATCATTGCTGTAAGACTGGTCAGAAGTACAAATATACCCTCTGATCCAAAGACAGAAAAATGTCAATTTATGGCTGGGATTTTCATAAATACTTTAAGAAGAATTTAAGAGGCTGAAGAGTGAAAGCCACAACTCCAGCACTTAGCCCCTTAAGTGCAAAAATTTCTACTGGCAAAGTTTCCTCAACTATAACATGTTGTGCTACTACAGTAGTGCAGTGGCTGAAATCTCTCCTGAGAGGTTATACACTTGCTCTGGGCCCTGGAGGGACAAGTCCTTCCCATGTCCAATCCATACGGCTAAAGATGAGGCTGAGCTGAATGGACATTGTATTTCCCACCCACTGAAACTTTATCACTACATAAGTAAAAGCAACAGATCTACTGAATGAAAGAGGCACCAAGCAAGAAAAACAAACAAAAAAAACACCCCCAAAACCAAAACCAAACAAAAAAACCCCAAACAAACCAAAACAAGAAACCAAACAATGAGCAAAGGTATTCAACAAGTTTTCTAAATCCTGATGCTATCAGAAATGTCTTATATGTGGGTCGAGATCTTAAAACCAATATGTTTTATGGGCAACTATCATCATGTCCAATTATCTCCAACGTTCAAAGGTAAAAAAATAAAATATAGTGCTTCCACTCTAATCATCAGCTTTTAAAAAGAGTTTTTGGTTTTCACAGCCCAGAAGATTGACTCCCGAAAAAATGAAATATCTTTTCAGAGAAATAAGGATATTTTCAAAGGGAAGTCAGCAGGCAAAAGCCAGTAAATAAATAAAAGGTATTTAAAAAACAAACCAACCAAACAAATAGGATACAAATTCTGTCACAGATAATGTCTGACATGCAAGACAAGTAGTTGCTCTATTACAAAACAATTCCTCATGGATATCCACAGAGGAAAAAAGTAAATGAAAGGTAATGAAAAACTCTTACCTAAAGAATCTGGGTTGCACAGATATTACTGTGTCCTTTGTATTGTGGGAATTCAAAATTTTACCAATATTGAAAGGACAAAACTAGTTTGAATTCAACTTGATATTGTTGAATGGTGATTGCTAAACCATAACTAGTTCTTATTTCTTTCTTTGATGAATAAGGGATCATAAACACGTGCCACGAAGCTGTAAAACTGGCCTACATAATATACCTGAGTATGGGAGCTATACACACGTCATTTGGCTACCTCTTATATCTGTTCTCTAAGTGTTGTTCACAGTGCAAATTGGTCAAAACCAGAAAATTTCCCCTGTACTATCTTGAGGTTTTTGGCAATCCCACAATTTTTTTCAAAAGTTGGTTCTATCTTACGTCTTTTGATGGATATATATCTTATATATAGATATGATCAATATAAAGATTAACCCAGAACGCTGGGGGTTTGGTGTTTTAGATTTGTTTTTGTATAAACCTTGCTTTCTGGCACTTAATTACTTTGCCAAACTGTTCACTTGGAAATCTCTAATGAATACTGTGTCTCAGACTGTTTTTACAGAATTCTTCTCTTTCCAAATCTTTTATTCAATACTTCACATGCAAGATGCATCCAAAATGTTTAAGTAAAATAGAGGATGTCAAAAAGAAAATATTTACTCCAGAAAGAATACAAAGTTTACACAATATAAAACATCTCAAAATATTCTCATATCACAGTGGGAGGATTAGAGGATTTTCTGGCTTAGTTTTCAAAACTGTTGTTTACTGATCAAGAAAAGTGTTTCTAACATGTATCAAAATCTAAAAATTTTAAGCTTATTGATAGAGCACTGAGGAAAAAATAATATCCTGTGTTTTAAAAATTGGTTTTAATAAAGATGTTTCTGTATTAAGAAAGGTATTTCCTGATCTTTAATAATTGGTAGCAATTATTTACACTCTTGACAACTATGTCTTCAATCTACAAATAAAACATGCTTTAGCTATACATAAAAGTCTAACTAGCAAACATTTTAATTGATTCTACCCCCTACATGGATAATATTGCATTCACTTAACCTTTTCCCAGGGCTATAAAATTATCTTAGAAAGCTAATTACTTGAATCTGGCCAGAGCAAACCACCTACTCACATCAAACTGCCCTCACTGCTCTTGCAGCCCTGTTGCAACACTGCAGTTCTTTTTGCCTGATGGAATTCTCTCCTTTTACTGGCAGTTTAAGTCAAATGCCTAGGCCCTTTTTAATTGGAGACTGAGAATGCTACCTAAGTCAAAGATCTGAATTTTTTATTCAGTTTATGTCTATAAAAAAATAACTTAAATATTCCCACTTCTTAAATTTCTTGAAGAATTTATCAAAATACCATCAAACCAAAATGTTTTTCTTCAACCCAAATTAGTTATTACCTGAAAGAGTGACAAAATATCTCTTAAAAGGCACCCTTCTTTTATAGGCAGCTTGATAGCAGCAAATCAATTACTGCACACTTTTTTATATACATATACCACACCATCATACTGCTGCTCCAGCTTTTCGTGCTATCTTAGGACACAATGCAATGTAGCATTTATTTGTATTTATTATGAGTTTTGAATGGCTCACTAGACCGATCTGTGCACCAGAACACACAATGACCTCTGTCTTTTTCAAAATATATTTGAAACATTGCGAGAAAAAGTTTTCTTGCCATTAAAACACTACAAGACATTCACACACGTCAAAGATTTGAATATTGGTGACTGAATTAATCTGATTATCATGATAATCAACCATTAAATAGAAGCCATCATCAGATATCAAATCATAAATTTTATATCAAAGTGGCCTAATAAAGTCTTGTAAAAGTGAAATATTTATCTTCTGTAGAGCATGGTGGACCTAGGACAGAGGCTATAAACTTCTGAAATTAACTCTTTTGAGAGGTCTGCACTGAACTCCATGATGCTGTGAGCAGTCACGATGCTTACGCTGCCTAGAGATAAGTCAAGCATGCATGGACTCATTTATTCTACAATTTTTCTCCAGCAAAGGAAAGCAGCAGCAATAAGGCTAATAAAATGATATTAAATCTGTCAGTCTGGCTGACACATTGCAAAGACCTTGACATCATCCCTTACCAAAAACAGTCATTAGTTTAGGTAAAGCTGTGTACCAAGTAATATTTTCCCTTTTTTAGACCAGCCAGGCAATGAACAGTCTGTTGTAATAAGTGATTTAAGGGGAAAGAATGCTGGAAGAAAATGTTTCCGAAAAATCCGGGGAGTGGCAATTGGAAAGAGAATAAAAAAATCTGAAAGTCATAACAAAAAAGGGAGCAATGTCACAGGCATTAAAACTAATTTGGAGTTAAATACATTTGCTCATTGTTTTGCTTAGTAAAACTTAAAAAACAACTCAGAAAAAGCAAGCAAGAACATTGCATTGCACAAGACTTCACACTTTTCATTCTATGAACTTTTACACGGTTCAAGAAGCTGTGCCAGGCACTGTGCAAACTCTATAATGTCCTATCTTTCCTTATCTTTGTAAATACAGATTAAACAAAAAGACATGAAGCTAAGAGCCCACATCAGTCTTTCCTTCATTGTCTTTCTGAAGAGTTTGAAAATCTTTGTTGTTTGCAGTACACACTTTCTGTTTAAAATAATTGCTTGACTCTCATTAGCAGCACTAATAATGCCATTTCAAAAAGAAGTCAAGTTTGGCAGCCTGATAAGAAAGGGAAGGAAAAGGAAATATTTGAGTCATTCTGTTCCAGCTCAGTCAGCTCTCATTGCACCATCTCTATGGACTGTCTTGAAACCCTGCCCACATTTGTAATAATAAAGCCTTTAAAGCTATTTTTGTTTTGTTTTGTTTTTCATCAAATCCAAATGGAACAAATGATAAAGACAATTTGATTCCCTTCTATTGTATATATATACACACAATATATATTGCATATGTATATGTAAGTATGTAGACACAAACATACACATAAATATTTAAAATACTAACTTCTTTTTATACATAAACTTCTCCAAAAAGACAAGTAACTATAAATATTTAGATTGTGTGATGTAGATTTTAAATGTCACCTTTATAAATGAAACTTTTTTATAAGTGGAGTCTTATGCTATAAAGCTGTAAACACTTTGGCTTGCTGGAAAGAGACTCAGCAAATGTCCAAGTCCAGGAAGAATCAGAAGCCTGGGGATTATTCATGTATACACAGTTATGCATAAGTTCACATTTGCAAGATGAGATCTAGAGTGTACAAAATATTTAATCACAAAATAATATATGAAGAATAAACAAACTACAATAAACTTTGAAAGTCTCAGAAATCTGAATCCAAAAAGAAATCATTGAAAAAGTACCATTTTGAGAGATGAATCAAGATGGATGAAAATTTCATTTGTTTTTCAATTGTTCAGAATAGAAGAGGAGAATCAAAACATTAATCTAGCATTTTTGTTTTCCCCATTATACACAGTAAAATTTTCCTATAAAAGGCCATTTTGCAATTTAAAAAATAAAATATTATGCAATTTTACACAACACACTATTTCTCTTCTTCTTTTGTTATTTTCTGAATAGTTGTCTCCTATTTTTTCATGTAATAATAGCAATACCAATTTCTTCTATTCTATTATGTTGATTTCTTTCTACAATTTTCTTCCATTTTTATGCCAAGCTCTCTTCTTTACTGGCTGTACTTCCTATTTTTCATTTTTGCCAGACTTTCAACCTTTTAATTTAAACCTAGTTTACTTACAAGCCAATCCATAAGCACATGTGAGCAGCCTAACATTTATTTAATATCTAAATAACCAGGTTTTCTGCTGGCTAATGACATGCCCATGTTGTGTCTCAATGAGCACTGACCTAACCTGGGAGAGAACTCAGTAAGGGTTACTCAGGAAATGGAGGAGTTGGAATATTTATTAATCATATTTTTCTCTTTGGCATGTGTTTACCACAATTTTAGGTGGGACACTCCTCTCCTTTTGTCTCAGACCCTTCTGATGATGCAAGGGATAGGCATCTCCCTGTTATTTTTCCACCAGCGGCCTTTGGGAATTAGGAGAGAAGGAGTATATTTACTCATGTTCAAGCACCTATTTCTTACTCTTTCCAGTGAGTAATCCCATGTTTGTCTCTGCTACACTAAAATTTCTTATTCAGTGTCCCTCATGCCCCTAAATTCCCCAAAGTAATGATGAAAACTCATTTAACTTGTCATTTTTTTAATTATGATGTTGTTTGCAAAAACTGAGTAACAGCAGAGGCACTGAAGCTATCTGTCAACAGAGTCAGAAGTCAGAAAAATGTTTAAAACTGTGATTTTGAACCAGGAATGTAGAAAAAATACAAAGTACTTCACTGATCTGTATAATCTTTACAGCTTTCTAAAATGTTTCAGTAGAAAAATGACAAAATCCTGTGCTTACGACAGTCCAAACTTCCAAAGCTTTGGGAATTAAAGACAATCTTTTGAAACAGCTGTAAAGGAAATACCCCACACAGTCCAGATGAGCATATGAAGAGATGTTGGTAGTAAATGGCAAATTTTCCTAGTTGGTGAAGGTCACCAGTAGGGAGTTCCACAGAGAGCTGTGCTGAGTTCTGCATAGTTCAATTTATTCCTAAGTCGGAGGATGATGAACAACAGACAAAGTTTTGGTTATGATATTCATCTATTTTAATGAAGTCTGACTAGGAAGAACAGCAGAAGAACTTGTCAACAGTCCACGAATGGCTACTTAAATGCAGACCTAATGCATATATAAACACCATGTAACATATATGGATAAATCTAAACTTTACAAATAAAAGGGCAGGCCTGGAACTGATCATTACTACTTACACACAAGATCTTAAGCTACCCTTGATTAGGCCCTAAAAAAAATCAAAACAAAAAAACCAACAAAAATCCAACCAAACAAAAAAACCCCAAACCAACCAGTTCAAGAGAAAGAAATACCTTGTTGGGGATTATTAGAAAAGGAACAGAAAATAAAAAGAGAGACCACCCTAATGCTGCTCTATAAATCCCCAGTTAGCCCACATACCAGACCTGTCCATGCAAATACTGGGGAAAGTTATAATTCCCTCACCTCAAAACACAGCAGAGTGGGGAAGCAGCAGTCCAGATGAGAGGCTAAGAACACCAACCTTTCACTGAGAAAACTCCAATTTTAAAAAGAAATGAATGGAGAAGCTTAGGATCAAAGATCGTAAAATCATGGCTGGTACTGGGATGATAGAGAGGGATTAAGTATTCCCTGTCTCTTCCAACAGAAGAAATGGGGGACACTAAGTGAAGGCAGCAATGTGCAGGCTTCAAACAGAAGAGGGTAATTTACCCTATGTAGTTTGTGTAGTACTCCTTGTCACTAAAAGTTATGAGTGCAAGTTAAGAGCTAAGTTAGTTGGAAAAGAAGAGGTTAAACAATTGGTGGAGGAGTGATCCATCAAGATTTACATATAATATGGAAATACCTTTAGCTCACAAAATCCCTATCTAAAAGTTATAGGGATAAACAACTATATGCTGATCTGTACTGTCTACTTGTTTATAAGATACACTTTCAGTCACCCTCAAAGCACAGATATTGGGTCAAATGGATCTTTGATTTTATTCATTATGGATATCTTTCTGTAAATAGACACATATTTAGCATTTTAACACTCAAATACTAAGTATTTACTGGTGAAAAGTACATTAGTAAAAAAAGATGAAAACCAGAAATTATTAACTGTAACATATGACAATGTATTTCTCTGATGACAGTTTGCTGAATATACAGTAAGATACATGCAAGAAATGTTGGGTATGATTTTCTTCCATATGTTTCCCATTCTCCAACAAAGAATTTGATGAGGGCTAACATACTGCCAAAATGACAAGATTATTTTCCCACTAGTGGATCCAGCGACATGAAGTGAAGACTCATTTGGGCCTTCTGCTGTAACCCTCACTCGGCAGCTTTGCCTAATGTCTCCCAGTAAATGTCAAACACTATCAGTGCTGTGCCCTTCTGCGCCCTGCTAACGACCAAGCACATTCTGCAAGCTCTGCAAATGTCTCCTTAACACGCTCATGCCTTGGTCCCGGCTTATGCCATCAGCAATGCAATCAAACTGCTTGAGACTGGCTTTAACAGAGTTCACATCCTACATACCCTACACAGATGCTTTGCTGGGGAGGATTGGTGTCTTTTGCAGTATCCACTTGATTTGAAAGGACTCAGAGAATGGGGCTTAGTAGGTGGAAAATACTCTCCTTTTAGCAACTTACATACTTCAAAAGTTGTTTTTTGTTACTGTTTATGACTCCTTAGTCTGCTTTTTACAAGTAGTTTCCTTCTCTTGAAAATTCTAGGAAAACATTCTCTTCTGAAAATACTTCAAGCTTTTGTTTAGACAAATAAATATTCACATCTACATATTGATGTTTAAACTCTAATTGTCAACAGAACACTAGTCAACGTACTCATGCTGGAGAAGGCACAAATAAATAAATAAACTGCCCAAACCAGTAGCATCTTAACTCAGCTATTCAACCAGTATCTCTGCCTATCTGAACATCTGTTGAGAGCAAGCATATATGGCACAGGTGCAATGGGGACCTGGGTCTTTTGGGGGAAGGTAGCCAAAATTATTATCTCAAATGAAGATGTCCCCTTTTGAGTGAGCTGAATCTGCTCCAGGCACTACAAACTATGCTTGATAAGTTGCTACTCAATAGAGGGGAAGTTCAAAACCACAATATGGCTGTAGACTCTTATGTATAGAGACCTAAATGTAGGTGTTTTAATCTAAAATTGAATTCTGCACTTGTTCCTAAAGTTTCTATGAAGGAAGACCTAAGATCATTTCAATAAAAGTTATCTTGTGCTTTCCCCCCTGTTCTGTCATACAAGCAAATCATCACTAGCAAATGATACCTATTGCAGTTTGTTGCCCAGCCAAGTGTCTATCAAGATCTCTGTCATTACTCAGTTATTTTCAAACTCTTCAAATAAATCTTCAGTATCTGTTGTTCTTTTTTCAACACTAAGTATGTACAAATCTCTTTGTCTTCAATAAAATCTTATACCAGTGTCATATCTCTTGACTAACTCCTATATGCAAATTGTGTTCAGCAGTGAAGGGATCAAGCTTACTCACTCCAGATTTGAGACTGCAATCCTTTGTCCTTCACAGTGCTGAGATGTGTTTATTTACTGTCTTAATTTTACTAAAAGTGTTTCAAAGATCTGATCGAAAGCAAGGATCTTGGTTTTTTTATGAAAATGGGATGGTTGTTAGCTGACTGATAATGCATAATTTCACACAGCAGATCTGCAAACAGCATGCAGTAAGATTTCTACTATGATAGCCCAGAGACTCCTGCACTGACAGACTCCATACATATCACCCATTTCATTTCCCTAAATGTCTCTGTTAAGAGGCATAACATTACTCACAAATCAACACTGAAATGGGAAATGTCATTACATTTCCATTACCTCTACCTCTTTAGTAACTCATGTATTCTCCAAACAGATGTGTGATTTGTGTAATTCAGTGTTGGGGGTTTTTAAATTGCATTAAAACAAATGCTCTCAGAAGCATCAATAATCCTTTTCAGTGGCATTATGGAGGTAGATTAGGTTCCAAAAAGAATTCTTATGGAGATATGGAAAAAATATAAGTACTTCTTACTCAGATACCTAAAAAGTCACCATAGAACTAAAAAGCTAATTCTTTCCCTTTGACGTTTTCTCTACAAACCAGAAATTAAAAGACATAGATAAATAAATAAAAAGTTGTACACCCTAAACTATTCAATGTTTAGAATATGATGGAATCACGTAACAAAAGCAGTTACAAGCCACACAGAGTGTTGCCTTCAATTTCATTTCAGTGACTACCTTCAAAAGCTACTCACCTGGAATAATTGCAACTTAAAAAGTTCTGTTAAGGTTTGATCGTTTAAAATTATACTTAAGTATTGAAAAGCTGTTTTGTTCCTAACAGACATATAGAACAGCCAAAGTAATAATTACCCACAGATAATACAGAGGGATTTATTTCAAAATAAAATTTTCTACTCTATAATTTGCATGGCATTCTTAGTGCAAATCAAGTTCACTTTCTTTTGTGACCACTATTTTTGTCAATTTTTACCTTTTCTGCTAATAACAGAACATTAGTGTCTTTTCTTGTTCAGTCTATTAGACCCAAATATAGTGAATGCAATCATGCTTGTACAGCTCCAAATAGAGCTCCAAATGCAGTGGATACAATTCTGCTTATACAGCTAGCAAAAATTAAGAGAGCAATGAGGTGTTGCCAAGAAAAATTGTGAACAAATTTCAGTATTTGTCTGAGTATGTGTAACTAGTCCTGTAGATGGATTTGGATTCGGGTCATGTTTAGGCAAGATACAAATAGTAACATATTTCATCAATATTCAAAGGGCTCCTGTCAGAATTACCAACAACATTGTGTTGTAGAACACAGAAATTGTTGTAGAACACAGAAATCCCCTATGTAAGATAGGATACAATTATGGGAAGAAGAGAGCAATAGTACCATACCCAGGATTTTACATTCCTCAACTGTTTAAATGGTCTAATATAAACATGTTTCAGCTATTTCTGCAAATACGTGAGCACTCTATATTTAGTTAGAGATGAAAGGAAATTTCCACAATTGTACTTATGGCATGAAGTGGTTTTTCAAACCACTTTGGAGGTGGGTCTCTATGCTTAAGGGAAGTTAGCACAGGACCTTCTGGCTGGGATGCTGGCCATTGTCCTACAAAGAGTTCAGGTAACAATCTCATCTTGGGTGAAACCACATGCTCATGCAAGGCTCTGTGCGCTCTTTGAAGGCTGGCAGAATCCACCCTGAGGAAGCAATCTAAACCATGGAAGCCAGTCTCAGGCAGGGAAGTGGGAAGTGCCAGAAAGTGGAGGAAGCAGCAGAGAGTGAGAGAATGTACAGCCAGAAGTAGCACTGGCAAGGTCAGCAACTAGTAATGTTATGAACAGTTTTCAAAAGAGAGCCTGAGATTCGGAGTAGACATTTTTTACATGTGGGGAAAAACATTTGGCTGTACCATTGGTCTGGGCCCCACGCTGTTTTAATCCATGTAACAAATTATATGTGAAGTAGAGCAAAGTCAAGTCAGCTTCCAAAGTGGGGCATTTTTCAGAACCAGCATTCAGCAAAACAGTTATAAATGAGGAAAAACTTATGGTGACTTTTTTTTTTACAAAATTGCTTTGCACAGTCAATCTATGTCACAAGGAAGAAATAAAACAGATGAGAGTGTGGAATTTATCAATGCCAGTAAAAATGGACTTAACGCATCAGCATCACTTTGCAGGATTTCTAAAGTTTGTGCTTTAAAGGGGAAAGCATTTAATTGAAATTAATTCATCATTTTTAATTATCTAGCTATCAGCACCACTACTAAAGAAAATACATTTAATATACAGGCTCTACATGAAAGACAAATTGTGAGAGTCAAACCAGAAATGAAAAATGAAACAGCCTTTTACATTCATGCTTACAAAAGTAGCTATTCTTGAGTGTAAAAAGCCCTTTGTGGGTGATGGGCTACCTCTGTGAAGCATAACACCGTTGTGTAGAACTGCAGTTCAAGATAGCAAACAGGTAAGTAAAAAAAAATTAGTGGTAAATTGTTTGGTAATTCAATGAGTACCTCAAACATGTAGTAATTATTCTGAAAATACATCCTACAGCTAAATGTAGGCAAATCATATACTACAGGTAAGCTATTTATGTATAATTGGTACCAAACTACTGATTACTAAATAAATTGCACCATTGTTCTTTGTCCCAGGGACTCATATTGCCTATCTTCTGATCCATCTCCTTCCCATTTAACCAGCAGAAGGAGTATCTGAGTACTTACAGATGTAATACCACCTATTTTATTTATAACAGTTCCCTAGTCCGTTGTCAAGAAAGAGTAATGCCCATTACTAGATAGCAAGTAAGGCCACCATTAAGTTTTGAAGAATACTGGTAATCCACATCTGCATATTTTGAGAATTACCTTCTTTATGAAGCTCAAAACATGTTTTTAACTTCTTCTGAATTACTTCTGCAGGTTGCATTGTAATGGAATGATAATTCAGATTTGGAATACTAGACAATTTGATATGTTATTGAATGCATTGTTCACACATTCTCATCTGACTCACTTGAAGATTATAAATACCCACCGTAAGGCAAGCTCCACCCTGGCGAGTTTTAATCTAAAGTTTCTGCTGTTGCAGACCATTCTACCTTTAACATGAAACCAAGCCATTACGACGTGACTCCACAATCTGATTTTTTTTCACATTTAAGATGATTCACAAAACTAGCTTTACACGATTTCCTGTAATCTCAAGGCAAAAGGTGTTCTGTAAATGTACTTTGTTTCAAATGTAAGAAACATTAACCACCCACTTCCTGTACTGTTCCCTGAAAGGTTTACAAGTACTGCAGGACTAATCCCATTCTGCCAAAAGCCTGTGCTTCTTGCCAAAGAGGGACTCGGTTAATGGTAAATGACTCTACTCTTCACATTAAATAATACTTGGAAGCTGAAACACAGAAAGGCTTTATAGATCTCTTTTGAAAATATCTGACAAAGTCACAAGTTAATTTATTACAGGAGGCCCTGCAGAAAATTCCCAGGGCCAAGCTCTGCTCAGCTTCCACGGCTGCGTGTGTGTAAGGAAAGGGCAGGGCTGGTGCCAAGAGCTTTCTGAGCCCAAGTAACATATAAGCAGGTCAGTGGAACAAATCCGTTCCTCTTAGTAAGCCACGAAACAAAATAGCGTGTGATGTTCATTTGGAACTTTGCCTTTATTATAGGAAAATATGGCTGAAAACGTAACTATTTCAGTAAAAATCAATGTGAACTAAATATCAATCATCAATACTGAATTTTTTTACCAATACAATCCCACCAAAACAACGACCAGACCCAACATAGGAACAGCCGGACACTTCAGCTGACACATTTGTACCTGAATTTAAAAACTGGACATTAAATAATGTTCACAAATCTCTGCAGGAACTTGAACCGGATTAGTTTTCCGTAAACCCAGGGTTTGTGTCTCGGTTTATTCGAACATCCCCACTATGCCTCAGAACTGAGCAGAAAGTGCCACCTATATCCATGTCGATGCCCCTGCCGCCTGACTATGCTCTTAAGCAGGATAGTAAGGAAGCAGCGAAATCCTTCTAGGGACAACTAAGCTGGGACCTAACGCCGACAGGCTAACCAGAACATCCAACTCCAGCAGCCGCCGCCAGACCGGGGGCACCGCTCAGACCCTCCTGACCCCGCGCCGCCAGACGCGGGCAGGGGCGCGCCGGGGCCGGGGGTGCCGTGCCGTGCCGTGCCGTGCCAGCCCAGCCCAGCCCAGCCCGGTACTGCGGAGCACCGGGGCAGGGCGGGGGCACCCGGGCCCCTCGGGCACAGCCGCTGCCGCGGGTCCGGCCCCCTCCCCCGACCGCAGACAAAGGGCTGAGGCTCCGCCGCCACCCACCCCAGTGCCTCTCCCCCAGGTATCCATCCCCTCCTCCGCCCCTCTCCCTGCCCGCAGGTCGCCGCGGCTGCCCCCGCCGGGTACTCACAGGATGGTGGTCTGGGGGGACACGGCGGGGACGCTCTCCAGCATGAGATGCATGCAGCGCACCGTGGTGCGGAAGCAGAGGCAGCGGCTGGGGCACCATACGCTCCCGCGCTGCGGCGGGGGCTGCGCGGCCGCGGGGGGGAACAGCCCCGCGCTGCAGAGCAGCAGCAGCACCAGGAGGCAGAGCCCGGGGGCGGCCACCGCTTCGCGCCCGGCCATGCTGCGGGGCAGGAGGGCGAGGAGGTGGAGGAGGAGGAGAGGGGCTCCGGCAGGTCCGCGTCGCGCCCGCTCCACTCCCGGCCGCGGATCCGCTGTGGTCGGCGGAGGGGCGATCCCGGCCCGGCGCGGGAGGGAGGAGGGGACGGCGCTGGGCCCGCCCCGGGCTGGGGCCGCCCCGCCGAGGGGGCTCCGCACGGCCCTGCGCACGCCCCGCGCCCTCAGCGCCGCCGTCTCGCAGCCGTCGGGATGCTGCTCCCTGGTCCTCGCCTCTTCCCGGGGAAGGGGAGAGGGTGAAGGCACCCCCTGAGAAGGACGGGAGCTTGCACCTCGAGAGAGAGAAGGAAGGCGAAACTGGAAGAAAAGAGGGGAGGGGAGTGAGGGAAAGAAAGGGAAGGGAGGAGAAAGGAGACCAGAAAGCAAACAGAAAAGTAGAGGGGAAAATAGATCAGGGAAAGGGAAACCCTTATGAAAAGAAGCAAGTCCAACAAGCCAACTTCCATTTCTGCCCTGCTCTAAAAGAACTACGTACACATCCCTTGGACTGTCCCCTGTGAGCTGCAGCTTTGACTGCTGAACTAGGACAATCATGTGCCCCGAATTACATTATTTTGGTGGGTTTGGGTAGGTGGATACACTGACAAGGACCACTAGAATGTCACTTAGAAGAATAATGGTTGCAGCCACATCTCACGTGACCTAAACATTTTCTCAAAACAAATCTTTCATGAGAACAAAAAACTATTGCCTTTGAGATTTCTAACATCTAAGTAGATTGAAAGCCTTTCTCCAACCTTCTCCACACTTTGACTATTCCAGGTGAGAGTTGGCATGGTATTTCTGTGATGACAATAACAGTGATCATAACTAACCTGTTAGGTCTAACAGTAACATATTCTCTTATAAATGGTATGTGTCAGCAATTCCAGTTCCAGCCAGAAATAAGCCATGACACTTCTGCAGGATTGTCTGAATTTCTTTTTCTTCAAGGAACATTGTAGAGGCCATTCTTGTCTAAAATTTAACTATAGTAATTCATGGAACAGGTTGCCCACAGAGGTTGTGGAGTCTCCCTCTGTATATTCAGGAAACAGCTGGATGCAATCCTGTGCAATGCACTCTAGGATGACCCTGCTTGAGCAGAGAGGTCAGACCAGATGAACCACTGTGGTCCCTTCCCACCTGCCCCACTTTGTGATTCTGAATCTCACTAGCTTTTAGCCCATGAATTGTGAATGACTTCTGGAAACTTTTTTTTTCTTTTTTGACATCAAGTCAAACACCTCATGTAGACAATCAGAGCCTAGAAGTGTGCTACAAGCTCTGGAAATCGCTGATGTACCAAGAATCAAAATATGTTGAGAGGACTCATTATCTTTGACATTTTTCATTAATCACTATATTTCCTTCTCTAAAGTGAGACATGACTGCTTATATCTTAAAAAAAGGAGTTAGCTAGTGGAAATATAGAAATGCTTTTCATGTTCTAAGTAGTCCTGGACCCTTTTAAACATCCTTCAGCATCCCAGTGAGCTGGAGGTTGGCCCACTGGGAGCCTGGGGGCTCAGTCTATGTCTGGAGATTAGAGGAGGCTTACTGACATGCTATCAGTGTGATTATTGAATTTCTAGGGTAGACAGAGACTCCTAGAAGACTCTTACCATTTAGATATACTTCTAAATTGGGTACATTACTAAATACTGTTGCAGGACTGGGCTTAGTCTGTTATTTCAACACACTAAGTTGCTCAGAATCTCATATACATACACATCAGCTGTTTTATAGTAGAGGATACCAGTCTGAAGTAGAAGGGAGTTTACAGAGAGTAAGCAGGTTAAAAAGTTCATCACCTCAATTTACCAAGCAGCTGCTACGTGTATTGCCTCCTCTGCATTTGTAATCAGTGTTGGGATATGTGTATGTCTTAATCTGAAAATTAAATTTGTTTCCTAGCCCAGGAAAACCTCAGGCACTCCTGACCTACAAGGTGCAAGTGTTGGTGTCAGTGAGTTTTTGTTGCCGAAATGCCACTCAGACCATCTTGGCAGCCGTAAATCTGTCATCCTGCAGCACCTGTACAGAAAGCAGCAGAACGTCTGAGGTTAGATAATTAAACACAGTAATAAAGAAAAAATATAGAGACAAACGGGGATATTTGTAGCATTTAGGAAAATATGATAGCAGTTTACTTTGTATCATTTTAGTGCATTATGATTTTTTTTTTTCAGAAATAAAATATATGGTTAAAATTGATTATGTTTTCTATAGGAAATGAAAATTGTTCTGAAAAGTTTTCAGCATTTAGGATCTTGTTAGACTACTGTGCTTTGCATCAGAAGTATCTGTGCCATGCATATGTAATTCCAAGAGTGAGATTAAAAGTGCATAGATATTCTCACTGTAGTTGTGCAATTTAGCCTTAACACATGCTCTTGCCATTTACTTTGTTACATGCAACTTCCAGGCTCTTGGTTAATACATTATTGATGTCTCCTGAGTGGTTTAAGTTAGACTTTTTTCTCATGCCTTGTGGAATCCAGAAGTATGAGGTGTTAGGTTTATGGTTAGACTAAATGATCTTATCAGTCTTTTCCAACCTAAACAATTCTATGATTGCATGATTTTAATATTCATTGCATACTATTCTAAATTGGTGGTAGGGAAGGTTTCTGATAAATAAGACTTCCAAATGGTTTTGATATATCTTTCTATTCTTAGCCAGTTTTCATAGAAGAATTTTTATAAAATGTGCAGGGTCATTTTTGTTGACCCTGCATATAAATATCCATGGGAAATTTGTCTTCTGTTTCCAATTTCTCTACTTGAAAATTTGACATAACAAAAAGAAAAAAATACTCTGGAAATGAGATATCTTTCCTTCTGATAGTTAGTAGAACTGCTTTCCTTATAGTTAGTTAGATATAGTGTAAATCTCTGCTTGCTATTAAGTTTCCTACTTACCTCTCAAATTTTTGTCAAATACTGCCACTTGCTGGTTTTATTCCATACCAGTAATTTAGTTTTATAGCTTTTGCTTTGCTGAAGTACTAAAAAAACTTTTTAAGTGTTTAAATAGATAATATTTTTATCTTTCATTTTGCTAAAAATTTGGGTTTAAGCAATATATGCTCAAATCCTCTTCAGTTTATGTCTCCATGTTAACATTCTATCTTTGGATATAAAATCATGCATTCAAAACATTTCAATATATCTGCAGATATATTCATGATAATGGAAATGCTTTGCATTGACTTTGGCAGACACTGAATCATGACCTAGTTTATTATTACCCTAAGCCTAAAAAAAAAAAAAAAAAAAGAAGAAAAACATTCTTTACAGAAAGAGTAATGAGGCATTGGAATGGCCTGCTCAGAGAGGTGGTGGATTCACCATCCCTGGAGGTTTTTAAACTGAGATTGGACGTGGCACTGAGTGCCATGAT
>JAWWLZ010000118.1:97803496-97805996 GCA_035041345.1 Poliocrania exsul
ATCCATGTGAAAGTCAGCTTAGGACCTTGCCACACTCACATTTCGCAGTCATGCTTGTTAAGGTCATAGTTTCTCTTGACTGCAGTGAGATTTGGAGGGAGTGCACTTGAAACATTTAGAACCAATCACTTAATAGATGAGTATTATAGTATGATAGGTAGCATATCTATAAAGTATATATGCTTCTATATATTACTATTTTATTTTACTTTTTATCTATGTTTTATTTAAATTTACCATTTTTATTTTACCTTTTATCTATAGATTTGTTTGTAATCAGCATTTAACTGTGTGTCAGATTTTGTAGGAAATATTGAGTGAATTTAAAGTGGAATTTGAAAAATCAAGGTTTATCAAGGGTTGTCCAAGTGAAGCATGTAAGAACAATGATTTTCCAAGATGTTGAGCACCCCTGTTCAGACAGCTGCTGATCATGTGTAGACAAGATGCACCATGGGATGGTTTTCATGATCCCTATCTACAGATAAGATCACCTCCCATGCAATGCCTCACCTGAATCAGCATGTGCAATGTGAGATGCAACCTTTGCCATGAATATTGCTATTGCTTCATGCTTATTTACCCACCTACCCCGAAACATTCTTTTTTTATGCCAGTCCATTTAAAATGGCTTAAAATTATAGTCATGTAAGTTCTGACTACAAAAACGTAGCACTTAGCTGATAATGCAATATCTGTTTTTAGACATACCACATTTTGATCTAAAGTTCATCAGCTGTCCTGCAGTAAATGCAATTGCTTAAAAACATCACTCCCTTCTCTTTCCTGGAATGAATTATTCTTCCAGTGTATTCCACACCTGCCTCTTGGGATGGAAATTCAGCTTGAATAATTTCAGAAATTGTCCTCAACAGCCATAGATGGTGCAAATGAGAAAGAGTGGAATAAGGAGAAGGGAATTTCAGAATATTAATTTTTTTGGAGGGGTGTTGAGGTGGTGGGGAAAGGAGCATATAACTATGCAGATAAGAGAAATTGGCATTTGACAGAAATAAGTTTCTCCTGAATAGGCTTGAATTGGTTAAAGTTGCTGCTGTTACTGTTGCTGTGCTGTTTTCCTGGGTGGAGCAGCAAAACTAGATTTTTCTGTGAACCTTTCTTTTTGTAGTTTACAGAAAGTGATAGTGAAATGTGAGCTAATAAAGTTCTTTCTTGATCCAAGAGGCATACCATAGAAAGGCTCTCCACCTTTTCTTAGGAAACATAGTTTTGGGGTATCAGCATTTTTATTCAGAGAATAATACTAAAAATGGGTCTGGATACATAGACATGACAGGTAAATAGGTATCATGTCATGTGTAGTCAGAAGAGCTGAAGTATCTATTTTAGCAATAAAAGTTACATTATTACTCACACTGGAGCAGAGACTTAACTTCTATCTAGGCCTAAACATGTTTGTGGAGGTGTTAACACCGATCTGATTAAATAAGAATGTGGCTCACACATCTTGGGCAGCCATCTGGGCAGAGTCCGAGGGCCCCGGGGCATGATTGTGGATTTTGAGAAGCAACACTTCACAATTTAAGACTATATGCTCATGTACACACACTAGACTTTTGTGTTAGTGTTACAAGAAAAAAATTAAATCTTCAGTTTCATGCATGTAGAGAATAAATCTCTTTAGGAACAATGTCTCAGGCAAGGACAATGTGGTCCATACAGGAAAAGATTTCAAGGTGGGAAAATCTGTTTTCATTTTGTTAACATCTCCTCAATGTGTAAATCCAGTAATGACTTGCACACTTCCGTTCTCTCATTATAAAAGCCATGGTCAGTGAAGAATGGAATAAAAGCAATTCCATATGTTAGGAGGGTCACTGAATAGCTTATTCTTTATAAACTGTATTATTTGCTAGCACACTGCTCAGATACAATTGAACTTCACACATTTACTTATATTAATTGAAGTAACAAACCCATATAAAAATAACCACGTCCAGCTTGTGATCACCATAGAAATGGAAAAGAGCAAGCAGGTACTTGTATTGTTTCCATTGTAAATAATTGCTGCATATAAATTGTTGCCTCATTTTCAGGACAAATTACCACAGAAAGGACCTAAACTAGAAGTGTTCTCTAAAGGGTAATTTGAAGCAGTTACTGCTCCTGTCACCCCAGTGATGTCTCTGCTGCAGCTGCTGGTCTTCCCAAAGCTCCTGCAGGTATCACTGCCCCTGGGACCATCAGTGCCTGCAGCCTCAGTTACTGGTGGACAAGCAGGACAAGCATCACCAGAAGAGCCACAAGCAAGGGACATCTTCATGTGAGGCTGTAAGATCTGACAAAGAAGATAACCTGCCCCAAGGTTCTGCTCCTCAGGGGGATAATGATTCTTTAAGTGTCAAATGGGAAGTGGGTGCTTCGACAGAATTACTGGTACCCACAAATATAAGCCATCCACAAAGTGTTTCAGGGCTGGCGAAAGAAACTTCATCAGTCATCCCCACAGTCCCGCTGGTTGCTCCCCAAGCATGTGCTC
>JAWWLZ010000118.1:97810996-97822493 GCA_035041345.1 Poliocrania exsul
TTAGCAGCTATAAACATTACATGGCATATCACACTATGTCAGCTTATATGAAAACGTACAAAATGTGAATGTATTCAAAAAACTATTCTGCAGTTACTATCTTTAAAGCAAGACATAAAATCATTATGAAGTCTTGTAAGCATAACACTGTTTCAAACAGAAATAAATATATAACACTTTCTGGTAAATTACAGCAGCAAAAAACAAGAGGCATCCTTTTTTTTAAGCAAGATTTTCATCACTATAGCAGCTGTTCAGACCTGAATTCCTCTCACAGCCTGCTTTATATTTTCCAGTAGGGCTTTATTTTCTGGACTCTGATAACGATCTTGATTTGTATACATGTCCGTCAAAGTGGTCACGTAAGCATCAAAATTTTGTTCATTGATTGGTTCCTACGAGATATTAAATAGTAGTTCATATACAACTTTTATTTTCTTAATCGTATATTCATTTAAGCATAACATATTAGCAAGGCATATTGCCACCATTTTTTATAATATTTAAAATGCCTACTTAGCTCTTACTTAATTTTACAGGATACACTGGAACAGGCCCTCCATGTCTCTTAGCAGTTAAATGTATCTCTATGGTTTCAGTGCTGTTACCACAAATATCCAACTGGTTGATGAATCATAAACATAAAAAAGGTATCTATTGTATGAAGTGAACTGAAGATCGCCAAATTCCTTAACTTGTGCTCTCAATCACTTACCATATGTGGCAGCTGGATATTAGCTAGACTATGAATTAAAGACTGGCTTAAATTGGCCAATTCATGAAGAAGAGACTCATTTTGCTGTTCAATTACTTTGTTCTCCTCTTCTATCGTCTTCAGGTTGCTCTCCATTGTGGTAATCTAAAATGGACAAATTTGTGTACAATGTAATATAAGGCAAGCGGGTTTAAAGCATGCGCTGTCTGAAGGGAGAGATAACAGAACCACCAGGGAAAGGAGAAAAGGTCTGTTCATGCACACTTAGAAAGGTTTTGCCGAGTCTGCAATTCTTATCGCCGTTAACGCTTTCTTATTCTGACTCTACGTTGTGTAACAGCTTGTCTTTTTAGTACTGGTAATAGTGAGTGATTGAACTTGGATTTGCTTCCACTCCTCTAGAGCTTTTCTTGTACAGTTGAAAAGATTTAAGAAGTACCTTAGTTCTGCAAGTTCACCCATGTGGTTAAACTCCTAACAGCAAATCTTAGGGACATTCTGCATTAATTATGTATCTCTATATATCTCTCTGTATAGATATACAATTGATTAGGCATGCACAGCTCCTTGCTACCAGTGCTTAGTTCTTTGTAAGTATACTCTGATGCTGTGCAAAGTCACAGGGCTGCTTTGAAAAGCTGAACAGCTGCATGTTATTGCAACATACGTGCAAATTCAAAAAGGTTTTCAGTACATACAATAACCTGTAAAACTGAAGAAACTGAGGAGTATTTGCACATAGTCCTGTGGCACGACTACATGTACAGATGAAGACAACTGAGAGTGCTCTGCTGTGGTCCCAGGTGACCAGACACATTAGCTCTGACCTTGCATGGTGCCCTGCTTGAGCTGAAAGCATTGCTGAGAGGCAGCTTCCCGGAGCCTGTGCAGAGTACTGTGCTAATGGGGCTATATAAGGATTTCAGATGAGCACTGGCTTATGTCCAGCTCATCAAGAGCATATGCAGAGCTCACTCACGTCTGTCTGCACTTTCCTCTGTAGCCCTGCCCTTACTTTCCACGTGGTATGACAACTCTTAACAACTATTGCAGAGCGTACAGTATGCTCTGTATGTGTGTAGGTTAAAATGTGCATTTACAAGAGGGTGAAAAAAGATGCCAATGAAATGGAAAAAAAGCTGAAGATTACACGGTTTTGAATTCTCAAAACGAGCTTTACCATTTCTACACTGGCATAGAGAGTGAACCGTGGGAAGAATTGATACAATTAAAATACTGATGGGAAAGTCAGATGTTTGTGCAGATGTAGCAGGCAGAGAGGGAACATGTTCTTAAGTGCATATTAACTTGATCACGGGTGAGTAAATGTCAGAAAATTGTTGCCACAATCAGGTAGTTAGATGTCTGAAGTTTTATTCTGGACCTAAAGTTTCAGTCTGCTTATGGAAACACAGCTCACAAGTTGATAAAGTAACTTTGAAAAGTGATGTGGCTACATAAAAGAAGTCTTCACGTATCTCTTACTTTGACTACAGGTGTGTTTGTACTGCAGTTAATCCAAGCTGTCAGTATTGCAGGGTCTTGGTTTTGTCACAATTAATTGATTCTGAGCTACTTCCAGAAAATATAATAATAGGGAAAATATTTTCTTCAGACACATCCTCCTGTCTTGTTTTGCTTTCAGATTGTTTATATTGGAGGGCAATGCTGTATGCAAATACAAAGCATCTTTCACAGGTGCTTGTTAGAGTCAGTCATTCTCGAATATTTACCCTAAAAGCTGTTTTTCATATCACAGACCAAAGTGAGGAGTCTTATGCCAATGAAGGCCCAGTTCAGCAGGAGCTGACATCCTACAGACTTTCTAGCTAGCTGAGCACTACAATTTGAGTAATCTTTTTTGTTTTTTTCATGAGATGCTGAGTATCTGCAAATACAGTGGCAGCTGATCGGTGTATCTCACCATTTCATTTAGTATTCATTTGTAAGTATCTTAAGATAATTGGCATACTTAATTATTGTATTGGTTTGCTTACAGGCTGAGATTTCCCTCCACACATTTTACCTTTAAACTAAGAAAAGTTTACTTGCATCTGTTCTGAAAACAGGATAATCTATTATATGTATGAGACACACAATTATTTGCAAGTTTTTTTTCCCCTTCTCCCCTTTATGTGTTTCTGCTCCTCTCATACTTTTGGACTGGCATATTAAATTTAAACAAATTTACTAGATGTTAAATTAAAAAAAAACTTTCTCCAAAGTCTTAAGCAAATAGGCAGCTGAGTAAAGGAAAGTCTTACAAATGCTCAACCAAGAAGAAGATTGCAGCATGACTTCTCACTTTATTAAATAGAAAAATTCTACATGGAAGAATTTTCTGTTCCTGTCATAGGAAAAAAAAAATCACTGGTGCTTACAACCATATGGGTTGAAAATCCATATCAAACAAGACTGTTGTTACTTGTAGTGTTCACAGAACTTTCACTATTTTCCCATTTCATATCCCTCGTTTGTCAAGTCTTATTGAAATCCGAGTTGCACAATGATTTTCTAAAAGTTTAGCCACAAACCATTTTGCTATGTTCAATATAATTTTACTGTTGCAAATAATGGGGACTGTTGACTTTGATCCTCTTAATAGTTTGATAATGACTATGATGTAACTCTCAACTTGTTGGAAATGTAGATCTCTTATCTTCAGGAGAGGGTATGAATCTAAAACTAAGGCCTCTGATTTTTTTTTTTTTGTAGATGTTTGAGTCAGCTGGGATTCTCTGCTAGGCATTAGTAGCTAGTGGGGTAAGAACAGCTAAGTATTAGACCAGATTACCCAGAGACTGCGGAATTTTCACTGTAGGAAGTAAAGAACAGTTTAGACAAGAACCTGTCAGGATTGGCTTAGGGAAATCTGGGAAGTGGGAAGATGACTGGTGGACAAAATAATGTTTTCATGGTCTCTTTTTCAGAATCCTATTAATTATTTTACTGACAGTTGGTGTCACTGCCAGTTGTTCTGCCCTTTTCTTAAATCTGCTGCACCAAGGTGTGAAAAACAGTTTGATGCTAAAATCACCAGCTGAGGTGAAGAACATGAAGTGTTTTATGAAGAACATGCAGTGTTCCCATGTAATGCCTAACCTGATTTCTAAGAATATGCCATGACACTAGTTTGAAATGTGAAAGCTGGAACTGAGACCACTGAAGTATGGCTTCTGTATTCACTTCAGATCAAAGCTGGATGTGAAATTCCCAGCTAAATCTCTGAAAGTCAATACATGTTTAGGCCTATGATAGTGTTATTGTGACTATGTTTTATTTTTTCAATTCATCTGGCCAAATATAAAATTAAAAATCAGGTAAGTTATTGACAGCTGGAGCATTTACTTAATGTACATGTGACTGCCAAACTGTTTCACATTTTTTAAAATCTCAGCTATATCAGTCTGTATGTGAATAGCATCTAGAGTGTATTAAGCACAAGAAACCATAAGGCAATTGGAAGCTGCCAGGTTCAAAATGTATGACCAAATTTCTCCAGAGTAAATACATGCAATTTCCTGCTATTCATTACTCCTTTTGCTTTGCATTCTTGCAGATTTTGCCCTCATTACCCTACAGTTGTATTTGGTCACATCAGAACAGTGTCATAATACTGTAAGTCAAATCCTACAAAGACTGCATAAGGACAACAGAACTCTGAATACAGACATAAAGTAGAAGTGAGGTTTCAGTATTAATTTGGCTAAACTTTAGAAGTCAAAGAAAAACCAAGTTGCAGAGGTAGATCCTGCCTTCTATTTATACAAGAGGAGGAGGAGGAGGAGAATGGACACAGAGTTCTTCTCCACAAGCAGCAGAAAAGTAACAAGGAGTGGTTTACTCTGTTTCCATCAATATTAATTGGATGACTATGATCACAGGACTAAAGACCGACAAAGACTGTGATGAATTTCACTGTTGGTGTCTGTGCTAAAATCATGTGAAGATAAAAGCACTGGAAGCTATGTTGGACACTGGAAGATGCCAGGGAAATAATTTGATTAATTTCCTTCCTTTGCTTTATCCATCCAGTTTTAGGACTGCTAAATAATGGGATTTTAAATAGTAGTCTAATGTTAGGTTTTCCTTTGGTGTTTTTCCCAACAAATTCAAGTGGAACATTAAATGAATTCAGCTGGATGTCTGAGACCACTACTGCTGCCAAGGGCTGCACTTAGTGTATCATGTGATGATGTGAAGTGTAACAGGTGTTCACTTCCCTACCCAAGTTTCCTCTGTAAGACTTGGCAAAAGCCATGTTGTTCATCTGGACTCCTTCATCTTGCAACTTATGTTAATGACCACAATGTCACACAATATTTTAACTGCTGTTAGAAAGGCACAGCCTTATCAAGGGGAAATACAAAGCTGACTGGGACAGGTCATGCTTTTGCCAGTAATTTAAAGAATGCATTTTGCCAAGTCCTTTCTTGTTTTACTGCTGGTAACTGATGCAGAAATTGCATAATGAACATTTTTTCCTGATTTTAAAAATAGCAAATCACAGATGGGTATCTTAATATGTAAGAAACATGAAAAGGAACAATATATTTCCTGTATTTATTTTAATCAGTAATGTAGAAAAAGGAGCTGAATTTAGGGCTTCATAAAACTGTTACCTGAGTTCTGAGTTTAATCATATCAGCTTCCATCTGGGAGTTGGATTCATTTAGTTCTTTGATTTCTTCATCTAATTGTTTAATTTCTTCATCGTTTTCTATACCTGTGTGACACAAAAATAAAAGCAGTGTTAAAATAATTAAGATTTAAATCACAGTTCAGTGAATTAATTACTTCCATATTTGTAAATAAATTTATTTCAAGTAAAACAGAAGAATGAATCATTCTTCAAACTTTTATTCTGAAGTTAAAGTATTTTCCACTACTTTTCCTTTTAAAATTGCAGTAATTCTCCTATGAAAGTGTTGGAAATGCCTAGAGGATCAATAAGACCTTTAACTTTATATGCATTGATTTAACTTTATAGTATAAGAAGTGCACCTGCAGCAACAAATTACACTTCACTGTCATATGTAACTTATTTAAAGACTGTGTCCACTCAGAGATCTTCTGAAGGAAATCAAAAAATCTTAACTTATGCTAATCTCTTCATACTACAGCACTGTCAAAAGAACCTGTAACTAATTCAGAAGTGAAATTTTGTTGAGGAATTGAGATATACTGTGTTATTCTGCAGTTGTTTTTAATGGTTGATGAAGGCTTAGAATGGTTCAGAAGGGTGTTATTAGATAATGATACATAGAGTGATTTGCAAGATGGAAGGTGTTTCTCTGGTTTTCTGGCATAAACATTAAAATAACAGAATTTTAAAGGAATCTGCATTTTGAAGAATTCAGACAGGAATAAACCATTATGGTTTAATTTATTTATCCTTTCAATTACTACAACAAAGCATACAATAGTGTTGGGAAGAGATAGATCTTTTCTTTCTCAAGTCAAAGTCTAAACACACAAAGAAACTGGTGTTCTCACTCTTGTTCTTACACCAGTGTGAATCTTGCACACTTGTCCACAGTGCCTAACTCTAATAGGGGGGATGCCATACAATCATAGAATGGCCTGGGTTGGAAGAGACCTTAAAGATTATCTATTTCCAACCCCAGTGATGTGGGCAGGGACAGCTATCACAAGACTAGGTTGCTCAGAGCCCCATCTAACCAGCTCTGGAATACTTCCAGGGATGGCCCATCCACAGTTTCTTCTGAGGACATCATTGTCTTTTTGTCAGCTCCAAAATTCAAATACCCCCAACAGGATGTCACTTCCCTCTGAAGATTATTGATGCTGAAATGGCACAAGGCCATCTCCACCTCCCAGAGGTTACAGAGCCACAGCTCCAAATGAATACAGGAGAGCTCATGAGGAATTGACACCTTGGAAATAAACCCTTCTTCTCTTCTGAATCCTGCAACAGTATAAGACCAACTATCCACATTTGATAAGTGAAATGTGAACCAGAAAATTATAATGGTATATTCTACTTTGAAATATTTTAGAGTTTCAGATTTATGTATTCATAACTCAGACCAGTCTGACTGCTCCACTCCTGGCTCAGGTTTCCACAGCACTTCTACTGATAGTGAAATCACAGTTTATACAAAGTGGATTTATACATGTAGGGAAAAAAGCCAATAGAGTAACAATAACTTTAGTTTACAGAGAATTAGTATTTAAGAAGGTAATGATTAAAAATTTACCATTACTGGCCCGCTGCTTTATTGTTAGCATTTGTTCTCCAGACAGCTTTGCTTTCTTCATTGCTGAAGTAGCTCTGGGGCATCCTGATAAACTGTGAACAGTAAGAAGCCTGTTAATTTTGATAGGTCATTGAAAATAAATCTGTAATCCAAAGCTGTAATAAAAACAGTATTAGAGACATAGTTTATCTTCACTGCCTAGCACTGAAAGAGTGTGCTAGTCTGAAAAAAGGGACTTACCAGCAGTGGTTTTGTTCTTTCTTCCAAATTCTTTTTGTATAGACAGCTAATCTAAAAGTCAGATATACAGTCCAATTTTCTGAACACACAATACTTTTAATAAAATGTTTTATTTTAAAAGCAGTTACTGTGTAAATACTCCCATTTGAAATTACATGTCCCTACTCTGAACTTCCACTCTTTTTGATTCAAATGTTCAAACATGGAACTGAATGATGAGAGAAGGGAACATGAGCTACCTCTCACATCCAAATGAGTAGCTCTTATAAACTGTGGTTACCACCTAGTGAGTTGGGTAAATTGCCCTTTTCTAAATTGTTTCCTAAATGGCAGTAACTATATGTTGGTTTTTTTTGCTGGAGCCCAAGGAAAGTAATTCCCATAAAAATGAGCTTGTCTTGATGGGGGATATGTATGTTTTATAATGCATTTTTGTTGCATTTATGGATGTACACTCAAGTTATCTCTTGTCTCTTATGTTGCCAAAATATTAAGCTTTTTAATTACATTGTACAAAACAGTTTAATAGTACATGAAGTCTTAGTAGGTTTTATTGTAAAAATAAAAATAATGATCAGACAGTGCTCACTATTTCACAAATAATACTATACACCAAACTATACCCTTTTTTCAATATCACATCTTTAATACATAGTTGCACTATCACAGGAAAAAGAAAATATATATTCAATCTAATTTAACGATGGGAAACTATAATCTTGTTCTGAGGAGGTTTTAGCAATGAAGGGAATTTGGAAGCTCGCTGAAAAATTCAATGTTGCCTCAACATTTCGTGTTTCATAGCCATTGAGTAGTGGCATGTACTTCTCATTGCACACAGGCACATTTATATTTCCTCTTCAGATACAAAGGAAGCCTTTTTTTTTTACAATTTTTAATTGTTTAAATCAGATTCAAGGCTAATACTCAAATAATTGCACTCTAATGTGGAACAATTTTCTGAGGAATGTGGTATCTTTGATGAAAAGCATTTATTTAACTAAAGACACAACTTTCTACTACATAAAATCCTCAGATTTAAGTATGGTGTTCGATTATTGTAAATGTTTCTCTGAAGAGCCTGGGCTACTATTATCAAATGCAGCCACACAAAAAAGGATTTTTCTCAGAAAAACATACCAAAAAAATTATTTTCTCATCAAAAAATCAGTGTTCAACATTTTATACAGCTTTGTGACTGAGAAGTCATATAATGAAAAAGTACTAGTAGTATCAAGAAATAGCATGACCTAGTAGTTTTTGACTGTAGCCTAGGTGGTAGGACGCCAAATTACTGTTCCAAGCTCTACTATGGACTCACTGTGTGACTGTAAACAACTGTCCTCTTGAAGTGTCAAAGGGAGCCTTGAAGACAATAAGGAGGAGAGGATTTGCCGTTTGGGGAAAGAAATGTTGGCACAGAGAAAGAAATAACATAGCCATATATGCAAAGATTCTGCATCATTTAACTGATTTCATTTTTGTATCCATTCAGTTGATTTAACGGCTTTCCTTATGTTTTGTCCTCACTCTTTTTCAGAAGTTTCCATCCCTGGGCATTATAACAACTGCGTTAGTTTACTCTCATCATGGTCTGTAGCCTTTTCCCCTATGTCTTGACTGATGACAACCCAGGGAATCCCTCAAAATAAAATCAGCCCTCAATTAATAAGGACAGCATTCAAACCCTAAACAGATCAACAAGAAACCTGGATGCTAGAACAGTGCACCTGAAAGCGCAGAAGAGTACTCAAAAAAAGGTATGTATTAGAAATGAACTGTGTGCCTAAATCCAAATTGTGGTACACCTAGTTTTCAGGACTGCCTAATCCTGTAGATATATTCTCAGCTTGTCTGGAAGGATGTCTCTGCTGGTACACCCAGCGTGCTCCAAGTCACGCTCTCACCCTGAGGCCCCAGGTACAATGTCCCACATTGCAATACTTAGCTTTCCTGCTCCACAAAATAGGGTGATCACATTCTAGCTGCCAAATAGCAACTGTACCTGGTCTGTGCTATCTCCATTGGAGAGAGATCTGTTGCCAGGGTAGGTGCATATGTACCACCTGTAGCTCTGCTGCAGTTCAGGCACTCTGGCCCCAGATGCCCTCTGCCTAAACTGAAACACAGGTATCTGGGTCCTGTGCTCTATCCTTGCTGCAGGAACTGTTAGTGTTGTTCTTCGTGGATTATTCACCTTCTGGAGGCACCCAGATGAGTCATGAGTTAAGTGAGGGGAAAGGCAGAGGGCTGCCTATTTTTTGGGCATACTAGGGAGGACACAGAAGGCTTCCACATCCTGTAGCCAGATGAGTTTTGTTCTTACCCACTGATGATCTAGTAAAATATGCACAGACAGAGGAGGGCTTCAACCTAAATGGTTTTCTTTCATGCAACTGCATGCCCAAACCACAAGCTTCCTCTTTTTGTTTTCATAAATCTTACATATGTACCTTTAACACAGGCATCATGTACCTCTATGACTGCTTGTTAATGTGTCTGTCCTTAGAAGAGGCCACGAATGAACAGAAGGTCCTAACCTAACATTTCCAGTGGCTTTTTGCAATTAAAGAAAGCATTCAAAACTCCCACAGAGGAAGATGCCAAAGCCAGATCGTGCCATCAACTTTCTCTGCAGATCTTTACTGGCAAATCTGTCTCTTCATTGATCATATATTGTACTGTAAGCAGATTAGCTCATTTTCCTAAGCCAGGCACTTTCAGTTTCAATGAAGCAGGTACCACGTTAGTAACCTAAGTTGTATTGAGTTTTGAGTATTGAGTTTTACTACAGTTTATTTAACTTGGCTAAACTCTTCAGAAATTAGTTAGACAAAGATAGCAATATGCATCCTCTTTTTCCATCTCTGTTCTTAATTAAGTTACCTGAAAGTGCTTTAAATAAGTAAAAAAGTAAATTAGGACTTTTAGATAAGCTTCTACTCTGTAGAGAAATTCCACCTCTTCCATTCTATCTTATTGACTATGTTTACCTCTACTGAGGGCAACTGCTCTTTCTCTAAATTGAGAGTAATCAGGAGAAGCCAAGGTATATGGGAAGGTAAGATAAAAAACAAGGCCAAGTCAATATTGCACCAGAAGTGGGCTGTTTTACAGAGGCTGAACCCCACAGAGGTGTAAAATTAAAAAAAAAAATGCTGGAATTAAGAACCCAGTGAGACTTGAGAGTTGCTTGAGATTTCTAGAAGACTAGGGGATAGAAGGAGAGAAAAGACAGAAAGGAGTAGGTAAGATTTTGTCTTCCTGTGGCTGGCAAACAAAAGAGTACAAGTGAAAGCTGTTTCAGTGCTTTAAGAAAAACATGCTTTAAATATCTCAAAAATTAAAAACATCTAGCTAGCAGTTCTGTCAAGGATAAGACTTATCTTCACATTAAGGATGGTATGAAGCTGAGTCACGGAGGTTTAGGTTAGAAATTAGGAAAAGGTTCTTCACCCAGAGGACTGCTGGGCACTGGAACAGGCTCCCCAGGGTCACAGCACCAAGCCTGACAGAGTTCAAGAAGCATTTGGACAACTCTCTCAGGCACATTCTGTGATTCTTGGGATTGTACTGTGCAGGGCCAGGAGCTACATTTTGATGATCTTTGTGGGTCCCTTCCAACGCAAGATATTGTATGGTTCTGTGATTAAGGTTAGAGGCTTTACAGTTGATGCCTCACATAGGTTTTCAAACTTTACACTGACTTTTACACAAACACGGAATTCTGCAGCTTGTTCATTCCAGCAAAGAACTAGTAAGATTAATCACAGTTATCTCACTTGCTTCTGTCATGATTCTCATACGCACGAAAATCCATGCAAAGGAAATATAAACACAGTTGAGTATTCTTGCCATAATAAAAATGAGGAAGGCTTTCTAACAACATTGCTGGGGGTACTGCTCCAGTAAATACAGTATAAATGTATTAAGCTATCATTTCTCTCTGTGGGATTGTGGATGGCACAGGACTTGCAGCTACAGCATTTTAGTGGGGCTGAGAGAAGCACAGACGCCCAACTCTGTCTTGCTCTGAGTTTCTGATTCAGCAGAAGCTGTAAACTGCTGCTGTCACAGAGAGAGGGCATCAACAACCAGATGACCACCAGCACCTTATCTGGTTGGACTTGGCTCTCGCTGAATTTCTGTTGTTGGGCTTAATCTCTAATTTGGGAAAGAAAAGTACTATTAAGTGATCTGTTCTAAATGTTCCAAGTGCACTCCCTCCAAATCTCACTGCAGTTAAGAGAAACTATGACCTTAACAAGCATGACTGCGAAATGTGAGTGTGGCAAGGTCCTAAGCTGACTTTCACATGGAT
>JAWWLZ010000118.1:97822593-97834675 GCA_035041345.1 Poliocrania exsul
ACCTTCCTCGATATTTTTTAGTAACATAAAATTCTAACAGTCAATTAAAACGAACACCATGACTCAAAAATAGAAATAGAATTAGGAATCACTCAAGCACCTTTTCATGTCCTGAGTTTTTTAATCTAAGACCTAAAAATTTTGTGGCTTGGAGAGAAAGGGCAGAAAAGCATTAGGAAGGGTGAAAAAGGAAGCTTAAAATGGAGAATTGATGACTGTGTCCTTTTAATTCTGGTGCCTTTGAAAAAGTTACAAATGAAAATACTGGAAGTATGTTTTTCATGTTGATATTAAAATGAGACTGAGGGTTTTTCTGTGGTATTTTTTTTTTAAATTTTAACAGATATTAGTTGGTACTGAAATTCCAGACAACAGCCAGCTTCCTAATAGATACCTGTTAAAGAGGACAAGGTCAGTTCTTGTACATCATCCTTTTCTGTACATCATCCTTGAAAGCCACCCTCTACCACAGTTTTGAAAATACTCTGAAAAATTAACTGAACTGTTAGATTAAAGTGACCTGGGGTCAGGTCCTGCAAAACTGTTAGGCATGTGCTAAAATTTGAGATAGTCTCAATCTTTGCTGGTTGGCTGGAGATGTCTGACATCGTAACACATCATTTATACTGGAGACAGGCTGGGCATGGGGATGGGTGCTAAATGGAGCAGTGCATGGCTAGGACCTGGCATGCAGCTTTGCTCTGCAGGTCATGGCACTGCCCATGCAACACACATCTTTATGTGCTCTACATCTGCAGGACTGACAGGCAGAAGCGGTGACTGGGTTTTACACCATCCAATTCCAACATGCATTAATCAGCCTTGTTTTTACAGGAAGATTTTATAAATGGAGCCTTGCAGAGGCACAGTGCTAGTAGCTGCATAAAGTCTACAAAATAAAGCCCATCCTTGCTGACACCCACATCTTACCCTACCTGCCCTGAAGAGCAGTGATTGGTGGAAAGCCAATCAGCCAGAACGTGTGCAGCAAGACTATGTATGCATGAATTAGGAAAAAGACTATACTGTGATTGTATCTGTTAGAGGTAAACACAATGTGAAGAATTAATTTTCTTTCTGCTTTAGCATTGTGGTTATATTACTGCAACCAATGCCTTGCCACATATTCAGTGTATTTAGAAAACAGGATGAAAGGGGTTCCAAAATAAAAGGAAAATCAACAGTGAAAAACATTTGAAAAGTGTATCTAGGTAGTGTTTAGTGTTTACCAAGAAATTTACCTTAAAAATAAATAAATGTGGGCTGAAATCCTGAACTGTTTCAAGAATGTAATGGCACTGTCTTCAGAGATGCAAACAAGAGAGGCCACCAGAGTGGAGGATCATTGATCAAGTGGAGCAATTGTCTGGGTGACTAATTTTAGTTATCTGGGTTCCAGCTGTGCTCTGTAAAATACATTTTTTGCCTCAGCAGACAGATGCGGTTTGGTCCCTGTTGAAGATAAAGGAATTGCACTTGGCTTGTCAAGTGAAGAAAACACTTTCCAAACAGAGAAGTAGGGATGTGGGAAAGGAGGAGATAAAGGTCAAATAAAATGCAACTTTTGTATTTGGTATGTCAGGTACTGAAGTTTGAAAAGAAAGAAGTAACAGGGTGTAAAGAAACCAGGGCCTCAACCCGGAGCACCCAAAAAGCAACCTGAGGACTCACTTCATAAGTAAGATTTTATAGATTCACTACCACAGTGATTTCTCAAAAAGAAAATGAAACATTTTTCCTGTTTATTAAAAAAAACATTGTCTATCGACTAGAGGAAGGAACAAGTCACTTTCAAGGCACCTCTTTTAACTAAAGATACATTCAAAGCAAGCCCCAGATGTAAATCCTTTTGAAATTCAGGAAAACACAGATCACAGTGAGAACTACTGTTTTATTTTGTTAATGGCTGAAGCCTTATTTTTAGGACTAAGCTTCTGAACTATTTGATAATGTTTGAAGTTCAAGTTACAAGATCAAACTCGGTGATCAAAGTAGCCCTTTCCTTGGTTTAATATTAAATCCATGAACCACTCCTTTTTTCTTTATGTTGAAGGGTATCAGCTTTAGTGATTTCCTTATTCCTGTGAGTACATTCTGCTACACACCTTAAAGGATGAAATACTCCATGCACAACTCCAGCAGAGATAAAAGGAACTCTCCCTAACCCAGCACTCATTTTTATTTACATTCAAAGGTGACTGGCTTTTTCCCCAGCTTCTTACTGAGCTGTGAAGTAAGGGCAGTCTAGGAGAGAGGTTTTGCAAACAAACTAGTTTTGTTTGCATGGAGATTTCTATGATTTACAGAGGAATCTCTTCTCCTCCCCACTGGCCACAGAACCCCAACTGCCTTTGTGTGGTGTTGGAAAAAAAGCATCTGTTCAGCTCAATTTCTGAATTCTTCAGTGGAAAAGAATGATTCTGATTAAAGTGGCCCTTTTTAGGTCTTATTTCCTGGCTAAAGCTTTTCTTTTTCTTTTTTTTGTGCATTTACAACTCACAACTGAATGCTCGTGATGAAGAACTTCAACTTAAATTTTCAATGAAGAGAAAAATATAAGTTAAAAGGAATAAAAGCTTGGTGTAACGTGTAAAGCTCGATGAAAAGTGGCAGCTCCTAATCCAAGTTGCTTTCCAAAGTTTCTGCAGAAAATAGCTGAGATTTTCCTCAGTTTAAATAAATCTTTGCATTGGTTTCAGAACTAAAAAAAATTAAACTACTACCCAAGTGGCCATAAAAAAATATAGAGCCATTGTAATTAAAACAAAATGCAAGCTTTTCAAAATTAATCATATCTGCTTATTGTTTTAAAAAGATTTTCTGGAGAGGACTACTTTCTTATTTTAGAGGAAGAGGGTTGAATTAGCATTAAAATCTGGTCAGTTGAGCATCAAATGGTCAATATAGAGTGAATGGCCATGATACCCAGAAGAAGAGAAAAGTATTTGGTTTTTTAGTGGAGATTTAAAAGGTAAGCTAGTGTTATAGCTTAATTATGTGTATCCCTCACAACAAAAGAACAAAGGAGTCATCAGGTAAAAAAATAAAAATAGAAATTATGCAGAATTGTTAACACAGCCAAGCTGAGAGAAAGGCTCTGAGAGCAGACTCAATATGAAAGGAATCCCCCTGGGGCATAAATATACATCAGAAAAGGGATTAATGAATCTTGAAATGCTGGAACTGTAAGAGCACTGCCAAAGTTCCCCTTCAGCTCCACACGGTAGTCCAGTGGCAAATTTACATCATATTTAGCTAACTGAAGCTGCTTACTCAGCAAAGAGGCTCCGTGGGTGGGCTTCTCACATGTGCTAATGAGCTTTGACCTGTATCATCCCTGAACAGGAAAAGAGGTTTAGCTCTTTCCAGTGATGCAACAACTGCTCAAAACCCTCTCTCCTTTATTCTTTAGTGAATGAGGAAGCACGACAGCACATCGCACGGTTTGCAGGTGGCCCTGGCACAACGCTATTGGAAAGAAGTCTGCACTTAATGGGGCACCACTGAGTGCCCCAGGAGCTGGGGGTTGGCTATTGCAGAGTTTAACAGTCTCTTCTGTCCAGTGACTGCACACAACAGGGCAGATGACCTGAAGATCAGTGAATTTACTGGTCCTTTGAATAGGACATGTATTGTGAAGGAGAAAACAGGCTGAGGCTTTCCTGTGCATAAATAGGGAAGATCTATGTTTAGCTACATACCTCTGATTGGTGCTCTTAGGCAGCTCAAAATTTCGAATGATCTATTAAACGACCAAATCCAGCTGACTTAGGCACTTAAAATGAAGTACAATTTCTCTAGACAGCAAAGACAAAAAGGTAATTCAAGAGGAAAATTTATCCCTCCTAAAATCTAAAAAGCCATCCCGTATTCTCTGCCTCTTTATGAGCTATGTCTGGAATGAGGACAAGCCTCCTTCTGCTAAGTGCCTGAAATCAAAGAGATGTCACACTGCAAGCACCTGTGCAATGGCTGTCTGCTGTAATTTGTCAGGTCTGCTCAGCAAAATGATTTTTCTTGTTTATATTGTGTAATCTGCTTTTTCTATCATGAACTTCATACTATTTTCTCCATGACTTTCCCAAGGTAATAAGTAAACCTCTTAAGTCCTTTTTGATTAGCTCACTATTAGGAGCCTTCCAGTTTAACAGACATCTGATTAAAATACTATTCCATCTTCTTCCAGCTCATAATGAAGAGTCGGCAGAACTACTCACAGTCAAAGGGCCTAATTCTTTCAACAACCAGGTTCTGCATTTAGTCACTTCTGGTTTTTGCCAAATTTTAACTGATCTGACTGAAATCTTCCATAGTAACTCTTTGGCCAGGCTACTTTTCCCAAATTCATAGGAAAAAAATTCTATTTGTCAGAATATACTTCTATACCCCTGTTTCAGTCCATATACCTTGTTTGGTCCCCACTGAGGGGAATAAAAATGTCCAAGTAAAGCAGTGAATCATTGTAAGTGTCCGTGAACTGGAGCAAGGAATGACATTTCATGGGATGTTGCTCTGAGTTTGGAGATGCATTCTGCTGTCCTCATGAAAACAAATGTAGATTTGGCAGAGCTTTAAGCCTCTGACAGACTGTCACTTGGACATGCTCAGTGGATGTGAGTTAGTGCTTGGCTGCCAGACCATTGGTGTACTTTGTGTGCCTGAGAACCGGCAGAGCCCTCCTTGCCACCAGCCCATTGTGTTGTGCTGTGCTGGGAGCAGAAGGCTGCCTGCTGGAAGAGACTGACTGTTCTGTACTGCCAGTGCTCAGGAGAGCTATTTGAGGGACAGCAACTTCCAATGCTGGGGACTGAGAACTGCAGAAGTAAGAAGAAAGCCTGAACAAGAGCCACAGGAACAGAGAAGGAAAGAGGGCCAGTACAGTAGAGTAGGAGAGGAGGAGGATGGGAAGACAAAAGTGTTGAAAAGCAATTTAGGAAGACCCTTTTCCTTCAAGCTTATGGGTCAATACAAAAGTTCTAAGTAAAATAATCCTTTGTACTGCATCCACCTCACAGATTTTAGTTTAATATTTTGCTTCTTTATGTATATTATTACTACATTTAATTGCCACATTTTTTTCTTGCCTTCTTGGAAAAGTCGATACATTTGCATGCCTGTCGTCTTTGCACAGTGTCATGATGATGATTCTTATCATTGTCATTTACACTTACTCTTAAATGCACTGAGTTCGGTTAGTTCTGCTGAATTGCAATGTAGAAAAAATAAGATAGTAAACAGCAAAATAAATCAATGGCAGGGAGGAGACAGGCAGATTAAAACCAAACCAACAAACACCTTAAACAACTTAAAACTACAGAGAAAAAGTGAAACAATGAGAACTAAGAATAGTTTGTGTAATAATTTGTCTGATACAAATCTGGCACTCGTGTCAACTTATTGCACAACGAATAAAAGAACAGACAGGAGTTGAATTGACAAGAGACTTGGATAGAAATAGATACAATCAAATAGTTTAAGGTGTTGCATATTGAAAACTTCTTAGAAATCTGGAGTTTGACAATATTTAAGTTTCATAAATAGAAAAAAAGGTCCTTTCTGCAAAGTTTTTCCTATTTTCAGTGTTATATTTAACACAGCATAGGAATACCTTTCAAAAGATACAATTGTTGGACACAAACTCCTCACAAATAGGAAGTTTAGAGGACCCTGAGAATTCATCTGACAGTTTGGATGCTTTGTGTTTTAAAAGACACTTGCAATTGGCTAAACTGCGAGCTTCTGTGTCTGCTCAAAACCAAAAGGGAAGTGTCTCAGAGATGGAAAAGTGGGAAAATACATATTGGGAACTACAAGGCCATTGCCAGGCTGTGCAGAGATGCAGTTAGAAAAACAAAAGCTCAGCTCAAATTGAAACTGGCAAGAGATGTAAAAAATTGCAGAAAATGGTTCTTTAGGTAAGTAGAAAGCAAGTGGAAACAGATGGAAAATATTGTCCCACTGTTAAATGGGAGAGGTGAATTAGTCATCAACAATACAGGAAAGGCAGAGGTTGTAGACACTTCCTTCACCTTCCTTCACCTTCACCAGCACGGTTGGGCCCAAGCCTTGGGAACAGAATTCCAGGTTGATGCAAACACAGACCAACAGTCACTGATGGAAGAGTTGGTGTGTGAGGTGTTACAGGAGCCCTACAAATGGATGGGCTCTGACACTGCCTATCCAAGGGTGTAGGAGCACTGGCTCATGTTGTTGTGAGGCTCTCCATAATCTCTGAGAAGTTGTGGCGATCAGGGGATATCCCACAAGACTAGAAGAAAGATAATGACAACCCCACCTACAACAAGGGCTTAAAGAAAGATCTAGGAAATTATAGCCCTATCAGCCTTATTTCAGTCCCTGGGAAAGTTATGGAACAAATTCTCCTGGGGTCTATTACTGCTCAGATGTGGCATATGATTGGGAAAAACCAGCAGAGATTCACCAAGGGCCAGCCATGGCTGACAAACCCGATGGTTTTTTGCAACAAATTAACCTGCTCAGTTTATGGGGGTGAGCAGTGGACATTGTCTATGTGGATTTCTCCAAGGCTTTTGATATTGTTTCCCATGGCCTTCTCCTAGAGAAATGAATGTGTCATGGTCCAGACAAGTGGTCTGTGTAGTGGGTGGGGAACTGGCTGAGAGGCTGCACACAGAAGGTGGTGGTGAACAGCTTCTTTTCACACCGGCAACCTGCCACAAGTGGGGTCTCCCAGGGATCAATACTGGGCCTAATGCTGTTTAACATCTTTGTAAATGATCTGGACGATGGGACCAAGAGTACCCTGATAGTTTGCCAATGATACCAAACTGAGTGGAGAAGTGAACATTTTGGAAGGGAAAGCCACCCTGGAGAAAACCTGGATAGGCTGGAAGAGTGGGCTGACAAGAACCTTATGAAGTTCAACAAAGACAAGTGTAAGGTCTTACACCTGGGAAAACATAATCCAGGAGCACAACACAGGCTGGGATCTATCCAGCTGTGGAGCATCTCTGTGGAAAGGGGCCTGGGGGTCCTGGTGGACAACAAGCTCAATATGAGTGAGTGGTGTGCTGCTGGTGAGGCAAAGTATGCCCAACAGGATGCTGGGTTGCAACAACAACAGCATCACACACAGAGACACAGAAGTCTGGGTCCCACTCTACTCTGTGCTTGTCAGGCCACACCAGGAAAACTGTGTTCAATTTAGGTTTGCACTATGCAAAAAGTGTGTTGGCAGGCTGGAGAGCCATCACTGACCTAATGGTAAGTATTTTTATGTTTTTAAATTCTGAAGTGGAGAAATGTTGCTGTTAAGAGAGGATGTGACTTCAGGCAAATACTGAAAGCTCTACAGTAATTTAGGAGCAAATTTGAAGCCACTAGCCCATGTTTGCAGTTGCAAAGCATCTGGACTATACAGCCACTGCCCCTTTGGCACTACACGTGTTGTATGGGGTCTGGCTGAGACGGAGTTCATTTCCCCATAGCAGCACACACAGTGCTATGCTTTGCATTGGTAGCTATAAAGGTGTTGATAACAGCAGTGCTTTGGCTGCTGCTGAGCAGTGCTGGCACAGCATCAGTGCTGCCTCTCAACATTCCACCCCTCCCCAGTCCAGGGCAAGATCCTGGGAGAAGACACAACCAGGCCAGCTGACCCAAACTAACCAAAGGGATATTCCATACCATATGATGTCAGCTCAGATAGAATGCTGAGGGAAGGAGGAGGAAGAGAGGTATTCTTTATTTACAGTGTTCGCCTTCTGAAACAACCACTACACGTGCTGAAGCACTGCTTTCAGGGAAGTGGCTGGACACCACTTATGGAAAATAGGGAATAAACCTTGTTACTTTCCTCTTCACCTATGTGTGTGCAAACTTTGACTTTTGCTTCAGTAAACTGCCTTATCTCAACCTACAAGTCATTTTCCATCTTATCCTCTCTCCCCTGTCTGTCTGGGAAGAGGAGGGATAAAGCAGTTTCACGGGCAACTGGTGTCCAGCCAAGGTCAACGCACCACAGAGTGTTAAAACCTACCCCAGATAAACCTGGAGTGAGATGCTGTTCCACGGACACAGGTTCAAGCTGCAGCCCTGAGCACCAGGAGGTTTGACTGTAGGTGGTACTCGCAAACCTTTCCTTCAGGAGCTGAGGTTGATCACAGAGGTTTTTTATACAGTATCTATTTCTAGCAAAGCATATTTCATGAGAAAAAGGATCTGCATATGAAAAACTACATCTCCACCTTTCTTCCCTCACATCTGTCGTCTGCTGAATGCTTTGAGTGTTTTGGAACTTAGAGGTCCTCTGAGGATCCGTGTGAGTGTTGGTATCGGCCAGCTTCCAGCAAGCAGCTGCAGAGGACAGCTTCTGTCTTGAGGGGTTTTTTTTGGTGGTGTTTTGTTTGGTTTTTTTTAATCTTTTCCTCTTTTCCCCATCTGTCCGTTCCCAGGCTTAGCAATGCAGCTGTGCAACTCAGAGCTGTGACCAACCTAGAATTTTTGGAGGAAACAACACTGGCAGTACTCCTTCACCTCAGGATGTGCATGTGTGGTGATGACTGAACTGAGTGAACTGTTTCCTGTGGGCTTTCTGACAGCCTTACCATTAACCAAACTTTCCTAGGAATAAAGTGGATAGCCTGTAAGAAGGGTCATACATATGTAAACATGTAAACACGTATATGTAAACATTTCCTATAATCACCTCACAATTTATACATGCATTCTTTCAGAAAGGAAAGAGAACTGAATCATGTCCCTTGATCCCTCTCAGACATTTTTGCAAATACAGTGGCATGTGCTTGCTGCTCAAATACAAATCCATTTCTAGAAACTTGTTTATGGATCTTGGAGATCTACTGTCCTCAGTGAGAACAGTAAAGATCCACTAAACAAAAATTACCCTTCTCCACACTTTCATCTCAATTCAGCACTAGCTTGTAAATGGGGAAATATAATTTGACTACCCTTTGTGTATTACAGTTCTTTTAGCATATGTTTTTGTACTGGGACAGAGTTAATTTTCTTCAGAGTAGCTGGTATGAGGCTGTGTTTTGGATTTGTGCTGGTAACATCATGGATAATTTAGGGATGTTTTCCTTACTACTGAGGAGTGTTCACACAGTCAAGGCCTTTTCCACCAGCGAGTAGGCTGGGGGTGCACAAGTTGGGAGTCGGGAAGGGACACAGCCAGGACAGCTGATCCCAGCTGACCCATGGGACATCCCAGCCTCCAGTGTCCTGCTCAGCCTATAAAATCGGGAGAAGAAGAAGGAACAGGGTGACATTGGAGCGATGGCATTTGTCTTCCCAAATTACTGTTATGTATGATGGAGCCCTGCTTTACTGGGGATGGCTGAACACCTATCTGTCCATGGGAAGTGGTGAATGAATCCCTGTTTTGCTTTGCTTCTGAGTGTGGCTTTTGCTTTATCTATTAATCCCAACCCATGAATTTTCTCACTTTCACCTTTCAGATTCTTTCTCCCCATCCTGCTGGAAGTGAGTAAGCAACTGTGTGGGGCTGAGGTCCCTACTGCGGCTAAACCACAACAGTTTTCCATAGTAAAGGGAATCTAAAAGCTACATTACTATGTACTGTGTTTGAAATGGGTGAACACTGATGTAAATAAAAGTGGGCAGGAGATGGGAGCAAGAACATTGTTTTATATCTGAAGAGGCATTTCTGCATGTAATTTCCACTGAAGTCAGCACAAGCACATTTCCTCTTCTGTGCAAAGGAGCAGGGTCGCTAAATCCAAGTATATTTTGACAAAGTCCCCCACTGATCACAGTACTAGAAATTATGCCATCCAGAAAAATCTTCTTAAATCAAATATGAGGATGTAAGGGCTTGTTCAAGAACCAAGCTACAGTATAGTAAGTAATTTACATTTCATTATAACCTATTTAATTTACCTATCTACTGACTCCATGCTTACTTGCCTTCCAATTCATTTTTGTAGTGCTGATAGGTCACCTAATTTCACACTGGCCTCTCTTGCTAGCAGAGGCTGCTTTTTGAAGCATAGCACTCTTAATCCTACTGATAACCCTCTGCTGCCATTCTTTCCTAATGCAAACTCCTTTACAAAATAAAACAATTCATAGGAATTTCTACAGAACAGGCAAGCAAACATTAAAAAAACAGAAACCTTTGTTAGTGCCTTTGTTCATAGGGTAAGATTCAAAGTTTACTGAAATTTATGACTTCTTCCATTGGCTACTTATTTCTGCTTCAGAAACATGAAAGTAAGAATATACATATATTTAAATTCCAGACTATATGATACCAGTCGGAGCAGATTTTTACTGATTTAGCAGCCCTTATGGATCATCTCCAGGGTCCATTGATACCAGTGGAATGACGTCATGTGTACAATGTCAACCGCAGCTCTAAGAAATCTTTACCTCAAAAACATCTCTCCTAATATAATATATATTTAATTAATTCAACAGTTGGCATCATTTTCACAAGCCATTCTGCAGTTCATTACCAGAGTACTACAGCTGCTTGAATAATATAGCATATTAACAGCTGTATACAAATGGCAGAATATAAAAATCTCAAACAATACATAAAGGACAACTATATATGCAATTAATAGATATATGCTTAGAGAAGTCTACTGATAGAAAAATATTTTCACTGGGAAAGAAAAATCACTGATTAGGAGAGCAGCAAGCTGTACTGGCAAGAATGAAGACCCTAACTACTCCTGCCCAAGGAGCTGTTAGTGACCCAGTTGGTGCCCATAGCCCTGCCTTCTCCCCACACATGCTGAACACAGCTCTACCTGAAAAAGACTTGTCCATAACCTTGGTCTCACTGTGTGTGGTAGTTTTGGCTCACTGTGTAACTGGCATAGCATTGCTTCTGTTCAGAAGGTGAGAATTTGAGATTTACAGCCATAGTTGTAGAGCAAAATGTTGTTAGAGGTAGAAGAGAAGATCACAGCTGTTAAAATGGACACATGAAAAGTGAGAGGACATTTCATCCTTATGCAAGAAAATGCATAGTCTGTAATTCACACGGGATTGAGCTCCACATTATGACACCCAGGCTGAAACATGGGAACATGCTGCCATGGAGCTCTGAGGCCCATTCATTTAACAAGACTAGCACCCTTGCAGATTCCCTGTGAGGCACTGTCTGCTCTCAGCTGTCATAATCAAAGAACGGAGTCTCACAAATCTTCAGGCATTTTGGCCAGCCCACTATGGCCATATTGCATGCCCTAAGTACACTTGAAATGGCATAAAGTGTCTATTTGTAGGCAGGGGAAACCCACTCCCTGCTGATGCACTCAGTGACATTTAGGGTGCAACTCTGATTAAAGGCAGATGTCTGCACCTCACTGAGCAAAGTGAACAGCTCTCCAGGATCCACTGATTCCATTAACTGGAAGAGGAGTAAATGCATCCTACATCACTATAGGCAGATTCTTTAGGTAAATTAATTGCTCTGAATATCAATCCTACATGCAGAGTTTGATTCAGTTGGCCATGAAATGCCATTTGAGAAGATATATCACTAAGGCTGATCAATATTCCACTGGATCTACCTTTCTGAGCAGTAGCTGGCGGCCATGTAAGCTATCCTAAAGCATCTAAAATTGCTCCATGCTCTTTTCTTTGTGTGTTAACATAAACCAAGTATTTTTAACAGCATCTTAAGAATTCTACAAGAATTAATAATACCATTAAATAATATGGCTTGTTATTAATATTGGCATTGCTTCTGGAAGCTTCAAGAAGTTGTTAAATTCACTCACAGCTTAGAATATTGGCATTTTGCTACATCAAGACAATTAAGTAGGATCAGTCTACTTTAGTCAGTCTTTATAAGCAACCTTTCATCTTGTGGTGCTCTCTTCTAACAATGGGTATTTTTGCTCAAAACCCAATCTTATAAGCTAAGACTTTTACCTGTCTCAGTTTCTTCAAAATCATTTTGAAGTTTTAATGACAGATCTCCATGAGTTAAATAAATGTTACATCATTATGAAGAAAGCTAAACTGAAATATGAGCACTAATACTGATACTTTACTGAAAATCAGACATTTAAATCCACATGTGGTATCTGCACAAATGGTT
>JAWWLZ010000118.1:97834775-97916192 GCA_035041345.1 Poliocrania exsul
GTGCTCTCTTCTAACAATGGGTATTTTTGCTCAAAACCCAATCTTATAAGCTAAGACTTTTACCTGTCTCAGTTTCTACTTAAGGTGGGACTAAAGAACACACATGGCTGCTGTGTAGCTAAATGTCATATTCAGGTTTCTCCATTGCAAATTTGCCCTGTAAATTGTTACATTTAGTTTCTTTTTGAAGTTAATTTTTCTTCTTGTTGCAAGACTTTTCTTCTTAAAAATGTAAATACTATGTAATACAGTCTCCCAGGAACTATATTGTACCTTTCAACAGAAGGGAAAATCATTTTGAAGTTTTAATGACAGATCTCCATGAGTTAAATAAATGTTACATCATTATGAAGAAAGCTAAACAGAAATATGAGCACTAATACTGATACTTTACTGAAAATCAGACATTTAAATCCACATGTGGTATCTGCACAAATGGTTGGGGTTTTTGCATCTGCTTCTTCCTGAAGCCTATGGGAGCCTCAGGCGCTGTAATACGTTGGACCATTCACTCAGTGCCTCAGGTCATGGAGCAGGATCCCTTCATGGTAGGTACCGCACAAACACAAAGCAGAAAAACAGCTCTGAGCCTAAACAATAAATAGGAACTATGTGCACAAAGTCTGGAGGGTTGAAGTTAAGGTAGGGAAGGCTTCTGAGTGAAGCTACAAAGCATTGTCAAAGAAAGAATCAAAGGAAATAGGCAAGAGAAGGAAGAAGTAGTACACTTTTCACCTCTGTATCTAGAACTGACTACAGCACAAGAGCAAGTTGGCTTAGATAACTAAAAGGTACAGAAGTTCAACTGAGGTCTGCCTGCAAAGAGTGACAAATTAGGGACATTGGCTTGACATATTAGAAGTTACAGAGTTTTATATTAGTGATTATATAATAAGAAATTTGCTTTGACATTATAGTCATGTTCAGGTTGAGATTCGCACCCAGAGCTCCAAGAACACACTTGCTTCTTCATAATCTAATATCTAAAATGGCAGCATTTTAACCCTAATAGACTAGCTGCTTTCTCTTCCTTTTAAAAGCTATACAAAATGTTATCACTGAATTTCTCTTATTTTTGCTAAGTTTATGAAAAATTGGGCTTTTTATTTCTTTTGTCAAATATTTGCATTGCATTGGTTTTAAACAATGTTCTGTATTCTTCATTCTTTTAAACAAACATTTTCATTAGCAAATGAATAAAAGTGCTTGTTTCTATGAAACTTGTTCCTTAAATTCTTCAGTTCCATGCTCTGATGTTTGAGAATCAAGAATGTGTTTGTCATCTCTGAAAATGAGGGGGACTCAGATAGGTATTTCTAAGTCTGTGTTAAGGTAATTTGTCCAGAATTATTCAATAAAGCAATAGGAGATTTACACTTACTGCCATGCATGTTTTTTTTCCCTAAAATTTTCCGTGTATTATACATTGAAATTAATTTCTTTAACTGCAAGGGCTTGCATAAAAAAATGGTGTGTCCGTATTTCCAGTTACCTACAAATACGTGTAAGCAGATTATTTTTCAAAGTAATAATGAAATTCAAAAGGAACACAGAAATGCCATGACAAAAAGCTCTATTTCAAATCTTGCTAATCTGATTTAAATAATAAGCGTAAGTGAAAAATGTAAGTCATAGTTACTTACCTACGATGAGTAAGAAAACTACCACTGACATGTCCTGAGCCATCACATCCTGGCGTTGGACATGACATTCCTTCCGTTTTCACTGACTTCCAGGAGAACTGTGAGCCATTTAGGTACCCATCCTTTTGCCTTTTGGCAGCTAGAGGACACCCTGATGCACTGCGATGGGATGCGTATTTGCCGGTTATATGACCCTGACCATCACAACCAGGAACAGGACATCTGGAGAGCAGACAGATGAGATAAACTTTACTGCCTTGCCATCATATACCTGGCAGCCTCTACAACACAGTCAAAATAAACCTGACATGAAAAGAAAGGAATAACCCTGTGATCTCAAAATTAGCCAAGACATCCTGTAGTGGGTAAAATTACAAGCTGAACTTTACTAATTTGAAAAAAAAAATGTTCTTTGATAAATTCTAAGAAGTAGTAGATGCAGCTGCTGATATTATGCAATTGCAGTGAAAGGACTGAGATACATTTTGAATTGCAGGTGTTCATTACAGTAAATATCACTGGAATTGAAATGATGGCTACTGAGCTCTGCTCATCAGAGAAATTGCCCATAAAAACTCTATAAGCATAAAATCCTACTTAGTATAATCCTTGGTACATTTTATTTATATGTATGGAACTCAAAACTTGTCTGAAATCATGAAAATGTCAAGTATACACAGTCAGTTATGAGGTGATCAGAGCACCTCATCAGAAATGCTGAGCACCTTTAGCCACTCTCTGAATAGGGCTGATTATATCACACTATGTGCTACAGCCTAGAGAGATCACTGAAGGCAGCTCTGAATTCATCTCACAGCTCTCCTTACTTGGGAATCCCCCCCACACTTGCTCTGTATACAGCTAAAAAAACAAATAACCAGGGTTAGAAGGAACAGGTTAGAGGCTTCAAAGCAAAATGTTTAAAGAAAATTATGGGATGTTTTTTCAGTATGTTGCTAGATAAACATCTAAACAAGCCCAGTTATTTCACTCTTTGTCCTACACTAAAATATTGCTGCAGCTCTTCACTGAGGATCAGTCCCAAATGTTCTAAGAAGTCATTAAATTCACCAAGTTCAGTGGCCACTGATGTTAGAGCACCTTGCAAGAAGAAACCAAGACCTATAGGTAGGCATTTGTTTCTCTTGCAAACTGCATGGACAGTCTGATTTGTTGCAGCAGTCTCGTATAAATACTCGATTCTCTATTCCTGTAACTACTTTATTTAGCATGTATGTTTTGTCTAGTATGCAAACACTTTTAAGTGGATTTTAGGAGATAAAGATCTATTTTTTTTTAATTTCATGTGAAAAGGAGGAATTCTGAAGTGTTTCTAAATAATAGAAGATTGTATCCTTGGCTAGTATTGTATTCTTTGCTGAATAAATCAGCACAGATCCTAAATTTGCTCATAGGAATCTATGTGGTCATCTGCTCTTGGGTAACTATCACACAGTAACATTTTTGCCTAATAAAAAACCTGAAGATATTTATGACCTTATGAAACACACAAAGGCCCTTTGACAGTATTTTTTCTCACCTAATTGGCTCTTGGTCTTCTTTGTCTTCCTTGCTTTGTGCTATCCTGATGCCACTTTTCTTTGCTCGTGGACAGCCTGAAAGACTGTGTGAAAGAAAACATTTTAGAATGCAATTTCTCATTGTTGGATATACTTTACTAGGCACGCATTTTCTGTTGGAGAAACTGGTAGAATAGCAATCCTTTCCAGTTTCCAAAATCAAAGCTTAAGTGGGTTAAAGGAGGAGAGCTGCATCAGCCACCACGAGGGGGAATCTGTGCATCGGGTTTGTGATGCTGGACAGCACTGCCAGCGAGCGCTGTGCAGACCACATGCACAGGCAGCCTCCGAGGAGCCAGGGAAAGCAGCTCTCAAACCCTCTGCCTAACAATCCCTCCAGCTGACTCAGCAGCAGCAGTGGCATCTTTAAAAGGAACAGAGGCCAGTGATTCAGGGCTGAGAGACATTATGTTCTGTCTGAGAGGGATGGAAGAAGAGAAAAAGCAAGAGTATCTCTTTGTAGGACTAAAGATTTCTCTTGGGAGCACATTAGAGACAGTATCAAACCTTCTCAGACATCACATAACCATCCTATAGAATGGCTGAACAAAAACATGGCAGAGTTCAGAGCTTTCAGTGCCTTCCAGAGAAGGAGTTTGAGTGCTCAGAACTCACTCAGCTGAAAAGATTTGGTAGAGACAAAGTTGTATGTCAGGTTAACCAATGCTACATTTAACTAGACACTGAGAATGTAGTTTTCAACTTCACAAACTCGGCTTTCCTTTGCATACAAAGAATTCCCTACAGAAAACACCTAGTAGGCTTGACAACGACTTTTAACAGATATTTTAATTTTTTTTTAGGTAACTGATATCTGAGGATATAAATACGTCTACCAAAAACCCCAAGCTTTGTACTTAATGTTATTGCCATCTTAACCATCAACATTAATAAAGGAAATCCATCAGTAGAACACCTTCAAAAGTGTTGACATGAGAGACAAAGAAGTGTCACCAAAGAAAAATTTCCATAGAGAAAGATACAAAATAGAAGATTAAATTTCTGTTTTCAGCATGACAAAAGGTACTTCAGTGCTGTGTAACAGGTCCTGTCTTCAGGGATAATAGACAGAAACAGTGGTAGCAAAATTTTCAGTTATTTTGCCTTGTCCAAAACCAGTGAGGGCTGAGAGGAAGAAGCAGAGAAAAGGCTGATGCAATTACAGACAGAATATTTTGTTAGTAAATGGAAAATAGAGAAAAGTAGAATTTACATGCTGCAAAGTCATAAAGAAGTTAATTAAAGAAATAGAGGAATGCTGACACAAGATACTGGACTTAGTGTATTACTTAGAAACTTTCAGTGAGATGGCATAGCTACATCTGCAGTGGCAAACAGAAGGGATGTAGAATTTTGCTTTGACACAAGACCAGCAAGCTCATATTTGTAGAGCTAAGCTCTCTATCTCTGTAAAGCAGGACAGCTACACTCATATTGCTTGGAGAGAATGATCTGGACCCATGCTGAGCTGCAAATCATATCTCAGAGAGTTTCAGTGGCCCAGGGTGAGTGCCATGCCAGGGGTCGTGTTAGCAATTTCACAGTGCAGGTATCTGTGCTCTGATGCCTGGACCTTTGCTCCCATCCCATTTAATTTCTGACCATTTTCCTTTTCAAAGCAAAGTTCTCTTTATTTCAACTTGCATAGTGGACACCAAAGTACCAAAGTTCCCTGTGTACAAACTAAACCTCTGAAAGCCCGTGCCAATTAATAATAGTCTTCTTCAAAAATAATAATGTTATCTGTACAAAGACAGAGGCAGGAGGAAGAGAGTCTGAGGGATTTAGAATAAGAAGAAGCTGGCTCTGGGGCAAGGGACCAGTTCAGGAACAGGCTGGTTCACTGCCCCCATACGACTTGGACTGAAGAGAGAGAAGAGAAAGGGACAGGGGTTAAAGATACCTCTAGTTTATCTCTGAGACTAGTCGTACCGACTGTGTGAGAATAATCAGGATTTGCATCTGAAAACTAAATAGTTAACAGAAATTTCTTAGAAAGGAAGACTTTTTTTAGTAGGTGTACAGATGGGTATGCTCATAGAGGATGACATTTTTATAACAAAATCTGAACAAAGAATTTCTGTCTTGACTAATGATTTAAAGCTTTTAATGTGTTAAATCAATTTAATTATCACCCAATTATTGGCATTTTGGTGCATCATCTTTCTGTAATAGATCCTTCTGGCACTATGATTTATTAGAAAATTCTAAGATCTTCTAGGTCCTCTAAATAGACATTTCCAACAGACAGCTTCTGAGGTTATGATTAATTCATTTTTTCTCTGACAGTGGATTCACTGAGAAAATATATGTCTAGGAGGAGCTTTTACTTTAATTTTTATAATAACCAGAAGCTATAACAAGGTAAGCATATTACTTCATTTTTGTATCAGTTTAATTTCTCATCTATGAAGAGTAAAGAAAATGAGGGAAATTCGACACTGGCACATGCTGATATAACTTCTAGCTTAGATTGAATGGCTGCAGAGTTTTGGGAGAGTTAAATGTGTCTCCATGTGTGCTTGCTGTTGAGCAGCCATTTTAAATACAGATGATACCCAGGCACCTCAGCAGCCATTTAGGAGAGAAGTCTATCATTCCTTTCCTTCTGAAACTGAGACTGTTTTAACTGATGGTATCAAACACAAAGATGTTAACTCATGCAAGCAGAGCTAAATTTTCAGTGTGGCAATTAGAAAGCTCAACTGAGAATGTGCTGAGGGGTCCTTCCCACTCATCAGCATCAGATTTACGCTACTGGTCTGAGTGCTTTAAAAGAGCATTCCTTTTGCCAGCCTCACCACCTCAGAAATGGCCTCGACAGGTGTCACGATCTGAACAGTGTCAGGCTGGCTCTGTGCCAGTGGGACAGGTCTCCTGGGGATATTGTTGACTTGAAGCAAAGAAGACATTACTTTGACAGTGTCAGTGCTCCTGTGCCCACAGGAAGCCAAAGACTTGGGGCTGCCAGAGGCATTTCTGGAAGAGAAATGAAGGAGTTTTGTGGTCAATATAGATATGGCGGCATTTCAGAAGGTTGAATGTGTTAAATCTCAATGGACTGGACAAATTCCAGACCCCTTAGCTTTTGCAGAATTACTTTTTGTATCTTTATGTGTACTTGAGTATGCTGCAGAATCAAATGAAAACTTGGTCCAGCACTCATCTGCAAAAATACAAGAATGTAAGAATTACAGACAGAAGTAGGTAACACCATCCAGCTGATGGTCCAGTCCTACAGTGGCCAGGAGACACTGCTCAGGAAAGATGTTTAAAGAATGAGTCAACATTCAGTGATTCTCCCTTGCCAACAGTGCCAGCTCTCAGGTTTCTTGTTAATAACACTTTCCTTCTGTGTCTTCATTCTCCTGTCTGTTTCTGGTTAAATAGATGATCAAACACTTCCTGAAAGAGCAAAGTTGGGATAGAGCTGCACCAAGCATAAAACTGGTAGAGTGTGAGTTGATAAATCCACATATAGTTAAATAAAGTTCTAAATTTGACCTTAAATCCCTTTAAAATTGTGATTTAATCTCCTACACCATGTAAGTGCTTTTAAGATGTTTGCATTTTCTCCTTTATAATGCTATTTGTACTTTTGATGTTTAACACTGCATTACAGAAACGGATATTGTGATTATTCATTTTTATAGTACGTAAAATATGGCACAGTCCCAATTTCTATGTCATTTATGTTTTGACTTTGAACTGTTTGTTGCTTTTACTGGGAATACATTTAAACTGAGAACTGTGTATTGTGTATTGACTAGTTAAAGCCAGTTGTAAAACTACAGGGACTTAGTGAAGCAAGCAAATATCCAGACTCAACCATACTAGTCTGCATGGAAATAAAGAACCCTTACTAACAAAAGAGAGGTGGACTACACTATGATTCTTTGATTAATCAGTGAATAGATATTTACAAAATGCGGTGCAGCTCTTCTCTACTGCTTTACAATTCTTCAACAGCCACAGGGACTTGCTAATTACACAGCATTTGTACCATTACCTCTATAATCAGTAAATGGGAAGGTTTTTTTGGCCCTTGGTAAGGATCACAGTTAAGGTAACAGCTTTCATCCACAAATTCTCTTTCCATTATTCTGGCTTGACAATGTGTTGCAATTTAGGCATAAGCCAAACTTTATTCTGAAATGTACTAACAAGACTCGTGCATATTAGATGAAAGAGATACATTTTCCCTCTGATTAAAGCTGATGAGGCTTCAGCTGGGAGAGGAGATAAAGAACAGGGTCTAATTGTGCATTTCCAGGAATATGGAGGGAATCTGGAAGAGACTGACAGGAATAATCAGGAAATATAATATGTGGGAAAAAGATGCAGGAGTAGGATTTGAGTCTAGACTGTGAACAGAAGAGTTAAGTCATTCAGAATAAAAATAAACTTACAAATGTTGAATTGCTTCCTTGGGCTAACAGAGAAGGTAGAAAAACTGAATTTATTTTGTATGAGGATTTTGCTAGATATTAGCAAAAATTTTCCTACCTATCTGAGCAGTGAGCCATGCTAAAGCTGAAAATTGTTATTCATTGGTGATAAATAGAACAAGTTAGACCAGCCCATGTCTACATGCAGCACTCAGCCCTATCTCAGTATGGAAAGGAAAGTGAGGTCAGTTGAGGTCCCTTCTAGCCCTTCAGTTATTTGATTTAAATAACAGAACCTTCTCTTTACTTACCTTCGATGGGAAGCGTAATTTCCGGTAATATGCCCAGAGCCATCACACCCAGGGGTGGGGCACCTGGAATAATAATGAAAGAGAGATGGAGCAGTTACTGACAGGAAAGATACAGCTGCCCATTAAAAAATATCCATTGGCTCGGTCCTTGTTTCCTCTGGTGCCAGCCCTGGGAACCTCTAACCATTGGTAAACCTGAGCTTAATTCCATACCAGGGACAGACATACTTTTTCATTCATAAAATGTTTTTGTTTGCTACTCCTCAGCTGCCCACTCAAATGCTTTCTGGATATCTCAAGTACTGGCAGATTAGTGAGATTTCCAGCAGTGGCCCAACATCCCTACACCACCAGGAATGTGTAGGATCGACAGCAAATGGAATATTCCAATGGTGTGTGCTTAGCTTATGGCTAACATTACAGTGAGTCATTTTGTTTCCTACTGGAGCTATTGCTCCAATCCCACTGCACTGTGTCATGGGGTTGCACCATGGAAAGACCCCTTCACCTCTCCATGAAGCGAAGGAAATGCCTAAGGAAAAGGAAATGTGTATGTAGGGAAGTAACACTGGCTTCTTGCAGAGAAATGATAACCCTCCCAAACACCAACCAGATAAGAAGTCACTGATGGTACAGCCTTCAGTGGAATTTCTAATATTAGAACAACGTTAGAGTCATCAAAGAAAATGGATGTTTTTTTCTACATTGCAAAGATGATTGCGATCATCACAGAAAAAGCTACATTATAATGCTAAGTAAAATCATTAGCTGGTATTTGAACTGCTACACTAAATCACAGAAAAGACAAAGAAAGAATTAATTTATATTCATTTTACTGAATAAATGTTACATGAATTCCAAAAAGTCACTTTTCTTGAGCCTGAGTTTTGAATTTTAGCCATACTTTTTAAAGCTTCATTTGAAGAAAGCATTGACATTCAAAAAAGCTTGTACACAAATTCAGATGTTGCATTTTGAAACATCTGATTACCATAACATTAAATTTTTCCACTATTTGAATTCAGAGTTCATGCAGACTTTGGCTTTCCCCCTTTGTTTGCATGCTTTCCTCAAAGTTGCTCCATACTGGTCAACTTCTGTTTCTCAAAGGTTTCTGCAGGGACTTGAACATTTCCTAAAATCAGGAATTAAGCAGCCCAGAATTCAGTGCAAGGGGGTTGTCACATTCCATTATGCTGAATTTTAGCTCTTTTAAGCTAGCAAACATTACCTACTTTGAGGAGCTCAGCAGGGCCAAACTTCAAACATGATTAATGCTACCTTGAAAGACATAAACTGACCTGGAATGTATTAAATGGAGTTCTCATATGATCTTCAACTATAGAAAACACTAAAATACGGTAGCAGCTCCAGGATGTGAGCTGGTAAAACTTTTGGGATTCACTATATTGCTGAAGTTTCTCTTCTCTAGAACAAACAGTCTGTGAACTTTGGACAAGTCTACACAACATCCTTAGAGACAATTCTCATTCTTTCCTGTTTTATGTCTTTGCATAGGACGAAATATATGACCATGATCTTGACTAGAAGGTGTATCACTGTGGCTCTTAGTATCTTAAACACCAATATACAAGTTGCCATCACACATCAATCTTATGCTTATAGTAAGATAAACCCCATAATTTCTGCATAGACTCTTCTGATAAAAATTAGGTAAAACCATGACCCTTGATAAAGGAGTCATAGCTCAGTCCATATGGCTCTTACCCTTCATTCTTTGCTGTGGTTGCATATGGCTGCATAAATTTTGGTTATTTCTTTAAATTAAAAAAAAAGTGCACAAGAATCTTATATGATAGGTCTTATAATTTAAATACTCAATATCTAAGTATTTAGATGTTCTCATTATTTTAATTTTTAGGCAACTGTTTCAAGATCTACAGAGAGATACTCTCTTGCTTCATGTGTTTTTGGTGCTAAGTAGCTTCAGTGATCTGCAATGCCTATTTTCTACTTCCGTCAAGACTAGCTGCATCACTGAAAAGCCTGACTGAAGTCTCTAAGATGTTGAATCAAAAGATATGGTAAAAGGAATTAATTAAAAGAATTGACTAAACTTTGCCTCTAAATGTCCATGGCATTGAAATGAATAAAAGAGAATCAGGAGCCATGGGACTGTTTCTCTGCAGTCTGTCTGGGGCACTACAAGGAGTCCTTCTTTATGAACCCACAATCTGAAGCCACCATTTCCCTCTGCAGACTTTTCAATTCTTTTGAGAATACGCTAATAGCAAAACTGAACAATGTTTTTTATCATCTTTTCCAAGATTTTTGTTTCAGGCAGTATGATTAATAGTGCCTTATCAAACAGGATTTATAAGATGCACCAGTATTTCCCATCAGCAAGTCTTAAATAAGGTAATTACACCTCATTTGGACAGTCTTAAACTATTTAAAAACTAGCTTATTTTTGTGTCATTAAAAAAAATTAAGCAACTGAAGCTAAAGAAAAAGTCATCCAGCTCTAAGTTGAATTGAGTAGCTTCACAAAGGGCTCTGCACAGTTCACATTAGTTTAAAATCATATCTTTGATTAAACCAAAAGAGATCTTTATTAAGGCAAGGATTTCAAAAAGGCCTTTCAGATTTTGATTTTGACACTATAGTATTTGTTTTCAAATCTCATAGGCTTATATTTACCTAAATGTAACAGGGGAAATGACAGTTTAATGCAGTTGGTAGGAACATTTTAAAACACTGGTACCTTTATAATTCTTTCTATGGGAAGTGCTTCTAACACTGTGAAACACAGGATGCAGATATGTGGCAGTTTGTTTCAACTATGAGGTTATTACAGTATTTATTTGCTATCCTAAGTAGATTAGATAAGGAGACAACTGCAAGTCCTCGTGCTTTTGGAATTGGGAGTCTGTATTTTCAGAATGTAGGACTTGCTTCTTGTATACCTTGCTACCTCAGTATCAACTACTGCCTACACATATTGACTCAATCAATCATGTACATGCAACAATGCATGGGTGCTTGTAAGAGGCAGGTGATGTGAAATTCTTTGAAAACGAGCATCAAAATATGTGGAGAAGGAGATATACAGTTTTCCTCACTTACTGAAAGTGAATATAATTTGTAGACTCTACATAATGGCTTATTGCAGCAAAAGAAATAGTACTGTAGCAAGGGAGGTGACAAGAGGAACTGACCCTGTAAAAAGTGAAGTTTGGGACATAAAATGCTAGCATTTGACCACAAGTTCAAGGCATCCAGTAAAAGAAAGAGCTTGTCAGTGAAGGGGAATGCAGTTAGGACTGCCTTGATGTCCCATTCATTTCACAAGACCATCCAGAGAAAAATTTTTGGGAACATAGGCAGAAGCAGAAAGCAGGGCAGGCAGCAGAACAGCAACATGTGTGGTAGCTGAATGCAGTATTGGGCTTAGATTCAGTAGCAGGAATGAAAAAAAAGATGAGAGTCAAACAGAGAAAAATACACTTAAGCCCTGATACTGATTGTTCACCTCAGAAAGTACTGAAGGTGTGCATCAATTAAAAAAGACTTGCGGCAGCTTGAAGAACTCGGAGTGACTGGGAAGAAATGGATGCAATGCCCTCATGGGTTCTGGGGAGGTTTTCCCAAACATCAATGGTTAAGAGCTCTATTGAAACCTCAGCTCACGCAAAAAATCCTCAGCTTCATAAGCACAGTGTGCTACAAATATGACTCAAATTGAAACTTATATTCCTAGGCTTTTACTAGGTCTACTGGAGTGTGATAAGCTTCATATAGCTTACATATTTAGATTTATAGCTCAACTAGCATGAGAGCAAACACGATTTTACACAAAGGTGCAAAGACAGAACTGTGTGGTAGTTTTGTCCTTATTACTGTGTATCACTTCAGTTGACTTACTTTGCAAATTATTTTAAAACATAAATTACCTCTAAAACATACTGATAAAACAAAGATATGGAAGCTGCTTCAACATTTCATTTTTGTGCTAAGGATATCTGCTCCCATGGAAAAGAGCAAATCCAATCATTTCTATCACACTGGCCAATTTTAATGAGTTCAAAATACCTCTCTTGACCTGTCATCAGTAAGATGGTGTTTCAGCATGAAAGACTGATGTTACCTTCACTGCTTTGTTTACAGCACTTGGCACCTACCACATTGTGCATCCAACCTTCCCTTGAGAAGTGAAAACACATATCAATAATACAGTCTACCAGAGAGAATATCCTATAAATTAGTAATTAAATATTTAAAGCAGATGTAACTAGCAACTCAATAGAAAAATCATACTGAATTGAACAGGGGAATAAACCAGAAGTTGTGCAAAATTTGGAATGCTTCTTCAGAATGTTCCACACTGCAAAAGAAATGGAATTTAATAGAAAATTATATCTTTCCTATAGTTTTATTTTCACCATGGTGTCAATCTCTGTAGTAAAGGTGATTTTCTGTTGAAGGATCAGAGAGGCTAGAAAAATATAATTGTTTCCTGTGGGATTTTTTCATAGCAGAATACAGAATTTTTTATTGTCTGGTGGTTTTCATCTATTTGAGATTCTGTTTTATTTGACTGAATCATCAAGAATGGAATTCATAGGTTGGCAGGCTGGAAGACAGACACAATAATAGTTGCATTTCTATCTTTCATCTGAAGATCTGAGGGTATTTTACAAATATTATGGGATAAAGTCTCACAGTATTGCTTTGAAAAAGGGAAGAATTTGGCAGAGAAAAATTTGGGCATAAAGAGGCTAAATGACTTTACACAGAAGAAGAAAAGAGGCTAGAAGTACAGATTCTTATTCACTGCTCTGTTTGCAGCTATAAATCATATGGCTTCTGAAACCACACATAGATTCATAAACAGAATATTGTGGGGTTCTTTTTTTTTCCTAGTGAGGTAGTCCTGAAGTAAAAAAAAGTAATATTGTAAAGGTATTGTGTTTGCAGTTCTCTGAATTGAGAAGGAGGAAAAGAGGAGAGAGGGCAAGAAAGGAAAAGGATGAGAAGAAGGTTTATCAGACTAAAAATTGGAATTTCCTGTAAGGTACAGTAAGTTAAGTTTGTCTATCCCTCTATGACTTTGAGGGCTTCTGAAAAACAACAGTCTTGCAGGTCTTCACAAACCAGTCCTCCTTCCAACTAGTTAAGAGGCCAAAGGAGAGAACAAGTTTTCCTCCAGTTCCTTCCTATGCCGCCCACCACAAAGCTGCAGGGAGCACTCCAGGGAGAGAAACAGGATCATGAACAGAGCTGTGTGGTCCACGGCAGAGAGTTTTGGCCCCAGGTGTGTCACTAAGAGGCAGTGTTGTGGTTGTGAAAACACCTATTTACCAGGAACTGGACAGAAATCAGCAACTCATTTTGTCCTCATGTTTCTGAGTAGTCAGAGCAATGCCTCCCAGCCATTACTGTTTTCATCAGCTCTGTGAAAGCAATCTGGATGTGTACATCTCTCAAATTTCATTTTCAGTCCCAGGTATTTTGGTAGATTGTCAAGCTCTAATTAAGTATGTGAAGTGGGAACATTGCTGATTCTTTTCCTCATGAAAACACAGAAAAGTCGTTTTCTGCTCCAATTCCAACAGGAACAAAGATGATTTTCCACTTTGATTCTGTTGTCTTTTATTGTCTATTTTTTACCATACCATTTGATTTCTGAATTCCTGTGATACTTTCTTTTGATGCCTAGACAAAAATCCTCTACCTACACAACCTATCTACAAATTTGCAATGAAAGACTGTTTTGTTAAGACAGATTTATTTTCCCCTCATTTCCCTCAGTGAAGCTCCACATCTACATATTTCTTCACTCTTCTTTTTACTCCTTCCCTTCTCTTTCCTGGTGCCTCTTTCACCCTACTTTCAAACGTTTTTCCTTTTTCTGCAGTGAAATAAGAACCTCCATTTGCTTTTGCCCCATGGGCTGCCTTCCATCCAAATTCTTCTTCAGCACTTCTCTTCCACATTCTGCTCTTTTCCAAATCCCTTTTCTTCCTCATTGTCTTTTCTTGCCACTTCAGAATTTTTTCTCTCTCTCTTTGCCTTCTTTTGTTCTCTGTCCCCTTTTGGCTGATGTTCCTCCCTCATCTCTTTCTCCTTTCATGATCTCTAATAACCTTGAAGTTGATAGTTCTTTCTTCTTTCCTCCTCTTTGTTGTTTTTTCCATTATCTTTTTTTTCATCACCCTTGTTGTCCTCCCGCTTGTTTCTCCCAGCTGATTTTATCATTGCTGCAGTTTGCATGGCTTGTGGTCCTCTCACATTGCTGAGATGACTGGGGACACATTGTGCCCTTGTGTCAGGGGAGAAAGTGCTGTGTGTTGTGAAACCTTAACACAGAATTTATTGGCTGCCAAGGCTCAGTGAATAATTTTAAATATCTTGCACTCTATTATTTTCATTGAAGTCCTCGTAAGCTTTATCACTGGCTTCAAAAGGAGCAGAACCAGTCTCGAATTGGGCACTTCTGAAAATTGCATTCAGAGCTCATTTGAGCTCATTTGAATTGGTTCAAGAGGCAACATAAACTCTGTGGGACAGGCATGCAGATAATGAATATTTCAGGTGATCTTATGTTTATGGTTTCATGTTCAAGGCTGAACTTATGTTCTAATCCTCACCTACAAAATCATGAGAAATCAGACCCTTACAAATACCAAAGGTTCATAAAGATGCACGGTAAGCTGAAAATAAAAAAAGAAATTAAATTTAGATTTATATGTTAATTATTCCAGCTAGAAAAAGTACTTAATCATACAAATTTAGTTTTAGCAAAGGTGTTAAATGTCACTTTTCCAGATGTAAAATACTGCCAACATTTCTTACTTAGCAGTATGCTCCTGACAGGACAGGCCTCATTGAAGGTAAAGGAATTTAAAACTGAAACCCACAGCAAATAAAAAGGAAGTGGATTTCAGGAAATAACAAAAGCCAGCAAAATCAAAAATTTGAAGTGGAAGTGCAAACTGGTGAACTTAGAAAAATCTTATCTCTCTTGTCAGTTGGTTTTTGACATTGGATACAATGCAGTTCCAGTAGGAATGGGCAGGAGATCAGGGGATCCAGACAAGGATTCTTCCTGGTGGAGCATTACTGTGCCCTCTCAGAAGACACTGGGAGAAGGGCAGATTGGAGATTGGAAAGAACAGTAGAATGGAAAGATTGGTTGTTGCCACTTTCACTATATAGTCTCTATCCATGAGGGAATGATGCCAGGCCTATGGAGCTAGTCCAGGCATGAGACTAAAATAATTTTGGCTCAGAGGCTTCATGGAGTAACTTTAGTCTCTTCCATCTCTGCAGAGAGATTGCTCTGTATCTCTCTCTTTGCCTCTAGAAATCCCCAGCAACTGAATGGTTCTGAACTGGGGATGACTGACTGCATACTTTTCTCCTCAGGTAAAATTTAATTAATTCCCTGACTTTCTGCATGTACAATTTTTCTCTCCTTAGCTGCTGCTATTATCTGTATTGCATTCCTGCATTTTTTAACTGTGTGTGGGTGAGAAAGAACACGATATGTTTTTTAATTACATTGAAATCCATTTTCCTATAAGCAGTGTAAAATGCATCATGCTGGCATTTTGAATATTGCTGTGCACTCGAATGCACAGATACACATGATGAGTTTAAATTAATTATATTGCTTTAGAAAAAATATTCCTGTGCCTTCCATTACCACCTCTGCATGCTGCCTGTTCTGCTAGCAGTCAGGACTTCCCAGCTCCCCAGCAGCAAGTGCCATGACGTGCTGCCCGCTGTTCTCACATCTAGCACCAGCACATACCGCCCAACATGCCAGTTGCCAAAGGCAGGGTATGTGCCTAATGTGAAATAGCTTCTGTGCACCACCCAGGGGGTGCTCCGTGCTCAGAGGCTGCCAGGGGGAAGCTGTGAATCAGTTCTCTCCCTGGGCACCTTGCCCACGCTCTCTCTCCTGCCAGCATCGCCTGCCTTGGAGGCAGCACCGGCCAGCTGCAGATCCCCTCCCTGCAGCACAGAGCACTTCCTGGCACCAGGCATGAATCAGTTCCAACATATGCAAATTCAAATGTTCATTTCCAAACAGCTCAGCCTTTGGAAAAAAAAAAGTTCATTTTTATGTGAAGGAGTAACATAAAATGATTGAGGCACAGAGAAAAATTCAGGAGAAAACAGCCTTAAGAGAACATGCCCTCCAACTAGGAACAAAGCCATGCAAATTCCCTGTCTCCTAATAGCACTGCTGTAAGCCTGTGCTCAGAAAAAAACCCCAAACCAACCCCACATAGGCTTTTTCCAGTAAATGGTGTACACACATTTGTTTCTGAAGAACATCCTATTCCTGATTAGTCTATTAATATGGGAACTGCAAAGCCTCTTGAGAATATCTGCCACTCAGTCACTGCACAGCAGGATTGGTGCAGGTTTGCAGAATAGCCGGTGACATGACTTCTCCAGCTCCCTGTATGCGACAATGGGTCCAAGAGAAGCACTTGAAGGCAGTAGCACAGGTATAGGACTTCTGTATTCTGCACCTTAAAAGGTATCTTCAAAAGCTCATACAACTGGCCTATCTTTTCTGTTTAGGATGTAAATGGAAGTTTTAGCTCAAAATTGAATTAAATATAGGCTGAATGCTGAGTCCTTTGAAAACAGTTTGAACTAGGTGATTTTTCCCCTGATAAGAAATATACACTTACATTATGGTGTGCAGCCTACTGGTTACCTTGAACACCATAAAATTATCAATAGTGTAACTCCTGCATTGTCATGTCTATGCTGCTGCTTCTCTCATGCTCTGCTCTTTTGTAGTTTGTATATCTTTTCCTAGGTGAAACAATTACCAAAGGGTCTGGTGTGCACAGCAGTATGATCTTGAATCTGTCACTTGCTGAGAGTTTCCTAGAGATTTGGAATTACTTCAAAATCTGTGAATCTGGAATACTCAAAAAGGTCAGCATCTCCCCAAGAAATGCTGAGAAAAGCTATAAGATCAGTATTGCCAAGAGCAGAGGAAAAAAAGATTAACAGCTTTCATGTTGTCTGTGACGGTAACCATCCACTAAGGTTGGTAAAAGATTGGACATTAGGCAGCATTAGCCATTCCTTAGCTACTCTGTTCATCTACTTGTTTGAACAGAACTGTTCAACTTGTGCAGGCACAAACATCTAATCAAGAAAAGGATTCTAGAAGATCACGGGAAAGGAGACAGTTGGATCCAATCTATGGGGGAAAGAAAAAGCTGAGTGAAAAGGATAGAAAGAACAAAAGCATGAAGAAAGTCCAATTTATATGTCCTTCATCAAAATAGTGTATCTAATATTGGTGTGAAAGACCAAGCCTACAAAATATTTCTAGGCCTCTATCATTAAGAAAGAAGCAGAAGTCCTGCCTCTAATGAGAGTTCCCTTAGCCTAGCATTATGGCAAAGTCATAAATGAACAGGATTGTACACTTTTGTGAGTTATCTGGAAAATATATCATGGACAGCATGATGGCCAAGAGGTTTGCAAAAAAAACCCCTAAAACCCAAGCCCATTAAAATAATCCAAGAGACAGAAAATGTAATCGGCCAGAATTTTCTTCACTGTTAACAACTTGTTTGTTACTCTGCTGCAATTTCAAAAGAGCAATTAAAAGGATGATTTTCAGTGCACATTCAGAAAAGTAAGATAAGGTAAGCATAATAGTTTGGTGTAAAAATGTGTTCAGGTGACTAGTTGCATCTTAAGGCTGAGAGGTATGTTTTGCTCCACATGCAGCCAGAGCACTGTGCTCATTACTAACCCTGAGAAAGTGCTATCGTAAAAGTTCCTTATACTGGATGGACTTTTACACGTCTTCTGCATGTCTGTGTTTCTATTTGAAAACACGTCACCCAACAACAGGGACAGGTTCACATTTGGATAAAGGAAGCAAATTCTCAAGGGCTTTGCTTTCCCAGACAGATGAAGTAGAGATGCTACTTTCTGTTTGGGGGCGAAAAGTTTACAGGAAAAGATTAAAATCCTCCAGTTTTCATTTTATGAAAACAAGCATCTTTTTCCCTCTAGGCCTGAAAACATTTGTCAGAAGCCTAAGTGGGGAAATGTGAAAATACCGAGTGTGAATTATATCAGACTGTGAGAGGTAGTCTGGTCTAGTAAGAAGGCTAATGAACAGTGCAGCTAAGGGAAATCCAGTTTTGTTACTGATTTTTCTGTGTGACTTTATACTAATTTTTGAAACCTCAGACTTGCTTAATTTTTCAAGTGATTGACTTAAGACTCATGCTCCACCTACAGTGACTTTTAAGTATAACCTCACTGTTGAGCCCTAATTTACCTCAGGTATGCAATCTTAAGCATGAATTAATTCATAGTGAAGGGAAAAATCCTTAGTGAGAGTCTGGTTTTGAACCTATCTGCCAGGAGGACAGGCTTGGCACTACCACACCTATGCCCACCCTTACAAGTACTTCATCCTCCTGCCTCCAGGCAGACTCCAGAGGTAGACACTGGGCAGCCAAATCAGACATAATGAAGGAACAATTAGGAGGGCAGAATATTTTTTGTATTCTTCCCAGTGCTTTGAGAACCACAAACACTAAGCTGCAAGTTTGCTTTGCTGCAAGATGTTGCTGGATGGTCCTGGGCCTGTGGCACTCAATATCCAAGGCTGGGAAGGACACCTTGCTCATTATTATGAAGAAAAGTATAAGGAAATCTCACTGCTGTCTCCAAATACCTAGCAGGATGGTGTGGTGAAGGCATAACAAGAGTGTTCTCAGTGCTGCACAGCTGAAGGAGAGGCAATAAGGGGACAAAGTTGAGCATGGGAAAGCAAATTTATTATAAATGAAAAAAATTACCTTCAGTCTGGTCAAACACTGGAATAGCTGTGGGAATTCTAACCTTGGCAATACTAACAATTTGACTGTACAATGTCCTGAGCAACCTGTTCCAACTGGACTTGTTTGGAGTAGGCTGTACTAGGTAAACATTTAGATAACTGTGGCTACATGATTTTGTAATTCTGTAGTACATCTTAAAAGCTGTATTAGCTGTTCAGCCTCCTACTGGCAGTACAGATGCAGCCTTTCCTTATAGACTATTCCAGAAGAATCATGCACTGTCATTGTACTTGGTTTCAGCCCCTTCTGGATAGTGCATGCTCAACCATTAGCCAGTTTATCTGTATAGTTGTATATATTGAAAATACTTCTGTATTTCTCTGTATTTGTATATGTTCTTTTCAACAACTGAAAATGACGATTTTGAAGTCCAGCTTGCAAAGTTAATGAATGCTCAGAAGTTCTCAGTGAGGTAGATGAAGTAAATCACACCAAACATCCTGATCAGTGAGAGGGACTGTTTACCTGAGATAATACTCCCAGTTTCTACTCTGTGCATCCACCTGCCTCTGCTTTGGAGTTTTCTGTCTGCCCTGGAAGGACGTTTCAGCTGTCTGGGTAGCAGTAAAAGAAGTAGTAACAGAACTTTTAGCACAGTATTCAGTAACCTGAAATTGGTGTCATTTCACCCTTACCTGTCAGCCTGGATGAGGCAGTTTGCACATTATGTGAACAAAGGAGGCATCCCTTTACTAAGGGCAGGAAGCACTGATAAGACCATTAAAACTCTTCCAAGACAAACTATTATTTTTTCCATTGGAATTTGTGACTATTCAACAGCACTTTTAGTAATAATTCCAGCTTCATAAGAATGTTCCAAGGTATCATTAAGTATAGCACTTAGAATGAATTGTGCTTTTTATTGTCATGGGATGTGCTCTGGTGTCTTTTACTTTGGCCTTCTTTAGTTTCTCCTTGAAGTTACCAAAGGCAAAAAGCCCAAGCTTTTGTACAATTTCCCCTTCTGCAACTCCCATACGATAAGACAGTGCTGTAAACAGCTGTTTATGCTGTAAACATCTCACGAAAGAGCTATTTTAAGTTCACAGTCTGATAGTTGCAGAATATTTTCCTAAACAGCTGCACAGAGTGCCAGGGAGGTTGGATACAGCCAGGGATAAATAACTGCAGCACAAGGGCTCACTCTCTCTTGTACCTTAGGGCTCAGAGCTCCCATGCACTGTAGAATTAGAAAAGCAGCTCTGAGTGAGAGGCTAACCTTGCCATACATGATTTTTACAAGAGGAAGATTTCTGCCTGATTTTTTTAAGCAATACACTTCTTTTCCAAAACCACTTCCTGTTTTAGTGTGCTTATAGCCAAATAACCCTGAGCATCTATTTACTGCTCCTAATTCTGATCTCTAATACAGAACTTGTCTAAACTTTGATTAACACTTTCCTCTTTTCAGGGTGGTGAAGGAGAACCACAACTTTCTATTTTCAGAATGAATCTTTACATCTTCTATTTAAACTCTGCCAAAATATTTAAAAAAAAATCACTATCCTTACAAACATTCCTGCTAATCAAAAGCTCTCTGACAAGGATTTGGAAGAATATTACATGAGGCAGGAACACAATTTCTCTTTTTTGATAAGCCCAGAGTTTGGGATCCTCTGCTATACATGACATGGACGAAGAGCATCTTATTAACCTTCTGGCATGAAGTAGGAATAGGTGCAATTCTACTCTGCACCCTTTCAGCCATAGGAAACCCACTAATTTCAATATGAGTATGGCACCACAGGAAGGCCAACTGAATGACTGTGGAATGCTTACCCAGCAAACTACATCTTACAGATAGGTTGCCACTTCCCAGCACTTATTGTTGTCAAGTGCATCTCTTGCACATAATGTAAACCACTGGCAGTGCCTTTGGAAACTGCCAAGTTCCCCTCTTTATGGTGAGGGAAATATATAAGAAAAACTACCCTTTGGATAAATATCTTATTCATTACATTTACTTTGCCTTTGAACAGGAATTATCTTCATTGACATGAACGGACCAAAAAAAGTTTGTTTTAGGCTTAAGGACAATCCCACTAGCTTGAAGCAATGGCTTTTAAACTTCAATATGGAATAAAATTACTTTTGAGTTTGTGCTTGATTATATAAGACTTTATATGAAGATACAAAACATACCTGGTCTGTGGTATATTAACATTGACAAGACTTACAAAAAAATCAGAGATATGTGGTCCTGACACGTTTTCTTATTACCATTTGTGAATTAGCAGTCTTTGCTCTGGATTCAGTAGAGTTAACACCAAAATTTGTTAAAATAGAATTAAACATGGTATCCTGGATGCAAATTTTGCATAAAAACTAGAAAACTACCTCTCATATGCGTTCAATAATGATAATAATTTTAATTTACAGAAGTTTGTTGTATCAAATAGAATTCAAACAAAAGTTAAAAGAATTTCCTTATCAATACTTGACTAATTAAACTTTAGAAATACTGTTTTCTTCTAAAACAAGTTATGACAGGACTTTGTCTATGACATTATCAACCTGAAACTGGTTTTGGCAATTGTAAGAAGTGCAAACTCTGCATGGAATTTGGGCTTGTAATATTATTCTCACTCCATTAAAAACATGCTGCTCAGGTAAATGTTTTCACAGCTACAGAACATAATCTGGGATCCAAAGCCAGCTAAATACAGTGAGAGGTTTTCCACTCACATGGTTGCCCAGAGAAGTTGGGGGGGCTCCATCCTTGGTGGTGCTCAAGGCCAGGTTGGATGGGACCGCAACCAACTTGATCTACTGGAATGTGTTCCTGTTCATGGCAGGGGGGTTGGAACTGGATGATCTTTAAGGTCCCTTCCAGCCTAAACCCTTCTGTGATTCTATGACTTAAAATGAGTTTAGATCAAGTCTCAGTAAAGAATTACAACCATTGAATGACTTCTTCTGTGAATGGGAGTGTTGAGGATTAAGCCTTAGAAGGCTTAAAAAACCCCCAACTTAATACTTCAGTTCTTTCAGATTCTTCACACTAAAGTCACAAAAATTGTATTGGGTGTTATTCAAAAGCAAGGCCCTTGCCCCTCCTTCATTATACCTATACTTATGGAAATACTTACGCTCTCCTGACAGATGTTTCTTGATTAGAGCATCAAACAAATCACCACCTACAATGGTTCCTGGAGAAGCCTTGAGGAGAAACCCATAATCTATCATTTTGAAAAATTATTAAGTTATTTTCAGCTAAATTGTTATGATTTCTCTGGGGTTTTATTCTGTAATTTGTTTACAAGTCTTATTCATGAGGAACAAAACCAGTGATTTATCTCTGCAGTGTCCAGCATGACCAACATTTACAGCTTTTAGATTAAAATTTATTTGTCAAATGACCAGCAATTACTGAATTCACTCCCCTTTTAAGAATAACTTTTTAGAATAACTAAACGAAAAATATACAAATATTTGTGAGCAACAACAGATATATTTTTATTTTTATACCTATTGTCTGACATAATGTCTGATTCATGGCAGAAATAGCAATTAAGGTCATAGTCAAAAGCAAATGTTTTTTACCTATTAAACTCTGAATTCAGCATTCAGTTGACTGTATTTAATGCAAGGTCATTTTATTTCTTTTAGCTATCATCAGTTTATACAAAGGAACAAAAAAATCCCTAAGCTTATAGTTTTACAAATGAGTAAGTTGTGATTTTGTAAGTCTTCTTTGGAATACTTTTTGTGCGCATGATGTGTTCAAGAAAAGTGCCAGACTGACTGGCCTGGAAAAAATAGTTCTCTACCTGTAAAAAAAAGAAAAGGAAGTCTATGACTTTGTTCTCTTATAACCTGCATCTGTATGTTTTGATTCCTATTTAATATAGAAGACAAGTGCTTCAACATCTAGTCTCTTTTGAATAAATGATATTTATAGGTCTTTTAATTGATCATAGGCTTTCATAATGATGTCCCCATTAATTATTCTGCAGTCTGAAAATTTGGAAACTAGGTCCCGTTCATCTCAAAGTTCTGTTAACTCTGAAGCCTGAAGATGACATTTTAAATATCACTTTGAGTGACTACTCTACAGCTCATCATTTGAATGAAACTATGTAAATAGTGTAATTCTAGAAACTGAACCTTAAATATAATTTATTTAGATTTAATTTTTTGGAGGGTGGATCTTTTTCCTTTTTATACCACAGTCCAAAAAACAATACCTAACAAGAGTAATGTGCTTGTACCTCAGTCTGCCTCCTTACACAAAACATATACTGCTGAAACTGAGTGCAGTGGAAGCACAGTCAAGCACACAAAAATAATTAATGATGGCCAGTGTTAAAGTACTCCTCTAAATCTAAGGTTGTTTCACACAGTGTAGACCAAATGAGCCCATGCTGAAAGAGCACAGTGTCATTATCTCTGGAAGGAGAGAAATCAGCAGACTTTGAAGCAGTGGAAATTCTGTGTGTGTTAGGGTAGAAGGGTAGTTTTTACATGCAGATGAGCAAATGTAAATTCCACTTACTGGGAATACAAAACTATTGTAAAATAAGATTATGATGAGGTGTTTATGAGGGATATGGGATATTTTAGAGATATAAAACATTGATATAGATACTACAGTGCCGCAAAAAATGAGTGCCACATAAAGTCCCAGTTGCACTGAGATAAAAGTAGAGAGATGAACTTAACTGCATGGCAAAACCAGATGTTACTGTGCAGATACAGACACCACATAATTGAGTTAGCAACTGGCCATTTTAAGGAAACAAACAATGCAAGGGATTTTTTAATTTCAAAAGATTTAAATAAGGCAATCAAACATGAATGCTAACCCAAGAGAGCAGCTGAGGGCACCTGCCCAGATCATCACTGTTGTATCTTAGCATAACTCCACTGAAGGCAACAGAGCTATGCTAATTTACACCAACTGAGGATCCAGACAATCATGTTCAGGACTTCAAGTGACAAAATTACTTTCATTTTGGCATATATATTAAAGAGTTTTGGCAAGTCTGACCAAACATAAGAAGTGCAAAACACTACATTTTTAATTCCCCTTTTAGCATCTGTATAGTTTACGCAACTTCCCGTGGGATTCGCCTCAGCACTTGGGATATACCACAGCATCATGTTGCAGATCTTTGCAGATCTGGATGGAATGAGCAATTGGATATGATCTATTGATTTGAAGCAAAAATGATAGACGTCACAATGAAAGTTTGCACAATAACCAAACTGTGCCAAAGAAAAGACCCTTGAATTGATTACAAGCAAATGCCGGGCTGAATGAGATTAATTATGTAGGACATGTTCAATGACAGAGAACTATGACCAAACCTAAGGAAGACAGAGAAAACCACACACATGGAAAAACTCCAAGACAAGAAGACCTTCGAGAGATTCATTGGGCATATTAACATAGCTAAACGTATTCATTGATAATTAAACATAAGTAAGTGCTCCTCTCAGAATAGTTGCTTAGAAACTGCACAGAATGGCACTGGAATGACTGACAAGAGAAAAGTTTCAAAAATTAAAATAAACTGTCAAATAAACATTCACACAGAAATACTCAGTGATTAGTGAAGAGCTAGGAACTAAGGACTGTATCTTCAAAACTGCCTAAGTTGTTACTGCAGACACTGAATTCCACTTTCAAAGTTAGGCATATAGCAATTGCAGGGATGTGGATACCCAGCACTTACATTCCTTCTAAACACAAACTTTATAGACTATTAAGTCTAAGGTTCATCTGAATTAAGACTATTTTGGGTAATAACTGAAAATGGTTTTAAATACTTATTAAAATCCAAACAGTCAGAAAGTACAGCTATTGTTATCTTTTGTTTTAAGTAATTCAGTAAGGAGGCCATAAACTACTAGGCTATTGTAGATACCACTATGTAAACAAAGCCTCTCATTTCAGAGCATTTCATAGTACTGACAACTTACTAAGGCTCTGACTCTGCAATGTGCTTCATGCAAACAATTTTGTGCCTGCATGGAACATTTCACAGCATCAGAGGTAGCATTATGTAGAATATAGTAGATTTTTAGAGAGTACATACTTTTCAGACTACCTCTAAATAACAAAAACAACAATGAAGGATCTTATGTAAACAAAATTCAAGTGTTTTCTATTTTAAAGACAAAAGTTGACAAACTTAAGTGAGAAAAATGGAATGACTCAACCTTACCAGAGCCTGAATGAGTTATTCTAACAGAGAAAAGCCCAGCCACTTCCATATGTAAAACTTATTGCGACTACAGAGATGAAGTTGCTGCAGATGATGGGTTTCTATACAAAGGACATTATCATAACACCACACAACATGAGGTTGGAAATGCTAGGTATAACCTACAGTGCCCATTTGAGTATTGAGAAGTGCAGGAACAGAGCCCAAGGTGTTCTGTTCTGGCCAGGCATGCATGCTGCCATCAAAGATAAGGTATCCAAGTGGAAATCTGCAATAAATACAGGAAACAAAAATGCAAAAAAAACCCACTGAAACCACATGAGATTCCTAATTTCACTTGGCCCAAGGATCAAGTTGAACAAAGTGGGAAAGATTATTCCTTATAGGTGAATTAATAATTGGGGATATATGTTCCTTGGTTTTGTTTTTAATAATTTAAATTAGACTTTCACACTAACTTACAATTTAAGAACACATTAAAAACTACAGTTTGTTCAGTTTGTTTTATCACAACACTGCAGATAAATTAATAAAACACTATCATTTACAAATGGCTCACTCTAGCAATTTTTAACATTTCTGCAAATACATCACATCTGGTCTTTGCAATCACATTTTCTGTACACAAGTTAGCTAAAGCATCAAGAAATTTCAAAAAGCATCTGCAGATTGAAAGGATACATACTTAGCATCAAAGGAGTATTTCAATAAAACACAAGGTTACTTAATAGGCTCAACAACCTCAGTATTCAAGAAAAACGGTAATGACAACTTACTATTAAGTTTCTCGTGTAGAAAAAAAGACATAACAGGGGTAAAAAAGTGGTAGTAAGAATGGAAATGGTTATTTCTTTTGCAACAAAGAGTAATTTTCCAAGATAAAAGTGAGTGAAAACTATATAATGGGTCTCAGTCTTGCTACAGTCTTACAGGAAAACAAATGTAATCTCAGCAGGAAAAGGGAAGGGAAGAGTAGGAAACAGAAGGCAAGGCAAGACTAGGCAAGGGATAAGACTTCTGTGCAGATGAAGCAACAAATGTACACCCAGAAACATCTCAAGTGGAAAACACAGGATGCAGATGAAGAAATCACTTCAGCAGCTAAACAGATTTCTGCAGAAATAACTGGTTTAAGCACATAAAGTACATAAACTGTATACTGGGAGAGCTATCAAGTTTTAAAAGTATAGGTACTGATCAATGTTCAAGAATGCTGTGGTTACCTAACAAGGGAAATGTTTCTATGGTGTTTTACTAATATAGCCTATGAATTTTTATTTCTGTATTTTAAATTTGGTTTTGGAGAAGGGCTATTTGTTTCCAAATGACTAAAGCAAGGAGGAAAATACTATTTTTTCCCACTAATATTTTATTTCATATATTTATCAGAATAAAAACAATAGAAGCTTCTCCACTCCTGGGAGGGTATCCCTTTTTCTCTGTTCTTGTCAAGCAGATTGCAGTAAAATCACATCAATAAGAATAAATAACAGAGATATTAGTAATATGGAAGAGTTTCCCTAGAAGTATGAGGTAAGGATATCCTTTCTGTCCAGAAAAAAATCTGTATTGCATGGAGTAGATTTTCCTAGAAGAGTTGTGCCTAACAGGGAGAGCTTCAGAGAAGTTCACTCTTCCATCTGAACACTGCTAGGATGACACATCTAGGAACAGGGAGACAAGGATGAAAGGAAATTAAGAGAAAGAGTAGAAGATGATCACCAAGAATACGGAAATTAAGGCAAGAGTGATCCGGAAAAGAGATGGAGGCAAAGAAATTCCAACTCACTTCATTGTGGACAACATGCAAAAATATACTGAACTCCTCACTTAGAGTTAAGAAGAGATGTGGAACACAAAAGCTTTCAGGTTTCATTATAGTGAGGGAAAGGAGGCTGTACTCCTCCCTGTAAGTGCCACAGGGAAATCAAAAGACATCCACCACGGAAAACAAAATCCATACGGGTGCTTTGGAACTGAAGGACTGGGCATATTACAGCAGTACCAGAGAAATATCCAAACTTGCAGGCACCTGCCTGAACCATGAATCTTTCTGAGGTTCAGATTAATTTTTAATATAAGCACTAATGGGATTTTCTGGCAGAAATTTCACCCAAAGAAATAAGGGTAAATATTGACAGTGTGATATTTACTTCCATAGTAAAATCAAGCTAATACATAGTTACCTATGGCATTTGAAAAACCATGATTATTTTTACATCAAAGTAGCACTAAGCAGAACTAAATAGAACTACATTTCTGTGAGTCTCTGGTACCCAAGCTCTCTGGTTCCCTCATTGGCAGGACACTGAGTAGGAATGTTCTCAGTCACTATGCCGCATTTGGGCTGGGATTGATTTACTGATGATCAAAATGTGTCCTTTTAAAAACAATAATTATTTTAGCTTTGGGTTGTTGTTTGGTTGTTTGTGTTTTGTTAAATTTGGTTTTGAATAAGATTTAAAGTGCTTCAAAATGTTAGGTTTTAATAGCATTTATAATTCCACAATGGGATTACAGTTTTGAAGTAATTGTAACTGTTAGAAAAACATGCGTGATAAGGAATAGATAAGGAAAACTGATAAGAAAAAGTCCCTGGGGAAGATTAAACTGGATTTAACTTATGAATATTTTAATACTGGTAGATGTCACTGGATGGGCTGTTAATTGCTTTTCCATCATAGTTAAGTTTACTCATGAATATATTGTCCCTTTAAAGATTATTTGCTTGTCAGAAGTACTATAAACAAGAATCTGAATCCTTGCAAGATACTCATTTCTTCAGAGAGCCTTAAAGCTGTTGACCTCTTTTTTTTTTTTTTTTCCCTGATTTTTTGTCAGCAGGAGTAACTGAAAATTAAAGTAGAAGAAATTCTTCTGTTATTTGGAGCTCACTGACCAGGATATGTAACTGCTTTGGCCTGCTGATAAATTAAGAACAAAGACTCTTTTGTTTCCACTTGAGCTTTGGGTGAAAGTGGAAAACCACACAGTCTGCATGGTAAACCTGAGCCAGAACTCTTACAGGTGAGAAGCAAGTATGGCAAGGTATAATTATCCTGACCTTGGAACAGTTTAATTGAAAGCTGCAACATTATTATTCTGGGAACCAGGAATGTGGGTGATGGAATCCTGGAGCCACAACTAACAAAAGGCAAAATGGCAAGCATAACTGCTAAGAGAAATAAACTTCTCTCTAGCCTCTCCAGATTCTCTGTATTATTTTGATTATGAATATTATCTGATGTATTATTCATGAATGTTTTTTGAAACATGTGCTATTTTATATTTCAGTTGGGGTACCACAAGAATCAGTGTGTTAGGAAACTTCCCGTTAGGAGGCTGCATTACACATTACTTGTGTGTGTTGTACAATACTCACAAGGAGCCTGATCATGTATTGGTAAAATGTGATATAAAGGCTTTAACAGCACATATGTGATATTTGCTACATGGCAAAGCCATAGAAGTATTAAATCCTTCCAAACTATTCACTCCAGAAAAATGATCCCTATGCTTCACTATCACTTCTACTGCACTCTCACTTGTTCTCTGTACCCCACACATTAAGCAAGTATTTGCCAGAAATTTTATTGAGGTTGAAATCTTCATGGAGGACTGGAAACAACTACACTGAAAACCTGAACAAGGATTAAAAGATGAAGAGATGAGAACAGTACAGATTGGTGGGGACAGGACAGAAGGGATCTCAGCTTTGGATATAGGCAAAAAATGTGTATACATTTCCCTCTACAGCCTGGGGCAGGAGCCAAGGTTACTGATTCCCACTACTCCTGTGCTGTCAGCAAATATGCATGAAACATCCCAGCAATGCTCCCCAGCTCCTCCTGGTGCCAGTCCCTGCAGACCACTAACCCTTCAGCTGCTGTTTGCTATGACAGCAGTCCAGGTGATCTGTATAGCAGATACCAAAAGTTCTCATGGTGGCTGCTGGCCTGACAGAGAGCCAGTGGTATCCCTTATTATGGAATGGCTTCTTTTCATCTTGTTCTTTTTAGAAACAAGGAAATTATACTCCCAGACCTCATACACAGAAATATAACAGATGTAAATGAAGTACTTCACAGTTCAAAAATTTCAAAATCGAATTCGCTTATGCAGCTTTGGTTTAGCTGCTTTGTGCATACACATTACATTTACATGATCACATCTTCTTCCATCTTAAGCAGAGAACAAGAGCATAAATGAGAGTTGTATAAAGGCTGCCTCCTTCCATAGGACTCCTACTTCGCTGCTTTCAAATATATGTGAGAAATGCTAAGATGCTTTATTTCTGTCTCTGTACTAGCTTCACAGGATGTAGAGACAGAGGACAATCAAAATATAAATGTGATGGAGGCCAGAGATGGGCTGATCAGACAAGGAGCTTGAGACAGGGAACAATTCAGAAAAAATGAAGAAAAACAGGACAGAGCAAATGGGCCAAGTGAAAGCTGGGACTGATCAGTTTTGGGGTAGGAGAATGGACAGTCTGGCAGTTGTGAAACACTGGACTCTGCTCCACTTTTTCTGTAGAGTTCATCCCTTTCCACAAAGGGTCAATTACTCATCATACAGAACTGCTGAATTCCCACAGCTCCAAGCAAATTCAAGGGTAGGCTTTGACCCTATATAGTTCTCTATAATGTGAAGAACTCTGACAAATTGAGTCCAAAAAGTATCCAACTGAGCAAACAAAATCATATGCCTAATTTTTCTGGCTCTAAAATGAGGATAATACCAACACTGACTTACTTCAGAGTAAAACTGAAGATGAAAATAAATTAATTCTTTTATAACTGAGATAAATTAATTAGGAAACACTCAGATGCAATGGTAGTGATAAATATGGAGTGAATTAGTAGTTACATCTTCAGAGTGCTGTCTGAGAAAACTGTAGTGAATAACAGACAGGGTCTCACATGGGATAATAATGAGGAAGAGAGAAGAAATTCATTAGTTGCTTATGCAGTGATTACTGTCTGTCCTGTGCAATGATTTACTCTGCTACACCGTGGAAAAACATATGATCAGAAAATGAAGGCTTGCCATATAATGCAAATGCAAAAGAGAACTGAATTAAGTAAGCCTGCTTAAAATTCTGGCATTTTCAAACTCAACAGAGTTTTATGTGTTCAACAGGTATAATGATAACTGCTAAACTGATAATGCTAAATGCTAATAAAAAATAGATCCTAAACATAAAAATAAAACTTTAAATTAATATTTTTCTCTTTACTTAGCCAAAACTTGAAATAAGCAGAGAGAATGGCATGAGACAAAAGTGAGGTCTCAAATTTAAGTGTTTTATTTTTCTTCCAGGTCTCTACTAGGTAGGCTTGACTGTAGATATTTGAGAAAGGCAGAGGAGATGAGATAATTCAGAAACACCTTTCTAAGACAAGTAGAAACTTTATAAAGGTTTAAAGCAGCAAAGTATGTGTTTAAAATATTCATGCTGCCTCAAGAGCCTTATTTGTGTTTTGCTTATGCATTTACATTTCCTTGAACTTCTAGCACTTGACCCATCACAACCCAAAATCCAGGTCCAATTCAAAGTTTCTCTGGGGTGTGCATATCTTTCTCTGCTTATACTTAAATGTTTTCCTTGATCTCATTTACATCCCATCTTGCATATCACATAGCCTTCTGGCAGCATATACCAGCATGACCTAAGCTAATTGTTTCAAACATTATTTTTGACTGTCTGGGAAATAAACTAAATTTCGCACCTATTGTTTATATCTAGCAACTAGACTAGCTAAGACTAGAGAGTAATACTACTCCAGCAGTTTTCTTATACTTGCTTTCTTATTCTTCTCATGGTTTACATCAAGATTTTTTTTTTTTTTAAATCAGGGTATGCACTAAACTCAAGAAATGTTATTTAAGGCACTTGTGTATTGTCAAGATAGAATACTGCTTAGCATGGCAGCGTGAGCTATCCTTTCATACTTTCCCTACCCAATTTTCCTCATTTCTTGTGAAAATCTTTCCAGGTTAACCAAAGAACCAACTAAGGAGTACCACGATCTCATAGCACTAACAAATGCTATAATTCTTCCACACAGACAGTTGCAGTAGAGCACACAGTGCAGTAAGACAGAGCAAAGCTAAGTCTTACTTACTTACTTACTTCTCTAACATTCATTGTTCACAACTGTTATTCCAAAATAACTGAAAGGAATTGTAAAGAATTAATTTTAAGTGGGGGAATATCTAAGTAAACACTAAAAAATCAAATGAGAAAATGCATTAGACTGGTAACGATACAAAGCTGGGGAAAATTATGCAAGCATTTGGGAAAAACAAATTGTTTTCTCTTCCCTCCAATCTATGTCTGAGAAAGTACAGCACTTTACTGCTTGTGTAATCAGAAGGCTTTCATCAGTCTAATTGTATGAGAATTTTCTGTTCTAATTGGCAAATTAAAGTTCAGAAAAAAATGGAATAGAAATTTGAACATTTAGATGAAATTCCAGAAGTTCTGACTTTTCTGCATCCCTATACGTGAAGAATAGACAAAAGGAAATGCTACGTCAACAGACCTATGTATAGAGCCCCCTGTATGGAATTTCTCTAGACACTCCAATGCATGTCCAAGCAGGATCAGCCTTGTCTGCAGCAGCTCTCCAGACAGCATTTCTAATTTCTGATACAACTATACACAATTTTCAGTCAAATATTTATAAAGAAAATATTTGTTCTTTATATCTTACTTGAGTTCCTGTGAGCTTGTGGCCAGCATACTTCGAATGCTTTTGTCAGCCAAGGGACAGCCAGATAAACTGTAAAACATGGCAGGACATACAAGTATGTTAATCTTCTCATTAACTGAACACTCCCAAACAAACACAACATAAAAATTAAAAAGTAAAAGTTTGTAATGCAGAAAAGCGATGGGGCAAGTGCTGTAATATTGAATTCTGTAATATAGTTAACCCTCTGAATATATTCAGTTATCAACATTACTTCCAAAATTACATACTGTAAATGTTCTTGTTTGTTTGTTTGTTTCTCTATGAACTAGAAAGATATAACAAAATATTTGAGATTCCTGGGTTAACTACTTAAATGCTCTAAGAATACTTTGGAAATTTTAGTAATCTATTTAAAAATAAAAGACGTTTATACAACACACAAATTAGCATGCTTTTAAGATCAACATATATTACTCAAAGGGTTAACACATAGTTCAACGTTTTACTTTGACAGCATTGTTGAGGTAAGCTGAAAACAATAAATTGAAAAGACAGAATCCACCATGAAAAAAATGAAGTCACACCTTCTATGTGAGGCGTAATTACCAGTCACATGACCACTCCCATCACACCCTGGTGTTGGACATCTGCCACCAAACAAAAACAAAAACAGCCAAAATAGTAAGTATGTTTAAAAAAAAACTTTTAAAAGTTTCATTGTTTCCAGTTTAGCTGCAATGACTGCAAGGGATTTTAAGCATCCTAATCGAAAAGCTGCAAAATGAACCGGTTTAAATGAAAATGGCGTCTCAATACAATATAGCATCATTAAGAACAAGCAAATACACATTAGCTTATCACTTTACTTAACTGGCAGTTTGAAACATTTATATGCTGCAAATGTTGCATGCTCATACTGCAAGGCGTATATGTATTCGTTGGTTTAAAAAAAGACAAAGAGAGAAGAGGTTAAAAGGAGAAAAATAATTTCACCTCACATTATGCTTACGTTATTAAATCCTTTTTGCTCTCTTTGCATTGAGGGTATTTGGGTTTAGGACTTGGGATTGTAACTTCACCAGGATACCTTCTTTCTTCAAGTGCCTCTTGGAAAGGATCCAAATCTTCCGGCTACAGGCAAATATATACACATTAATTTCAACTGGATAAGGTTACAACACACATAAAACAATGCAAAACAGAGTCATCAGATGGTATCTCCTTATGCTATTCTGACAGAGGAAATTAATGAAATTATTTTGTATTATTTCACCAATTGAACTTTTAAATAATTTGATGAAGATTTTATAATATGTGAAATACATAGTTTACTTATCTAGAAAAGAAAAAATGAGGCCAAACCCCAGCTTGTTTTCTATAGCTGTCATATTATTTTGCTCTAAAAGACTGTTTTTTCCCCTAAAGTCATCACAAAACAGTGGAAAGGCAAAAAAGATTACTAAATACAGTATCTTAAGCATCAAAAAGCCACCTTAAATGACATTTTTAAGGATTTCTATAATCTCAAAGATGAAAGACGAACCATCTTAATATTTACACACAATCTCAATCTGGGACAAACCTCAATCGATCTGTCTGGTGAAACAGATTGATATAATTTGTAATTAACTTTACTGATGTATTCAGAAATTCAAACCTATCTATTTCAGGAATCTAGTGACTGAATGCAGGGGTTCAGTGATTCCTGAAGATGGTGCTATAAACATCACAGCAGAGGTAGGGAGTTCTGCTTGCTCTGAAAGAATCCACGGCTTTACCTCACATTTCCTTTGACAGTGACAGATTTCCTGCCAGCTTCAATGAAATTAATAGGAAAACTGTAGGTACCACCAAAGCTACATTGGATTCAGGGTATCTAGTGAAAATGCTACTTTGTTATGTATTTCAAAGATACTGAAAATAGTTTTATGTTTTGATTAAAATTAGCAAGAGATGTGCAACACACAAATGATTAGCCTAATTTTTTGTTATAAGCCAAGAAAAACCAATCTCTAGAAGTCTTCAAACAGCTAAGTTGAACTGAGTGCAGGACTTTAAAATGAACAATAGATAAGGGTTAAAACCTGACAGAGAATACAGTGGCATTGAATCTTGCCAGTAGACCTCTTCAGTGCCCTATTTATTCTACATTTTGAAAAGTAATACTAATTCACTAACATATTTTCTTTATTTGCCTCTTCTGTTTAAAGGGTTTTGCTGTTGTCTTGGTATTATGAATAGAAAAGTAACATTGATTTCTAATATACCTTCACCATATTCTGGAAAGAATGCATTTCATTACTACAGGCCCTTATACACAGAGCTATCAAGAGCGTGTAAGTAACCTAGAAGATCAGTTGAAATGGTTGAAAATTTACATTATATTCTGCTGCTTTTGTTTAAATTGATTTCTAAGTAATACATGCTTTCAAATACTGAGCACATCATTTATGGTTTTCAAATTCAGGAGAGTATCTTGTCTTCAGAGCTGATTATCCCAGTACTGCTCAGTTATGTCAACTTGCTTAGATAGAGTAACATAATCTGGATATAGCAAAGCATCTTTACTGCAGCAAATATTTGTTAACAAGATGATCCTGTTAGAAAACATGATTCACATTCATGGTTCAAATGTTGTCTTATAGAACTTAGTCACAGATCAGATGTGTGCCAGCATGATACAGTCCTAAAGATTAACCAACAGAAAGTCCTTTTTGTCAAAATCCACCAGTTTTATCACTTACTAATTTTATTTCCTATTTTCCTCCAAATGTTATAAAATTAATTAATTACCAAAATTAGACTGCAACAAGAACTAATAGATGAAAAAGACATACATTAATCTCTTTGGAATCATCTTCATCTATCCTACTTGGCTTCATTTTAGTGTAGTCCACTGGCAAGTCCCAGCAGTCACCCTCGTTCAGTTGGTAACACCGGTTATTCATCACGGCTTGCCGTTGTGGGGACATGGGCTCCAGTGGTGTCAAAATGGTACAGCAACCATCTCGCTGCCTCTGCTTGTTCATGCTCAGATCCAACGTCCCATTTTCATCGACTTCCATATCAGGATTCTGTCAAAATAAGAAAAATATTGTTAATTCGGCTTCACACCAGCAAACTGCTACCTCTTCTTCAATCTGATTGCCTAGCAGTGATAAAATGCTTTTCCATTCCTGTATAGATTGTGAGCATTGAGCCCCCTCCTACACATAGCATGATGCTGTTACACAACATTAATGCTGTTAAAGTAGATTTCTTCCTGAATGGTTAATGTGATGTTTGGGGGAAAGGGGGAGAGTCTTCAGTACCCCTCCTGCCACCCAGCACATAGGTGCAAAATCTGGTATATAAAGGAGAAATATCTAAAGGTACTTTCTGTTCTCTGTTCTCTTTATGTTCCTGATTTATTCTGCGACAGGTGAATACCTATGAGGCAACATCTGCATAGTTCTTGTTTTCAGTCTTGACACTTGTCTGGGTGACTGGAGTAACAAAAACTAGCTAGCATCAAATAATCTTTGCTTCTTTGTTTATTTAACATTACCAGTCAATGCTTGATTTGATAATGTCAGAAAATAGAACAGGCAGGTAGGATACCAAAAGAAGTCCTTTTGGACACCATTTGCCAATGAGTACATGCATTCAAATTTCACAGCACTTTCCCTGCAGATGAACACATACTAACATTTCATGTCTCTATCTTTGTAATAACGTGTCAGTTTCTGTGACAACTGAATCACTGTAAAAATGGGGCAAGTATGGGCTCTGACTTTTTCTTTTGCAGAAACAAAGGGTGTCTATTATATTGGATGAGGAGAAATAAGATATTTTAAAATGAACACAAAATGAAAAAACCTAAGGACAGATAAAATAAAAATGCCAACAATTAATCCCTCATCTTTCCAGAACTTAAATGTTTCATGAGAAATTTGGTTTCAAAACTAACATTAATGCGACCAACTCCTCATATGTCTGGTGACTTTTCCTCATCTTCAGTAATAACAGAGCTGCAGGAAAGCACTGTGAATGCAAATCTCTCCTTCTGAATTACTGCTTTTTGTCAGAGCTTATATCTAATTGCTCCTATCCTGCTAATTTAATTTAGAAAATACTTGTTTATCTTCTCAGATTAATTCCTTCTGTCTCAATATAAAGTGGCACATTAGGAAAGAGGCCCTTTCTGGTTTAGACACAGAAGACTTTTACCATTTTATTCCAGCTTGTCTCATCATGTTGATATAGAGAACAATTGCATTTATTTACATGCCAGAAAGATATTTCCCTCTTGAACTGTATTAAATGAATTAATATAAAAAGCAGCATTTGAAAACAAAGTAGCCAGCCACTCTGGCTTAAATCATGATTATTACTAATACCTACTGCTACGGGTTTAGTTTGTTATGAATGATCAAGGTGCTTTACACAATAAGGGGAAAACCTTTGCTATATGTAGAACAACAGAACATGTCTGCCAGCTCAAAAGCTCCCTATAAGCACAATAAAAATGTTTCCTCTGCACTGCATCTGTCTGCTCAGCCATCTAGTGGTCTCCTCTAGGCAGCACAGTACTGTTTGCTTGTGCATGTTAAATACTCATTTCTGCACAGCTATCAGTCAAAACTTACAAGTTTATAATGAAAAAAGTCTCCTAAATCTTTAATGAATGTTAATAGAGCACTGTTTTTTGCATAATACAGAAAGCTTAGTTGTAAAAGCTTTTGTTTGTATCTGTATAACCATTTTATAATATACTGAGGCTTTGTGAACATACAGAACATTAGTGACCCCTGCAATACTGTTAAGCACATTTAAAGTCACCTGCACCAGATGATTTGTTCATTCCAAATGTATTATGCAGTTGCTTAAGAACTGTGATATCACAGACAGGCAAGAAATTGTAACACACAGGACCATAGGTTTCTTTTTACTAAAGCTTAGGTTTCATTTGTGACTTTTAAATGAAGACACACAGTTAAATCTTAATCTTTTCACAAAATGAATTAATCAAACAGTGTTTAACAAAAAAAAATCAGTAGTGCAATTAATAACACTTGAGCAATCCAAATATCTTTTATAATTAGAGACAAATAAAAAAAAGGAATACATATTATCAGTATCACCCGTTTATAAAACCCTTGGGATTTTCTGGGATACTTGTGAGCAATTTGTATCTTCCTTCTTTTTTTTTTTTCCTTCTTGCTTTAGCAGAGCCACCAAATTATGTTAATTTTGAGGGAAAAAGAAAGGCAAGATGTACTAAAGCTATTCTTCTCTCTATCAGGGTCACAGAGCAAGTACAGTTAAGAGAAATCTTCATCAACAAACAGAATTACTAATTTTTACCCTCGCACAGAGATCCTGAGGCTTAGTGGAGAGGTTCTGAGGCATCTCCCTGCAGCGAGTGGAGAGATTCAGAATAGCAGTAGCAGCCATGTGCGCTGCCTCCATGTCATGAGTATAGTCAAAGCTGCTCTTGCTGCAGGTACTGCTGGCACTGCTGCCTCCACCACAACTCATATTGCTGCTGCTGCTAGGGGCATAACTGCTTGTTGTGCTGCTGGTTGGACTCGAATTCTTACAGTAGCGTTTAGCTGTGGGAAGAAATATGACAAGGATGACTCAAAAGAAGGAGCATTCTGCATAAGTGAAGAGAAAAACAAACTGCTGGAGGTGAAATTTATAATGAGGAACAGTAACCAATGCCAAAACAAAAAAGAAAGCCTGCAATAAGAATGATGGCTGTATTTCTTGATTTTGGTCTGTGAGTTTTATATGCTACATGTGTGAATTTGTATGAAATAACCTCCAGTAAAAATCTGCATGATGTGATCATGAATCGTTCTGACAAACAGGCTGGATTTAGAAAAAAATAAAAACACAGAAACACTGCTTTTACCCCACATATATAGTCAGACAGAAGGTACGATCTGCTCAGCTCGTTCATTTTCATTAATGACAGGCAATGTAACACTATGGGACCTCTTCCTATTTACATGAGCAAACTGTTAATTTAAGGCTAGACTCCCCAGAGCTGCTGGAGATCAAGCCCACCATAACGCTGACAGGCTTGGCCTCTGGGCCACAGTGCCACCCAAATGTCCTCAAACACCCCATGCTTCCTAAAAGCTTTCCTCCTCCTACACCACAGGCAAGTATTATGGCACTGCTCATCACAAAGGAAAGGAGCACGATAGAAGGAAAAAGGTGGTTGTCACAGTGAGTTTTACCATGACTTGCACAAAGAAAGAAGCAGTGGTTGTTTAAATGGCAACAGGTACAAGTGAAATGTCCCTCCCTTTAAACAACCCAAGCACCTACCATCCTTCATGAAAGCAGTAAGGGTCAAGACACCCCTTGCTGCTCGCACCAAGGACAGTGATGCTTGGCTGTACTCTGACCAGCAGAAGCTACAGGTGGTCACAGGACAGCCAAGCCACTAACAATGCTCATGTCCAGCCTATCCAAATACAAAGTAGCACTGTAGCTGCTTTAAGTAACACTCCTTGCAGCCAAAGGTATTATAGCAATAATGGAAACCAGCCCTATTAGCCCACTTACTTCTCCAACCCCCTTCCCAAACGAACTGTTTTAAAAGTGTTTACAAAAAATGTGAGAAAGTACAAACTCACCTCCAAAATCTAAAAGTTTATGTATTTTCATAAAAAAAGTCAAGGTCAGAGGATACATACATGCATATTACAGCAACTATTTTCCCTTAAGATGTAAATGTATACTGCAGAGATCACACCTTATAGCACAGTGTAACAATAACCAACTAGCATGCTGATTAGAGACCTATACAAAAAAGGTCAGGCCTTAGCTAGAGCTCTTCCGGGATGGGCTCCATTTAAATGCCAGGCTCTTCAAGTGTATTTGTCGGAGCAGACATACATATAATAATCTGCTCCCATGAGCACAGCACATTTGTGAACCACGGGCTGCTTTGGTAGGCAGGCAGTGTTCAAAAGAAGAATCTGAAAGCAAGGTATCTCTGCTAGAGCTTATGTCATCCTCCTTTCTCTAAAAAACTGAAAAAAAATCATGACGTTATTTTTACTGCAAAGGAAAAAGTATTTCACTTAAATCATAACAGATGGAGTTTTCTCAGCAAACCATACAATGCACAGGGTGTGATTTTTTTTTTAATAAAGTGAATGCTAAACATTCATCACATTTCTTTGTTTTGAACACATAGTATCACTACTCTAGTAGGGTATCCACTAATAACAAATTTGTGAACTGTTTCTCAAGAGTTTCATTATTAATGTAGTAGTCAGTGGTGGTCATTAAAAAATCAGCATTTATCCATTGTTACTTTGTTATGGTATCCAAGACGTGAGAATTTTCCTGTACTTAAGAAGGAAATAATTGAGTAACTCAGTTTCTACTGTGTTAACAAAGCAAGCACCCTGTACCACTGAACTTGTCAAATCAGAAGTATCTTTCAAAATACATATGAACAAATAAGACTTTTGTCATTTGAAAAAAATACTAGTCTTGTAGGTCACATTTAGACAGACATAAGACACATACTAAATGGGAAATTATATATATATGAGAATGTGTGCTAAAGAAAAGGAGGGAAAGAGGCAGCTTTATACATAGAACTAACCATCAAAAACTCATGCAGGCTCTGATATGGACTCCTCTGTGGCCTTGGTCAAACTATATTATCCCTCGAAATCATTTTCCCTATAAATAGAAAGTTGCTTCTAAAATTTAGTTGTGTTGTGATTCACTTGCAAAACACTTTGAAGATGTAAAATGCTATAAGCATGCTACACAATTATCAGCTTTCAAACTACGAATAATTTAAGCAAAACTTAGAGAGAAGTGGCCATAGTTATTTTATCATTACTGTAACTGTACGTTTGAAGATCAGTCACATAAACCAGACTGTTCAGTTCACATTAGTTTTTCAGAAGAAACAAATACCATCAATTTGTAATTAACTAAATCGTGTTGTTCACTAATGAAGGGAAAGCTGCATTGTTTCAGTAAAAAATAATTCTGCTTGAAATGTTGTCCATCCCTGTGGCACCAGGTTTTGGAAGCTCTGCAGTCCATCTATGCTTTGTGATCTGGAGTGAAACCAAATGTGGATAACATCTTTCCCATTAATTAACAGACATAGGTCTAACCAGCTGCATACCCAAACAAGTACTCCAGCAGACATGCCTGGAGGCTGACTACAAAGAACCTCCCAAAATCTATAGGCTTCTTTTTTTTACTGGTTAACAATGGAGGCGTTTGGGACATCCCAAACACACAAAAGACCAAAAGAAGGTATTTGGAGTGGAATTCAATTCTGCCCAGGCACCTTCATCCCCAATACTGTCTAAATACTGAATGCAATATGTAAATTAATTACAGTTTCAACACTTTTTCTGACTTGCACAATAAAAGATTCATCCCACCTACCTTCATATATCTGACCTAGTCATTATAGGGCTCCTACACAGGCAGTGGGAAAAAACAGGAACTTTCAAGCAATGATTCACCTGACCAGTTGTAAATGAGCACTTCAGCCAATGAATCAGAGAAGCATCTACCCTTCTTGAATCTGAAAGGGGTGCCAAGCTTAGACATAGGTGCTGACATTTTGAAAGTCTAGATATGGCCAGATGAATTCCACTCCTAACATCTTCTCAGTGTTTTGATAGAAAAATCCAGGCCTACAGGCGGAATGAGAGGAACTCCTGCCATCACCTGAGCAACTGAAAGCATTGGAGTCACCTCTGCCTGCTGTGTCCAGCTGTTCTTATCTTTACTGCTGTATACCATAAGCCCAACCAATACACTATGAAACTGGTTTAAAGAAAAAACAAGCCCACAAACACACGTGATTTTGCAAGAGTTACCAGATCACCCTACCCAACAATAAAAAGTATACATTATTTTTAAGTAAAGCTTACTGGAAAAAAATAACAAAAAAAATCCGAAGGAACTATTTATGTTTGTGTCACATCCAAACACTTATTGAACATATAATTCCTTTCTCTCATGATTAAAATACAGTACTAGCTGACAACTAAAAAAGGATTGAGACATGAAGCTTCTAATTTTTCATATCTTTGGACTATTTGTCTCATAGAGTCAGAACTAAAGCACTGTTTACCTACATAGTCACACCAAAACCTTAGGCTTACTTTCAGGTTTTTCAGGATGACTTTTCAAAACTAAATCTGCTTTTATATCAATATGTTTTGCTGACATACATAATAGGTGAGTGCTCTGCACCTCCATAATGGTTATAGTAGCAACAACTAATTTTTTTTATACACAAATATAAAATCACCTAAAAATACTGTAAAGTTTCTCAAGGAAAAGTGTCTCTCTTAAGTGAAGAGAGTCTTCCTGAAATCTTCATATTCAGCTAAGTGTCAGCAAAATGCTTGTTCCATTGAAAGTCAGGGACAAAACTTTGACCAACTTCAGTGTGCCCAGGATTTCACTTCATCATTCTAAGGATTCAACTGATTTTCCTGAGGCAATTTAAGCCAAATACAACAGAGTACTTAAGAAATTTCAGAGACACTTGAGTCCAAAAGGTTTGTTAGCATACAAAGAAAACAAATTAGGCTTCATCTCTGGGACCATGTTGGAAGGTTTGTCTGACCAAACAGCATACACACCACTTGGAACCAGGTACAGTGTGTGCTGCCTCCTGTAGAGCCAAGAGTATGGAGCAAATCCATATGGAATTGGCCTTTGCTTAGCAAGCAACCTGCTCCAGCTTTAATGGGCCTCAGCTGTTCTGAGTACTCAAGAGCCCCTTATACTTGCTATAGCAGCATGAAGCACATGCAAACAGTGTCCTGCAGTCCCTGCCAGCTCACACTAGTGAGCAGTGAAGCAACTTAGCCCCAGTCTGATATCCACAAGAAATTCCTATTTATATCAAAGCTGAGTGTGCATAAAGACAGTGACCTCTATCCCTGAAAGCTTTTACTATTTAAGGCCACTGTTAAACTTTTGCTTAATGTTACACGTATTGTCAAATTCTGGCGATTTCAGAAAAAAAGGGGAGTCTGTTATTACTTGCTGAAAAAGAGGCCTTACATGAGAAAAACATGTATCATTTGCTTAAACATCAGTAATCTGATCTGAAAACAAGCTTTTTCACAGCATTCCCAGCAATACTGATTCTTTCCCTTCTACAAGAGTAGACAGAATATATACACATTTAATATCTCATTTACCTTATAGTAATGTACATCATTACCTTTCTAACCACAGTCAGAGTTACCTTTAACCCCATTCAAGCCCTTATGACACAGACAAGTAAGATGAAGATATGAGGGAAAAAATAGGCACTTTTACTAAAAAATCAGTGGCCTTTCACAAGCCTTCTCCTTTCTGCTATAGGGCAAGAACATGCCTGTTGATTCTATGAGAAAGTAAAATACTAAGATATCAGAGATATGAAGGCAATAGATATAGCAATTCCCTTTCTCCACTTAACTACTTTTGAATGTCAGATTCTGTGTTCAGGCAACAACATAAATTGTTACGTATAGTATATTGCTTTCTGTGTTCCTAAACAAAAATCTGACACCTGCCTGACATTTCTTATGGTAGTTAGTGAGAAGTATCAAATACTGTAACCAAAAAAATAAACTGCCAGCATTCAAAAAAAAAAAAGAAAAAAGTAAGGACAGTTTAGTTTTATATACATATAAACATATTTAATATATATGCATATATAAATGCATTGCTTGAAAAATTCCTAATGTTGTCAAAAGCTGCAATCCAAATCCTCCTTCTTTATCCTGCTGTTCATTTTATTCCCCTAATAAAAATATTCTTGCCTGACTGACCCCATCCATTGTTTTCTCCTGAACTGAAGCCAATTTCAGCCTATTCCTAAACATGTTACTTATGATAGGTTTTCCAGTGGATTCAGCCGGCGTATTTATGAGGACAAAATAAGCAGAAATGCCTCATTAAGTAGGTAGCAGTAATTTCTGAAGTGCAATGAGACCAGGTTTTCTACTTCCATATCCCCACTGAGCAAGTATGTTATCTTTTTGGGTTAACTGAACTACTGTAGGGAGGCGAGAATCCTGATGTGACCCTTGAGGCCAGGTCTCCCAGACAGCAACATAAGGACTATCTCTATTATTTAGCTTTTATTGCCATCTCATTACATCCCAGGAGCTTAATAGCTGGAGATGTTCTTTTGCCAGTGCAACAATCCTGAGGCAAGTACCGTTTAAAACAACACTTTTTTTAAAAGGCCTTTCAAATCACTTACACACGACAGCATTCCTCATAATACTGTATGAACATGAAAACATGTCTTATTTGTATGATGTTTACATATACAACAACATGATTAACTGCAAACTTGTCTCTCATGTATAAGAGTGTGCACCTCCTACCATCATATCCTTTGGGGGATATATCCCTGGATTGCACCTTGGGAGCTATGGCTCTCTTGCCATAGGCATGGTTGTCATAACTGTTATATTCAAACGAAGTCTTAGAGTATTTCTCTAGTTCCTTGGCCAAGTTGGAGCGGGGTGTGGTGGTGGGGACATTGTTTCTGTAGCCATACTGAGGGATCTCCAACTGCTTAACAAAGCACATGGGCCTAGAAATTAAAGATATGTACAGTTTGTTAGATGCAGTTCAGTTTACTATGTCTGTGCATAATTTATAGTTCAGATTAGAAAATCTTAGTTATTTCTTGTACTCAAGAGACAGCAATATATTATTGCATTTCCTTAGTTTGGTTATTTTCAGCAGACAAACAATATATATTTTCTTGAACAAAGCCTAAACAAAATTAATTCCAATATCACTAAATGTATCCTGCAGCTAAATGTATTTTAAAATTCTGTTTTAAAATACTTCAGGGTTTCCCGTTCCCCATGTAATTGCATCACACAAAAAACATTTTTTCTTTTGGGACATGAATTTAAGAGGGGCAAGCAGACTGACAGAAGAAGTTTGGACAAATTCCTTTAAATGTCAAGAAGAGAAAATAGAACTAGAAGCTCCACTTAATTAATGGGGTTTCCTCTGAATTTCTTTCAACAGAATTGGATGCTTTCCTGTGTGCTTTCAAAAGGAACTACTCCTGTTTCATCCCTCAATATACAAATCCATGCTCATCTTGAGAAATACACAGGAGAGTCTCAGAAGCTCTGTTGACTCTGAGCTGCTGCCTTGCAGGTCCTGCTCACCCTCAAACACAAGGAACTGGCAGGAGCTGCGATCCCTGATACACAGATGCACACCTCAAGGAAGGTCCTGAGAATGAACACAGAATAAAACTCTTTAAGTTTAGTATCTCTTTCATTTAGGACGAGGGAGGACAGCCAGGAAAAACTCTGATGTCATTCAGCCATTGGAGAAACTCGGTGAAAGAATGCTGTAGTGAACTCCACTGTCACACTTCTTCTGCATGTGGACACAGAATTCATCAGCTCTCAGAGCAGGCAAATGAAGGTCAGATCCTGCAAACCCTACCTAGATAAGAAAATGTTATCTGACTGGGTCATAGGAAGTGACTGCTACACAGTGCTGCTTGTCTACCTACTGCATTTAGCAGGAGGTGAGGATGATGAACAGCACACCTGAGGTGCTTCTGCTGAAATCAAGAATCATATAATAAAGATTTTTTTTTCTTCTTTATTGTATTTTTAACAGTCACAGGAACATAAATTCAGTTGAGACCAGAAGTATCATCACGCTGACTGACAAAATGAAATGTGATAAATAGTAAGAAATAGGTTTTGAATATGATATCATGGGTTTTTTTGTGAATGAATTCATTTTCATAGAATTTAGTCAGGATATTTATGTAAAGATCACCCAGGAAATCACATTAGTCATACTACTCCCTTTGATTTATGGATGCTCATTCCTTTAGACACTTCTTCCTCACAAAATACAGTGGGCTTATTTATACCATGAGCTGATACGAATAATAGTTTGCTCCTGTCTCAAGATAATCTACATTTAGCTAAAAGCCCTGCAATTCAGATCCTGTATATTCAATGCAAATCCAAAATTTCAGTGGAACATAAGTCCTACTAATGTGATTTCTTTTCAAGTAAGAACTTTAAAATGCAGGTGGGATGGAAACTGGGATGAAGACAAATATTCAAGATTTACTCTTAAAACATTTCTATCTGCCCATCAATTGCCTGCATGCAAATATTATAAATAGCTGCCAAATTCTTCATCTTTAACACTTCAATGACTTCAAGGTAAAAGGGAAGCAGGAGGCATGATGAAAGCTTTATTTGAGTTGCCTATAAAACCTGAAACACAAGGCAGCTCACAAGCAAAGTTGAGATTGCAGGACAACTTCCTAGGGAGCTACTGGCAAACCGGATGCCGCTTATGAGCACCTGCCCGCTTTCTATGGCAACTGACTTCAGTGGCTTCCCTGTAACGAGCAGTGGTAAAAGCCACTGCATTTTTGATATGTCTTTTTCCATCAAGTGAGAAACTGTTCTATTCCCTCAAAGAGTAGCTTGTTGGGTTTTTTTAATTAATGGGATTTGAAGATCTTTCTCTAAGAAATGTGTCTGGGATGTTGAATGCCAAGTTATCCAAACTGAATTAAGGGCATTAAAGATAAGGCCCATCAAAAACAATCTTAGGAAGGAAAGCAAAGTAAATAGGAATGAAGAAAAGTCTTTTGAAGATGTGAACTATAATTCTACATTCTCAGGTGAACCATAATTCCATGTTCTCTGCTCTGTGAAGACACTGGTTTATGAAAAGATCATCAAGATTAGATGAACTTTTAAGACAACACTCAAAGAATGATGTTGATAATACAATAGAAAACTTTCTTTTTAAGCAGCCCTATCAGTTTTTAAATCTATAAGACAGCTAAATATTAAGAAACCTATGGGATAAATAGGAAATTTTGGGAACTAAAGCTGCAGCACTTCCTCCACGCTCTTTGAGGCAGCTGAAAGGGATGTACCTATCCCAGCCCACAGATATTGCAGTATCCATGGAGAAATTCTGCAGCTCTTGGGGCATCATGAGCATAAGGCTGGTACAATCATGCAAAAGTTTAGTTCCTTTACATGTATCCTTCACACTTCAGCTCCTTAGGAATAATATTTTTTCCACCCACATATCTCAGAAGAGGAGACAATAGCACAAAGCTGGATACAGCTTTGGGTAAATGAGGAGTCATATATGGATGAAGAAAAGGAGTATAATCATATAAAATTGGTTGAAGGTCCTTGCCATATAAAAATTTAGGACAATTTTTCTCTCTTTCTGTCCATCCTTGCAGAGAGTGGGAACAGAGACAAAGAACTAAGCCTGATGTAATTCTGAAATCTACTCTACACTTGGCATTTTTCCAAGTGTCCTGCCAAAAGGTGTACTACCAGTTTGGTAATGCACATAGGGCTTCTGGTTTAATTTAAACTGATATTTACTAGTAAAAGCCTGCTGAAAAAACCAAGACTTACCGGTAAATATTAGTTTATTCCCAAAAGATACCAACTTTTTTCACACTGTTCTTAGACTTTGCACTCCAGCAGTCATCTTTACACCAAACAATGCCTAAGACAAAAATGAGCTTTTCAGCTTTACATGTATTTGCCAAAATAATTACCAACCCTCCCCCATGAAAATTGAGTGGGAAAAATACACTGTGAGAATTGGATCCAGAAGCCCTAATTCTAACTCTTCTTTAAAGGAGATATATATGTATATACAACGTATATAAATATAAATTCTCAGATTAGGTGAATGTGTGATGAATTCTGCATAATAATAAGTATTATAGTGATTTCTAATACCTTAAAACCCGATCTGATGCCTGGTTTGATTTTGACACATCACAGTTCTGATGCTTCTCTTGAGCTTTAGCCAGTTTCTCTGCTGCAGCAATAGGACATCCAGAGAGGCTGCAATTACAGAAAGGAAATTTAATTGTCTTGTCCTGCACAGTTTCACATTATAGCACTGATCCAATTATTCCTTCTCCTCCTTAGCCAGCATCAGGAAGAATCTGAAGGAAAAGGATTTCCAAAAGTGTTTTGGTCATGTGTATTTTCTCTAGGATAGAATTCCTTTCTTCTGCTTTCAAAGTTGCATGGTAGATCTTACATCTGCTCTTCTTCTCTGACTGTACATGGGTAGATTATTCATGGATGTCAGCCAGTGAACATACCAGTAGGAGAGGAGGATATAAACTGGAATCTACTGTGCAGCTCTGCTAGCAGACTTGTGACCTTTATGCATTGCCAAATGTTGCCAATGAAATGGCTCCTGAACATGATTAAATGACACCACTATATAGGCAAAATCTTGTGCTGCTTCACACCTCATTCAGTTCCACTAACTCCAGTCATTTTGCTAGGCATATAAATTTGGGCTTGGGTCTCTAAATCTACATGTCAACGATGTTATACTTAGTGTTTCTTCACGAATTTCAGCCACTAAAGTATGCTTACTAAGAGTAGATGATGTAACATGAAAAGCACTTCTGCACTGGAAATACAATTAAATTTGCAAATGCTGAACTATTCTTGAAGTGGCAATAATAAGCCTGATTCTTCTGGAAAAGATTTAGAACAGGGAAAAATAAATATATTGATGCCAGCAGATGGTGCTCTTAGTGAAGCTGTAAAACCTTGTGACCTGAAAATGGAGGGGGTTCTTTTCTTGTCATAGTCTATTGCGTGCTTATGTGACCGCATCTCTCTGTGCTCTCCGCAGGAAAAGAAATTAAAATGAAAAGCAAATCAGTGCATCTCCAGATGTTCCCTTCTTTACGTGAAATAAGTGGAAAAAAAAGAAAAGAAAAAAAAAGGAAGAAAAACAGTGAAGTCGAGAAAAATGCCCCAAAAGCTGCAGAAAGAGGTGTGCACAGACTGCAGACTGCTCCCCCAGCCTGCCCTTGCTGCTCTGGTTCTGCAGAGGGGTGAGGGGGCTCTGTGTGCTTTCGGAGTTGTGCCAGAGGGCAGCTGCACTCCACTGACATGCTCCTCCTCAGACACCTCAAATATTCTAGCACATATTCAACCAGAAGGGAATGCTACTTCAAGCAGCAGTAATTCCCATAAAGCCTTCTCAGAGGTTTTTGCTGCATCTACTGGCAGTATCACTGCAGAGAAGAAAGAGGTACCAGAGCTTACTGCAGACAGACTGGTACCCACAAGAGTCTTCTGGGAGACATGCAGCTAATAAGAGCAGCTGTAGTAACCCAGAGCTTGATAAGACTGAATGTCCAGTACCTGTGTGGTCTCTTAAGCCCTCATGCCACAATTAACAGTAAAAAGGAATTCGATAACAGGAACCTTGTATAATTCCTTTTACCCTCTTACCCACATTTCCTGGATTTTTTCAATTTTATAGATATAAGCAAGATTTTATTACTGTTCTGTGGTAAAATTATGCCAGGTGAAGAATTACAATAACATTTTGACAATTTCTAATTTGTTTGACAGAATTTAATAGGTACTAGCATCCCTTCCCTAAAAATCTAATACTAACCTTATGAAACTACAGGAAAGTTGCTTTTTTTCTTTTTTTTTTTCTTTTCTAGAATACTTCTAATAATTCTGGCTTCTCGTTACATTTTCCTGGTGTTTCTTAGACAAAATTCTCATTCAGTTTTGGCTGATTAAGGTCTTTGGGGTTGAGACTGTGGTCAGTAAGAATGCTAACCCTTACAATGTATGAGTACTTAAAATGCCGCTTCTCATGTATTAATAAAACATTTTTACAGTTAGAGTGGATTTTTTACATGCACTATAAAATAATCCCTGAAGAGAGTGAAGTGTAAGAACAAGAGTTCTTTCCTAGTCCTGATGAGGTTGACAAACTCTTCCTTCTCCCTGCAACACGCCCATGAGGAGTCACACCATTTGTTTTGTACCACTGCTGTTCAGCAAATTTCAAAACAAAAAGAAAAAAAAATCCACTCCAAAAGCTAAGGATGCTTATAGTGTCTTCTGTGGATCTGCACACTTGTCCTCCTCAGAAAATACATGAATAAATGTTACTCTTTAAAATGGATAAAGCACACGAAGCACCATCTGTCAGCCTTCAGAACAAAACAAGGACACACACACTCACTCCCTCCCACCAATGGACTGCCAGAAGGGCTGCAGTTCGGAGGCACCGTTCCCTCCAGCCTGGTGTCCAGCGACGGCATCCTTACCTTCGGTGGGAATTCCTGTTGCTATTTACGTGGCCCCGGCCTGTGCAGCCTGGTGTAGGACACTTAAGAACATTTTCATGCATGGCAAGAACTTGACAAGGAGAGTAAGAGAAAACAGCAGAGTATGAAAACAAGAAAAAAAATCAAATCCCAGTATATATGAAACCATTTTAAAACAAAGCAGGATTCATTAACAACCAGCATTCCTCAAAATACATGTGACACACATAGCCAATAAAGCCTGATGAGGGAAGTAAGAATTGTGACCCCATGCTTATTAGCACAGGGCAACAGTGAAAGTTATGGAGGTTACAGAACCTATAAACAAACACATCTCTGGTGCAGCAGTGAAGTAGAAGACGCCCAACATCTTCTTTGTACAAAACTACTGAGAAAAGATCAGCTCAACAGTCAAGGGTGAGCTAGCAACTGTACAATACAAAATTACAGACTAGAATAGTTATTTCAGGAAATGCATGTATTCATAATACATAGCTATAAACACAGTATCAAACTCAAGAGCTGAAAATCTGCTCTCAAATTATACTGGTAGAACACTGAATTATTTGAAACACACCTCAGTACAACCCGGAACAGAATTTAACCCTAACTATAAGGCAGCCCAATTGAGCAAGGGGCCAGTTCTGCCCACTTCCACATAGATATATCACTCATATCTATATGATGAGCAGAATGGGTCCTTTAATTTTTCACCTGTATTTTCTACAAATGTGAAAATTGTAATGGACAGATTTTTCTTTTAAAATACAAAGAACCAAAAATAAGTACTTAAAAATTGAGGGATGGCAAAAAAAAAATATGAAAAAGAAATAAGTGGTACAAGCTTAAGCAAGTAAACTGATTTACATCTGCATCCACTGCAAGCTGGATGGAAAATGTACTCCAAGTCTCCTCAGAGCAATACTCCTCTAAATCATAAAGCTCATGCTATTAAGTGCCAAATTACCAAGAACTTTTTGGGAACACTGAAGGGTTTTTTATGACATGAGACATATCTGAATCCATGTCTTGAAGCTGGATTGAAGTACATCACTGAATGGAAAAAGGCCATCCAGGCCTTGTAAAGTTCTGGTTTTCTCATACAAGAAGTTAGTCTGGAAGCCTGTATTCAGTTCTCACTCAAAAAAGATATAATAAAATCAGTAGATACCTTGACTGAGTTAAGAACTGAATAAAAGCTGTTCAGAGACTTGAGAATTAAACCATGTATACTCATTAAAAGATAACCATCATCATCATCACCCCAGCATCAGTGTGCTAAAATGTGTAATAGATTCAAAGGCTTTACTCTGAAATTCCTACTATTCAAAGCTGTTCTTGAAACATGCTTCACAAGGCCAACATCACAGGAAAAAAAAATAGATGAGCTCACCTTTTTCATTTTAGTAGGTACAAGAGCATGCAAACAGTTTAAAGCTATATTCTTCTTTGATTTACAAAGTCTTCTAAAGAGTTTTTTATTTATCATTTGTAAAAATGATAGAACTTTGAGCAACTGAATAAATGTTTGCGTTTCAGAAAAATACAGGGTCATGGAAAGCAGATAAATTACTCTAATAATTATACTGCATTCAGAGACCAACCAAACTACAGCAGAGTTTCCTAAAGCACTTCCTCATCCCTTTAGTTTTGGAAGAAGCCACTGTACCATGAAGGAGGAGACTTGTTACGTCTGCCTCTCTTGCAGTCCTAATCTACCTCTCTATTCCTGTCCATGAGAATCTACTTTCCTTTGGAAACTGGGGACCATTTTAGTCCTGACTTTCTTTACAACATTTCTTTAAGGCTGTTGCAAATTTGAGGTTAAGTCTGTAAGTGCTGATGGACAGTGAGAATTTTAGGTCCATACGTTTCAATGGAATAACTCCATTTTAAAATTGGTGTGAAAGAGAACTGATCTTAGCTAGAGGCTTGATGTAAACCAGCACAGAGTAATTAGCTGGAACAATTGCTGACTGCTGATTCCACCAGCCAAGGAGGTTATTTACAGAAACAGAGCCCCTCTGCCTTCAGGCTGACATCCCTGAGGTCATATGGGTGAACCTCCTACGCGCAGAATTTTCTGACATGGCAGGAAGGTCCACCCATGTGACTGACAGGGGATGTTTGCTCAAAATCCTGAGTTCTCTAACTATGTAAACATTCAAATTACTATTTTTTATGCAGCAGTTTAATATAAATTATGTTTCAGACACAACAATAACAAAGGAAAGGGGTTGCAAGTTTTCCAGGAACAATTATTCCTCTACAAGACAATAAGGACAGGATGTGACATCAGCAAGCAGAAGTAAAAGCAGTGCACATCTTCTGGAAACCTTTTTCTCTGTTGACTGAATACATCTCTATTTAAAAATAACCTAGGATTCTTAAAATCAAAGAATACAGCTTTAAAAGTTGTTCTTTTAGTGTAAAGTTAGTAGAGAATGGAAATGATGAAAGGAAAAAGTATAACACAGAACAGTTGACTAAGTTGAGACAAACCATATTGAAAAATGAAATTAATTTTTTAAATAAAAAGTTTAAAAAGCATGCTAGAAAAGTTTTTGTAGCTTTATTCCCACTTTCCATGAAAGAATGTGAACTTACTTTCTGGAGGGACCCTATCTTTGTGTGGGCATCCTGACAAACTGCGGTGATGGGGGTAAAGCCCCGTTACATGGCCAGTTCCATCACACCCAGGGGTAGGACATTTGCTTTCTTTCTTTTCTGTTCTTGAGGGATCTATAATTTACAACAAATGTGTCAAGTGAATGAGGCTTTTCACATTTCTGTAAGAAGGTTCATTTAATCATGTCTTTTACTCATTGGTAAATGCTATTATGAAAACTAAAAGAAAAAAACCCCTCTACTTCTTATCACAGTTCTGTCACTTTTAACCTGTTATCTTCTTTTCAGACTGCAGGTTCCTATGATCACAGCAATATCCATTCACAGTGATTGAAAAATGACCTTTTCATAGCAAAGCCATACCACATCAATCAATGTTCTGCTGCCAAGCATCAGCTCAAGGTGTATGGTCATTTGGAAACTGTTTAGTTGGAGTTTGCCTTTTTTACATTCCTACTTGTCTCATGTACTAGGGTCTGCAAATATACTGTCATAGCACTTCAGTGTCCTGAGAGTAGCAAACCCAGCTCTTCAGCATAACAATTCCACAATTCAGTACAAACAAATCCCTTTTCCAAGGCTCAGTGAGGAAACGACTCTTGCTTTCTTTAAATTCCTTATGAAGTGGTAAAATTAGATAAATATTCCTTCCTCTTCAATAAATTATGGTGCAGTAAACACTGTAGTCAGAATTTCTGAAGGTATCACTTGCTGTGTAAATCTGGGACATTACAAATTTGCAAATGTAACATTTGAATATTCATATGCTTAAAAGGTTAATGATTTTTAAAATGTTTTTGGATCTTCTGACTACAAATCAATGAAAACTCTAACTAGACATTTTTTCAACAAAATAAAGTTTTCTGCCAATAATGTAGTATAATGCTGGTGAGATTAATCCTGAACTAGAACTTTCTCATGTAACTTCATCAGCTTATTTCCTCTAACAGAACATCTGTAAAATAACATCCCTACCCTTCCAGCCAACCATATGATACAAATTACATGTTATCATCTTGACCACATTTGCCAGATTTGGGAGGTGATTGCTGATTTTCATATCATTATTAAAGGAATAAAATTCAGGATCCTCATACTGCTACTATTTTGAATCAAGATCAACCAACATCTTTTTTAGTCCATGCTTCCATTTCATACCCAATCTGAGCTATCCTCATTTAATTATTTTATGCTGCTCTTTTCATTTCTCTGCTTCAGTGTTTATACTTTCATCTCCGGAAAATAAGATTTTGCTACTTGTTTTCCAGTAAGCTTTTCTTACATTAAATTCCATCCCAGCTCCAACAAACAGAACCCTCAATACAATCAGTGGAAACTTCAGCACCTGCAGAACTTCACATACAACCCATTCTTTTCAGAATGAATCAGAACAATCCAGAGTTCAACACATTCTGCTGTGGACTTATCTTTCTCTGATTTCTCTCTGGTAGCTTTTATATATACTTTTACTTTTCAAGTTCTTCCAAAACACCTTCATTTTGGAGAAATTCTTTAGCATGTAATGACTCCTCATGTCTTAATCCATTCTTAAACTTTAATATGATACTTAAACCGTGTCTTTTACAAAGGGAGTCCCTAATTAGCAAAGTTCTATTTTACTTAACTTGCATATTGACTGTAGAACACACTTCTTTGTTTCATGCTTTTTAATGACAAATGCACATACGGATCCATCTCCAATGTGCTATACAATTATCACAACACTCCTGAAAAGACCATAATCTTTTATGTCAGGAAATTGAAGCAAAGAGATCAAGAAGTTAAACCCAAGGCCACAGAAGGAGCAAATGTCAGAGGAGGGATTTGAATTCCTACCAGAGAGGCCTGTGCTGAGACCACTAGAACAGCAAGCCCATGGCTACACACACACAATTCTAAGCAACTCATCAAGTCAAGTACTTTGGAATGTATACAGTATTAGATAAGTGAACAGGTAATGTAAATGAAATATAAATACATAAATATAACAATATTCAAGGACTGCAAAAATGTAGATGATTAATAGACCATAATGGCTTTTCAGAGACTTTAAACTAGACAAGTTTTAGCTACTCCACATTGTCAGAACTCCACCAAAGTCAACAAAGGTATTGTAATTTAGAGCAGCTGAGGATCTGGACACTTACATCCTACAGTGTCGAGCAAATCCTCCTCTGTATTCAAGTCTACACTATAAAGTTATAGTACATATCAGATCCTTATGAGCCTTTATGGTCTAATGAGTCAGAAAAGATGCTGGATACTATTCTTAATGATTTCAAAACTTGCATAAAATTGCATTTGCACAATTTCCCATTGCTTTTAATGGAAGACATTTGAGTAAACTTTTCATAACTTTATGCAAAACACTGGATACTGTTTTGTAAATCCTCTTCTGCTATTTGGGAGAAATATTGCAGTTACTTAACTCTGTAACCTTTCCTCACTCATTGCCACAGTGGAAGTACTCCCTGAGTGAATGTTGCCAGAGGACTTTAAAAGGTTTTAAAATTCATAAATTTCAGAAGAAAGCCTGTTCAGAAAGCTTTAAATGGCAGGGGGGAAATGGTTAGCTGTCCCTTAACAATTGTTTCAGTGACCTTTGAAAGAAGAACTCCTGAAGCCAAGAGGAAATTCTCACTGCAAACACGTGTACCCAAAAAATTTCCCCTTAACCATATCATACATCTCTGTAGGTATCTCTTCCAGAAGTATTTGGAAGATAATGTGTGAGTGGAGAACAAATGATATAAGCAATTGTCTTAAAGCTTTTCCTCTCTCAATAACTACAGAATGTTTCCTTGCTTTTTTAATGTAAGGGAATATTTTTTCTTTCTTCCTTTTTTAAAAAGGTGAAGAATGATGCACTCCACAAAGTTTCCTTGTCCAAACTGCTACAGTATTTAGTCCCCTATTATCAATTCAGCCTGCAGCTCCCAAGGAACAGGATGGCTCAAGAAAGGTCTAGAATTTACTAAAATAAGAAGTCCATACATTTTTTTACTATCAGAAAGTATATAGGCTTTTTGGAGACAGCAGGTCTATATGAATACATGTTTTCCCAGGCATATATAGATTGGAAGGGCTGGACAATACTAGAGTTTAAAAGCTCTTCAAAATTTAACATTGGTTTTGCCATGTTTTTTGTGGTTTTATTAGGAACATATAATCAAAGGGAAATGCATCTTTAATTGGTCATATGTGAACAACATTTAGCACAACATCCACATGGCTATGCAGTAATACACTAACTAAATAAAGTTATCTCCCCCAAATACCCAAAGTTACTACAGCATACACTGGATCATATATTTGTGGTTAGAACAAACAAAACTTGAGTGAAATACATTGTAGTAGTGTTTAACATTGGAGATTTCCAGGCTTTTCAGAAAGACTGATCATTACTTTTCTTTAAGGCTTGGAAAAAATTATCAAAACCTTTCTCAGATCAAGATGTTGTCTGCCTACATGAATGTCACAAGCAGATCACTTTTTCAAAACAGGGAGTTATAAAAAGGAGAAAAATGCCCACTATCTCAATTGTAGAAAAGAAACCAAATATTTTTACAACAAATATAAGATGAACCCAGTCCCTGCTTAGCATCTCCCAAGAAATACCACATCCTCAACTTCCACTAAAGTCAATGGGAATCAAGGGTGTTCAATGAATCTCAGGAGGTATTGAACACTTAATACAACACAGCCCTACATGTACAGATGCAGACACATTAAAGAGGGGTGTCATAATATAAACACACCATCACCATGATCATCCTTCAAATTAAAAGGCATTCTAAAGGTAACCTTTAGTCTGTTCTTTTTTTTGTTCTTTTTTTTTTTCTAATGTATTGAATTATGGTCAAGGCAGCACCTTAACTGTTTCCACAATGGAATGAAACCAGTGAAGTGGAATGTACATAAGAAAGAAATTGCTATTGATCTCAGCCCAGGCCACACCATGCCTTGCATAGCAAATGGTTTCCATTACCTTACTATCTTACGATAATTAATGTGCAGTCACTGCCCCTATCTTATGTTATCGGTCATTTTGTTACTGTTCAATTTCTATCAGGCAATTCTACATTTTCGATGGGAGAGGCTTCATCAATAACTGTCATTTGGTGATAATTTTATAAGTCATGATGCCACCTACCCAATCCAATCTGTAATATATGCACTTCACAGCTGATTGACTACCTGCTACATAACCCCCCTCTCCAACATAGTTTGCAACACAATTCTCTTGCTTTTTAATTATTACTATAAGATATATTAAAAACTTGAGAAAAATCTTTGCCTCTTTCAACATGATCTCTTGTTTGTTTTGTTTCCCTGAGAAGTTATTTTTTAATTTAGCTACTGATATACTGGACGTGTTTCTAACACCGTAGAATGAGTTCTTTCATTTTATAATTGTAGCATGATGTTATTTTACAATTGTGTCATACTACAATATTAATAAATCTCCCATTATGTGGAATTAATAAATTAATTTCAGAATTCTATGCAAAAACTTAACATGTTAGCTTACACTTTCTCATGACAGAACATACGGTATATAGAAATATTACCTTTACCATAATATGGCTTTTTGACATGGCCGTCACTGGGTTTAGGCTTCCTGTCATCTCCAGAAAGGTGTCTTGGAGACTGTTCCTCAAATGATCTCATATTATCCCTCCTTCCAGCTTCCACTGCCATTTTTTCTCTCATGGCTTTTGCTCTCTCAGTTTCCAAAGCAATTGCTTTCTCAAGCAGGGTTAAGTTACCTTTTGTCATATCAAACACTTCTTCAGACCTATCTGAAGTAATAGAGGTGGTATCATCGTCTCTTTCATGACAACCATCCTCCTTGGCACAGCTAGAAAAAGTCCTAGATCTGGGGCTCAACTGTTCTTCAAGCCTCATTAGGTTCATCATATCAGAGTAATTCCGGTCTGGTGTTCTTCCTTGGAAGTCATCTTCTTGCCTGACATGCTGACGAGTGTTCATGTTTTGCTGTTGGTTTCTTTCCTGTGGGTTTGTCTCACTGAGTTTCCTAGCCAGATCAAAACACTGGTTCCTTAAGCACTCCAAACTGCTGAGACACACCTCTTCATCACTCTCCTCCACTATTTTTTCTGTAAGTCCATTATTCACAGGCTTCCCTAGCATTACAAAGTTCATATTCCTATTATCTTGCTGTGAAGTATTGTCTGCATAATTTCTGTCATTAATGTTTTCTGAAAGCACTACACCATGTCCTTGTGCTAATAATTTAAGGGAGTCCACTGTTTCCCTAACAACATCACTGTCTAAATCTAAACTCAGCTCACTTTTCCGACCGATATTTTCATTTTTGTCACTATCATCTTCCAGACTATTAGAGGTATTGCTGTTCATTTCTGATTCTGTCCTGGCTCTGTATGCTGCATCCTCTGCAATTTTGCCAAGATTTAACAATGACTTGGCCACCAGTTCATCGTAATTATCATACTCATCATTATTGTTATCGTCTTTTTCTGTGTCTTGCATTATTCGAGTATTGTGACAATTCATTTGATGGTCTTCTGCATAAAAAATAGAAACAAAGAAAGAAACAAAGAAAGAAAGAAAAAGGAAAAGAAAAGAAAAAAGTGGCTACAATTGGAACTGTTGTTGCAATCGCACGGACAGAAAACAAACTGCATGTCAAATATTGTTAATCAAACAGCAATTCTGTAACACTATGGCTGGCCCATGTGAACTGAATTTCTCTATCTCCCATAAGGCTATTTTTGTTTATTTGCTATTCACATGAATTTATTTCACAGAACTGATAAGAAAAAGGCAATCAAAATGCTAATTACTACTACTGCTAAATATTATGGCATAAACACTTATGTTTCTCCTTTCACTTTTATATATACAGTTTTATGGGGTTTATTACAATCACATTATACATATGACATAATTGCCTATGTTTCCAACTTTTCTCACTCCTGTATTTCCTGTAAATATGGTAGATGGCAAAGGAGTGAGTATTACTGGATTTATTCTCTTACTGATGAACACCATTCACCAAAAGAGCATACACCAAGCAGGAAAATATAACTTTTTTAGCACCATACACACCATAAACCCTAGATGACCAGTAACTACATACAAAGATTACAATGGCATTTTAATTAGTGGATCCATCAGTAGAAATCAAAATCTCTCAGTTCAACTGTGGAGAAGTAAGATTTTTAAAAGAGCTGTTACATGAAAGGAAGATAGAAGCAATTATATGCACAATATAATTTGAAGTAAATATGCTAGCCCAAATTATATGGCCATAATATATATATGATAGGTCTGTTATCTACTGTCCTGTGTACTGTAACAAAATGGTGCAGAGTTATCACATTTTACTCAGCTTTGTTTTGGTAACTGTTAAATACCTGAGGGAGAGCTTAATAAGATAAAGCCAATGTGAGGGTGAGATTCATCTCACCTAACTTTAGACTTGAGCAAGACAGGCATCTCTATCTGAGTAAGCTATTCCACGTTCCCATCCTTAGTCAGTAAGAGAAGCAGACACTTTAAGGACAGAGTCCACGTGATCTGGTTAAGATTGTCTTCTTAAGAACAAAACTAATAACCACTAGAAGTGCCTGCTTCTCTTCATTGATAACAAAGGGACTCAGACCGGCTGCCTACCTTAAAGATACCCATATTTGGTCAGATGAATATCATCCAGAGAGCATTTTTGGGTACCTCATGTTCACTCAGAAGTGATGTCATTCTCAGACCCACTCTTAAAACATATATACATGCATCTTTACTTACTAATGAACGTCCCTTAAGTTATATTTTTATTATCGGCTACCCAAGCAATATTTTAACATTTTGCATCTCAATTGGAAAAGAAAGATCCTGAATCTGTTATTACAGTGACATGTTAGGCTAGTTTTTCAGCTGGTGCAAACTGAAAGAAACCAGTAGAGCTAGGACAATTAATACCTGCTCAAGAGCTAAGTCCATCAACTTCTGATAGCAACTTTTCAGCCTAGATGTTATTTTCAACACTGGTACACCTAGAAATGTAGCATTTTCTAAAGAGTGATTCTTATGTTTCTGGTTAAACAAACTAATGTGGGAAATTTCAGGCAGTAGGTGGCTTGTACACTAACATTTTGATAATAGGAAAGAATGTTTGATAAAAATATTTTTATGTCAGTGCACAAGATAATAAATCAGAGTTTTCAATACAAAGCTCAACAGCACAATAATTAATATTGCAGCCACAAGATAGTATTCCTTCTACACAGTGGTTAGGGATCCTGGGATGATAGTAGGCTGTAGTTAAGCAGCAGAACTGGCTGATGCCTGGGCTATGCCTAGCAGAAAAAATGCTCTAATGGTAAAACATTATACTATATACATTATTTAGCTGAATACAGAGGAAAGATAATTAATAGGGAAGATTGTATGGTATTTTTACATTATAAGATATTCCAAGTCAATAGTGGGTTATCTATTTATAATAAAAGATGGTTTTATTTTAGTTTCTATGTTTCTCAAGGTCATCATGATTCACATTTATGTTTCAGAGACACAAAAATTAAGTATAGCAGAGTATCAGACTTTCAGTGTACAAGGATTGCCACTTACACTTCCTACTTTAAAAATGTCCATTTGGAATAACTGCATAGAAGGCAGCAAAGAAGGTTTACTGGATAATTAATTTGTGCTATTTGAAAAGCAAAAGTTCTAATACTCTAATAATAATTTTCTAAAGTGAAATGTACAAACAAATCCCCCATTAATTTAAATATTATAGATAAAACCTGATGCCAAGAAGACTGTTCAGTAGTAAATGCTGCTTTTGTAGGGTGCTTCTTGTAACTATACCTGATGGGCAGTCAAATATAGCAAAAGGAACATAAAAGTAATTAAAGAAGCAGTGAGCCTTAGCTCCAAAATTCCCAGTGCCTTCAAGTTTAGGATGAGGTATCTGCAAACACTGGTGAAAGCAGTGGAAATCTAGCTCCAACAGGATGCTGACATACACAGCAGACAAATGCCCTTATTTTCTCAAGCCATCCTGAGAACTGCTCAGGTACACAGTGACTGTTCTCGGCCAACTTTGAATTGTGACATTTCTGTGATTGCTTTTTAAAAGGGGGCTTTGTGTTGGTTTTTACATGAATGAGAGTCATAGAAATGATCACCAATGGGAGGAATATGTTATACTTTGCCTCCACAAGTGAGAAATAAAATATGAATCCTGTATGAGATAAGACATCTAAATTCCTTTTGAGTAGGGAAGCTGGGTGAAACCTATAACTATAGTACTTTTTATGCTATTTGTTTAGTTATATCCTTTTCAGTTCTCCTGTCCATTCAGCTATAAAATGGAGAAGAAAAAAGGTGGTGGAGAAGAAAGTGTAAAGCATTAATACCAGATGAGAGAGGTGGGAAAGTAAAATATTTAAACTGAGTTTCAATTCTCCTATTTTAATTTTTAGCCTTTTCTTGCAACTCCTTTCTTTAACAACTGTTTTGCTCATGTTTCTTATTTCCATGCAGCAGTTAATTTTAATGAAAAGGATTTTATGTATGCCATGTCATCTCCTCAAAAACAGCTGGATTCTAAACTTCCTCTTGTGAGACACCTGTATCTCCTGTTTATTAAAATTAAATTTTAAATACTCAGTCAGTTTGTGTATTAGTTAAGGGTCTTCTGGAAAGTATGTTAGACCAGCAGCTCTATGTGAACCTAAATGCCTTTTCTTTGATTCAGCTCTGTAAAATCTAATCTTTCATTTCACATTTCTGTGATTAAGATCTAACCTTTAACTCAGTAACTACCTTTACACTGTGCTGTTTAAGGGCTGGCTGTTAAATTACTTCAAAATACATAGGATAGAACATTTACTCTACCTCTTGCATAAATTTTAGAATCATTGATGAAACTGATGTGTTTTATTTGGTGAAGAGGCTGAGTTTGTCTCACAAAGACACAAGTTAGCCAATTTAGGTGAAGAATGCACAAAGTCAATATTTTCTGTTAGCTTTAGGGTTGCATGGACACGGAGTACACAACACAGATTAAAAAGAATATTGGATTATTTTAGTCCTCATCCACACAATACCACGAAAATTTAGGTATTCTTGATTGCAAAATTTGTACTTTTTAGCTCCCAGAGGATATAACAAATGACAGGAGGAAATTATAGTGAAGAATAGTGTAGAATAACTATAAAGAGCTGGAAGCCTTTAGCCATCTCAACAGAAGTGCACTCTTATTACACTGAAAAAAAGTGAATAATTTGGTTTCTTACTGCACCTTTCATCCAAGGATCTCAAAGCACTTTACAAACATTATTTTAAAAAGCCTCACAACACCCCTGTGAGGTAGGTATTTTGACCCCATTTTACAAATGGGAAATTGAAACACAAAGAAGGTGAGTGACTCTTTCCATTCCATACCAGGAGTCACTGCGGAAAAAGTACTACAGCCTCTACATCCTTGTTTCCTCCCTCTGTTCCTAACACACCCGTATTTAATAAATTTTTTGGTAGAAGAAATGGCCTGCTGGTTTTAGTGTAGGGAGTAATGCAAAACAGCACCTTCCTTTTGAAAAGGAACATATATAGCATTTAGATTGAGAGATTCTGCAGAGAGAGGCAATGATACTTCAGTAATAGCAGCTACACTCCTACCAAAGGACCAAAACTTCAGAAACAAAACTTTTCAGATCTGTGGTTCATGTATCAAATTACTCACTTTCTCCCAAGTACAGAAAAACAAGATGGCTAAGAAGCTGGACCTGTGTGTGGTCATGCAGGTTTCCTGCCCAGATAGATGGTTTCATTATCCAGGCAGCATTGCCTGCTTTAAAACACTTCACTGCTCTTGCCACTGCTACTTGTCAGTTCCTAAATGCTCAGCATCTAACACTACTGCACCATCATTTTTCTCCCTTTAAGCTGTAAGGTGAGGTGTGCAAGCACACATCTCCACAGTACAGTCTATGGTAACTGGCCTATGAGAAATATTTAGCAAGACAACGTTGGCACAAATGAATCCCAAATCTTAGAAAGTTACAGTTTCATATGGGGTGGGGGGTTGTTTGTACATTGCTTTCTCCTCTGGGAAAATCTTATGAGAAAGGAAAACCAAGAGATGGAAAATGCAGTGAGCTTTCAACTTCTTCACTCCACACAGACGAAACAGAGCACTTATGTGACTCTCCAAGGACCTAAGCAAGGTCTCCTACAAGTCTAAACTCTCCAGCTGACATGGGGTTTGGATCAGAGCCCAAGCCTTTGAATATGCCTATTCCAGGGACACACTGAACACTGAAAATGACCTGTGCATGGAGAATCCTTTCTTCATCACTACAAAAGTTTGTGACGCTCTTTTACACTCTAAGTGCTATAGGTAAAGGCCCAAGCAATTTGTTTTTGTAGTAGTTGGTTCCTTTATGGACCTTCTATACCTACGAAAGTCAAAAAGACAACTATGCACTCAGTTACTTGATTCACTCTAACTTTTACATTATATCTCATTTTTTTCCACTTCTCCCTCTCTGCCTGCTAGAGCTACTTACAATAGTTATAATAATAGGATTTACTGTTTAGACTCTCTTACCATAATGATAGTATTCAACTAATAATCAATGCTCAAAGTAAAAGAAATGAAGAGTAGAAGTCATTAAGCATGGCAAAGAAGTTCTGAGCTAAAGAACAAAGCACATCACAGTAGGAGTCAGTATTATAAACTAATAGTGAGGACAACAGTACAGCAAACCCATAGAGACTTTTAAATATACTTAATTTGCTGGCTTACCATGTCTTTTCTTTCTTATTTTTGTATTATACTTTGATCTTTTCATTTTCTATAGGTTCCACTTTTTATCTTGTTTTGCTCACTGGAAAATTAAGTACTACTTTTTATTTTCTTTTTATTTTCCCCTAAGGACCAAATGAGATCTTCATAGATCTGAACTTCTTTCCTGTTGTGGAGTGATTATTGACATATAAAAGCATTCCTTTTTTTCCCCTGATTTTTGCTATTAAAATGTATTTTATACACAATATGAATAAATTATTTTGTCATAGAATAAATTTTAAGATTTAGTTTTCTGTACAAATTGCTGTATCTTTGTCTAAAGGTATAGGTGTTTTATATAATCAATGTCCTGAAATATTCTTTTTTTTTTTTTTTTTGGCTTCTGACACCCATATGACCTATTATTATACCTCTGTCTATGTCAAGCCTGCATGACTAGCATCTCGATCTACAAATATTCACATAAAGTATTGGCAGACTATGGATGAGTCATACTTTTAAAATTTGGGTCATCTGTTATTCATCCATGTTTTTCCACTCTAAATGCCTATAAGCTACCTGTATCAGTACAATTTTGGAAAAGGATCTGAGGATATATGACAGCTCCTCTGACACGACCATGACTGAGGTAATTTTGCTTCAAGTGTCAGACTGCAACAGCTTCTTAAAAATTATCTAGGTTCTGACTCAAGCCAGTATGTTTTAGATTTTGTCATTTCACCACAAGGTGCTCCTGGCCTTTCTTTGACCTTAAGAGATGTCACATGCCACATTGCACTGGTGGAATCATTCAGCAGCTGAGGCTGGAAGGGGCATCGGGAGGCTACCTGGTCCAACCCTTGCTCTAAAGAAGTGCCATCTTAGAGCAGATTATCAGAGCCCTGTTCTATCAGTCCAGCTCTGAATGTCTTCCAGGATGGAGATACCACAGCACCTCTGGGAAATATATTCCAGTTTGACCCTGCTCATGGTGAAAAAATCATTCTTATTTCTAAACAGACTTTCTTTTGTTACAACTTGTGTCTCTGGCATCTTATTCTTACACTGCAAACTTACATCTCCTCTCCACCACCCCTATAAGTAGCTCAAGTCAAGTGTAAGTTCTCCCTTTATCCTTCTCTTCCTCAAGTGAACAAATTGTTTTTACTCAGTGTCTCTGTACATCATGTGCTCCATCTTGGTTGTTCACCATTGGACTTCAGTATTTCAAGACTTTCTTGTGCTGACGAGCCCAGAACTGGATCTATTGCTCCACATACAAAAGTGTAAGTGTTGCATAAAGGGGAATAACCACTTCCTAGAGACTTCTGGTTACTATCTCCAGTCTTTTTATCCTGACAGCTAAACATTATTTCTAAACAGTCAAAAAGCAATGAATTTGCTGGAGAGTCTCCTTTTTCCCTCCATCACAGAGACAGCAGAAAATACTTTTGGGTTACCTACAGGCATCGCTTTAAGTAGAAAAGGTCCCTGATTGGTCCGAAGCCTGCTTATTTGGTTTGCAGTTATCTGCAATATTTGGTATGAAGGTATATGTTTAGGTTTTAGAACAAACTTGCTGGGATTATCTGTGAATAAAAGTAGATATGCTGTGTTTGCAAGGGCAATACAATTTAGCCCATCTGGTCCACACTTCTTTGAGAATCAGGTTCAGGCAGCCCTTAATTGTTTTAACCTGACTTCTGTCAGATGGCTTTAGCTGATGGCTGGTATTCATTTCATCCTACTTTTTCTCCCCAGGAAGTTTATATGAGGGAGGGGAGATACTCTGTCTCCCAGCCTTATGAGGATTCAGTGGAGTTTGGCAGTTTCTTGCTTTCTCTCAGGTTTCCACAGCTCAGCAGGACAGCAGGCAGTGAGGAAGCCAAAGCTATTCTCCAGATACTGAGAGACAGCAGGGAGACAGCAGGGGAACAGAGGACCAGCTGCACTGACAGCAGAGCACCCACTCAGAGAGCTCTTGGTACGGAGCTTCTCATGGGGCTAATACTAAGACTGCTCAGGAGGGAGTGACCTGTGCCTATACCCCCTCCATGATTATTGCTTTACACAGGATGCAACCTAAAGAACACATTTTCAGTCCATACAGCAACATTTTCTTTCCCACACACAAATCTCTGAGAAAGACAGGTTGGGAACTTTTAGGCATATATCATCTCTCTTTACTGGTTTTGTTTCAGTTCAGATCTCTGACCTCAGTGTTAGATGTCCATATTGAACATGTCTCCATATGAACCAAACATCTAGACTCCATTTACAGGAAATAGACAAAAACATGCATCCTGGGATATGATTTTTCATTCTAAGCTAAGATAGGCTGAATTATTCCCTAAAAGTGACTATTTCTCTTGATTGTTTATCAACTAAATTGATGGGATGAATCCTATCCATAGTGCTTTTACTTAAAACTTTCAAATTGATCCTTGCTGGAGGGAGGAAGGAATGAAAAAACTACCCAAAAGGAACTATCTTTAGGTTGTGGACAAAGTTGTGACAGGAAATGCTGGTGTGGATGGGATAGTATGGATGCTTTGGACGGGATAGATAATTATGACTGCATGATATACATAGAGAGAAATATGTCTTCTTGGATGTGTTTGAACTCCATTTTAAGTTAATTACTTTTAATAGTTGTGTTTGATCATCAAAGGAAGCTTGTTTGTGCTTTCATAATAATCTGACCTGACTGACAGAAGGGACAGAGACACACATCACTATCATTCTACAGGATGAGAGAACTACTCAAAATTGTTAAAATTCTTCTCCCTAAACTCAATGAGTTCAGTGTAAAGGAATCTGGAAAGACAAAGACATCTATGTGCACAAGTGCAGGACTTTACTTCATCTGAAAGGTAAACTTTTAATTACAGTGTTTGTACTTTTGTTTCTAATATCCTCATTCAGATTTTTCATCTACATCTGCCTCATTCCCCATCTTTTCATAACAGGGAAGGGTCCACAGAATAAGGAGAAAGTAAATACAAAGGATTCTTTGCCTCTTCAGTTATAATCATTCTAGTATAAACTAATTAGGGACAGAACACTAGACCAAGGAGTGGCATGTAATTGTTCATGCTGCTTCACTGGTAGTGAAGGCCTGGCAAGATTTTTACTTCACTGATTTAGCATCTTTCCAAAAATGTCCAGACATAGTGAAGAGGAGCTGGTTAGGGACCACTCTAAGGAGTTTGAATGTGGTAACCCTGTTCTGGAAGGTAAAAGTTTAGCTGTATGCACTGATGTCATGTAACAGTTGAACTCAGCATTAAATGAGTGGATTATGGTCTGTTTTATTTATTTACATAGAGACAGTCTAATTGCTGTGATTGAAGATACAAAACCAGGAGAAGCTGTAAGCTGGGAAAGCACACTGTTAACTGTAGCTTAGGAAAGAATGAGTTAGGCAAATGTGAACTTATTCTTTTAACCACATGGATTAAATTTGCATGGCAAGGTTCTGGTAGCAGGGTGGCTACAGGGGTGACTTCTGTGAAAGGCTGCCAGAAGCTTCCCTCATGTTCAACAGAGCCAATGCCAGCTGGCTCCAGGATGGACATGCTGCAAGGCCAAGACCCCCAGTGATGGTAGTAAAGTCTCTGGGATAACATATTTAAGAAATAAAAAAAGGTTATTGAGCAGAAGAAAGTGTGGCCAGAGAAGAGCAGAGTGAGAATACATGAGAGGAACAACCCTGCAGACATCAAGGTCAGTGCAGAAGGAGGGCGAGGAGATGCCCCAGGAGCTCTAACAGGTTTCCCAGCAGTCCATGGTGCAGATCATGGTGAGGCAGCTGTGCCCCTGCAGCCACCCATGGAGATCCATGGTGGAGCTGAGATCCACCTGCAGCCCATGGAGGATCCCAGACTGGAGCAAGTGGATTCCTGAAGGAGTCTGTGACCTGTGGGAAGCCTACAATGGGGCAGCCTCCTGGCAGGATCTGTGGCCCTGTCAGAGAGGAGCCCACACTACAGCAAGTTTGCTGGTAGGACTTGTGACCCTGTGGAGAGTGACACTGTTCCTGATGGACTTCACCCCATGAAAGGGACCCATGCTGAGTTGTTTGTGAAGAACTGCGGCCTGTGGGAAAGGCTCATCTTGGAGAAGTTTATGGAGGACTATCTTCCACGGCAGGGACCCCACACTGGAGCAGAGGAAGGATTCCTCCCCTAAGGAGGACGCAGTGGCAGAAACCACATGTGATGAACTGACTATAACCCTCATTCCCCATCTCCAAGCACTGCTAGCAGGGAGGAGGCAGAGACTGGGAAAGAGGCTTTGTTTAACCTCTCATTATCCTACTCTGATTTTGATTAGTAATAAATTCAATGATTTCCCCAAGTCAACTGTTTTGCCTGTGACCATAACTGGTGAGTGACCTCTCCTTGTCTTTATCTCATCTTAGGAGTGGAGCGGCAATAGTGGCTTTGGTGAGCACCTGACATCTGGCCAGGGTCAACGCCCCCACATCATGCTACTGCAGTCAATCAAGACCCGTGGACATCAAAAAAGAGAAAATGATGTTTCAGTGGTGCAGTCAGCTCTCAGCTAGCTACAAAGAGTCTTAGTTTCTTCTGCTTATTTGTTATCTATATTATGTGTACAGGGGGTCTATGTGACTGGAAGTGTCTAAGAAGGAGATTAGAGCACCAGACACCTGTCAAATGCACGAAATATATACTATGGTAACAGATATAAGCCACCTTTTTATGCCACTACAGCATTTGCAAAGATACTTCCAGTGACGTTGTTCCAACTGCCTGTTCACCTAAAGACCACACAGTGCCCCCATTTTAGAAATTGTCAGCTCCTCCTTTCTATGAGGGATTTCCCACTGCTGTTCAGACCTGCACTGCAATATCTGTTCTGATGATGAAAGCTTGTGTCTCTTAAAAAGAGAGTATTTGCTTGACAAATGTAAACGCCTACATATTTACACAGCTTTCTATAAATTTTCAACTAAATATATGCCTGCCAGCTATGATGGCAGTGGCTTTGTTGCCACTCTCACAGTGCCTAAATTGACTAGAGCAGCACAGCCTGGTGCATGACATTTATGCTGAAACTCTATCCTCACAGAAACAACAGGCAACGAAGCAGATTAATCAAACAAGTAACCACAATAACCAGTTTTCCAAAGTACACGCATGTAGATACAGAGATAATCTTACACTGTACAAAACTAAAACCTGAGTCTGGTCCCAGGATGCTCCAGCTCAGAAGTTATTTGGCTTGAGTTCATTGGTGAAAGCAATGTACATGAGAAAAAAATCAATATCTTTACTTCTGCCTGAAATTATTTTTGTTTTTATTTTTTTCACCCTAACATATTTTCACTTTCAATTGCCCTCTGTGTGATTATTTTTAGACTCCAATCTCATTAACTTAATTTTCTGTGCACTGAAGTATCTGAGCTACTTAGGAGTCAATGGAATCAATCTATCCAACATGAACTTCTCCCCTCTGTACCTTTGTATCTGGTACCATATTATGCTCTATGGCTTCAAAATTAATTTATTGAATGGAACTGCATCAAATCCGTTCCTAAAACTCAGATAAACCCTGTATATTATTTACACGCTGCCTATATTCTCAGTGACACGAAATTTGCAGATTTCAAGCAAAACACATACTTGCCAAAAGACAGTTATTCTTTCTTTAATGAATACATTGCTATTAGTTTTAGTTATGCATTTCTAAACAGTGAGTAATAGTGGCTCATTGCTGTTTGTATCCTATCCACAGATCAAGTGTAGTTTAATAATCCTTGTTTTCAATATTATAAAAAATCTGAGAGAGTCTATACCTTTTGGATGGGATTTTAAAAGTGCTCTGCCTGTTTCTAGTGCTGATTCTACTAATGACAATGACATAAAATTCCATCATTAAAGTATAAAGACACAGTAAGTTATATCACATCATGAACTATAGGAAAATGCTCACATAATACTAGAGAGGGGAAAATACAACAAAAAAGACTGTGCTGCCTTGCTGGTGGGTGTGGGTATTTTGTCTAGCCCTGATCTTCTACCTTAAAGCTTTTTAATTGTGAATTTAAAGATCCTGCATAATGCAGATTCTAGACTGCAGCTTTCACGTCTGTCATTTCCTACTGTCTGGAAAGGAATCCTCTAACAGCATATTTCACTCGGTCTCTGCAGTACTCCCATGCTGACCTCCTAATCATTCCTTCACATTTTTCTGCAATCTTTTCTGTGCATACGTCCTGTCCTCTCTTTTACACTTGGAACTCATTGCTTCCATTTCTGTCAGAAGACATGCCAGCTACTAAATCAAATTTGTTCCTGAAGTCATACCATATCTTTAATTGGGATTTCAACATGAATCACTTACAAAAAAATCTTACAAATAGCAGTAGTAATTTCAACACTTTCAGATTAGACTTCTCACGTGGCATGTTGTATAGAAAGGAACAGTCATATTTCTAATTTTCTTGGTGATACATCTATGATTGTCTGTGGCTCAAACCTAGGAGACATCTTAACACTGATCAGATGTTCAAGGCTCTGCTTCTACATGCACAGAAACAGCTCCAGCCTTAAGAAGCTCTTCACCTATCTGCCATTTAAGCCCCAAAGGATTCTAGACATTTGGCCTTTTCATACATAAATTCCTAGAGAAACCAAATCCAACAGGTATGCTCTAACACACACCTGAAAGAAAAAGGCTTCCTATAAACTGTTGCTTTGACTGCTTTGCTTCATTTGTAGCCAAGGGGAAAACTGCCTGTTTCTTTCATTTCCTCTGCTTCCCCCTTCCTGCCCATTGCCCAGGTGAAATACATTGTTTAGTGGGTCACTTGCTAAAGAACTAGACAACAAAGAGTGTAAGTCACAGTTTATGTGGATTCAACACCACATCTCCCATAAAAGTTTGCTAGTCACAACAAAAAAAAAGCTATACTGGACTCAAGCTCCATTGGGAAGCAGAAAAAAAAAAGTCAAGCCATAAGATGGTTAGAGTGTCCTTGGAGAAAAGACAGAACACAGCACATCCTGCTTTCCCAGAAGAATGACCCTTTGGTCTATGGCAGTTTCTTGAATATTTTTTCTAGAGTGTGACAGAGCTTTATCAGAATGTGTAAGAGCTTTGCTTATGCAAAACAGTCTCTGGTCTAGTCTCCAACCATCTGTGTTAGCCAAGAACGATATGTGGCATTGACCTTCTGCATCACCTCACAATTAACTCAGGCACCTGTATTACAGACTGGGACAGGATTTCCACTCTATTCTATAGTGAAACATTCACCTCACTCCACAAGTGTAGCAAGATCCCTGGATCCTAAGAAAGGATTCCTAAGAAAGGATTCCTGTTTATATTCACCTGAAAGTTGTCCTTTCTGACTGTATTTTCAGAGGACATTCACAGACTGTGCTCATTAGATAAAAAACAAACACTACTATGAACTTTAGTACAGCTTTCGTAAGTTCAACTCTAGTCCTACTCCTAACAGTATAGAAAGAATGATCTGTTATTCTCTATTTCCACTATTACTTTTTAAAATATATTTTGCTCCTACTGATCTGAGGACAAAGTTTTTTTCAACATATTAAAATAAAAGAATAAATAATTTCTAACTTTCCACTGGATGCCAGCTTTTAAAATTGAACATGAAGAAAGTGTTTTAATTATTGCAGATGACAGAATGACAGCCTTCTGTAAAAACTTCAGCCCAGTTCTTTACAGGGTGTCCAAGAAACTGTTTAGCAGATGCCTCTTATTTATAGAGAATTTCTATAATAAGTGGAGGCAGTTGGTGAAACAATAGATTTGATACAAAAGAAACCAGAAGAAAAGCAGTTGCACAGCATGACTTTAAAGCATATATGACAAGTAAGGAATATCATCACACATGCTTTGGAAAATGTAAGGACAGAAAGCTAACCTGAGGTGGGCTTGGGCAGCTTTGCAAACACTCCCATGTAAGGTGACTGGAAGTGTTTATGCCACACAGACCTTTCCTCTGTTCTGTCAGTAATCCATGTATGTGGAGTAAAGGGAAGAAAATTCCTGCTTGATTTGTTTGCTTTTGTAACTGTAAAATCAGCTCTTCTGTGGCTTCTTCCTCCTTTAATGTCACAGCAATATTATTACTTACTCTTCCTATCAACAGTATAGCCTGCAAAGTTAAGCTTTTGGGATGACAGAACTATTAGATGATGATTTCACCCAATAAACCCCCATTAAGCCTTGAGCTGTCAATCCTGTTAACTTTCCCTGACAGAGTCATCACAAATTTTTGCTAAAGCAGTAATATTTATTGCACAGAGCATATAATATCTTCCAGGTTTCCACGTGGTATTACGGGTACTTGGCACGCTTAATGTTAGTGACTCTTCAGTACTTTCTGCATGAAGTCTTAATGTGCTGAATAATTCTGAGGATTTCAACAGCGACCAAACCCAGCCTCCTTTAGGTGGTTTCTTTCCTATCATTAGTTCTCTTTGTCTTATGCTAAATGATTTGGCCTTCCTTGCCATCCGAGTCACTAACCATAGCTCCCATAGTCTACTCTCAAAAAAAACAAATAATCTCCAGAATACATTAATTTACAGAAGGAAAAATACCTCTTATGATACAAAAGGACTATGTCATATGTGATATAGGTGACAAAAGAACAAAACCGAATTGTTCTGAGATCTGTAAAATATGGAAGAAATGGTTCTATAATAAAAAAAGTATTCAGGATTACATACATATGTTCATTACACATCAAAGCTTTTGTTTCAAAATAATGCTTTCTTAGGTTTATATATTTCAGTTGAACAAAATTTTTGTGCCTTGAGGCATTTGTTAGGACTGCAAATTTGATTCATGAGAAGAGATATGGAACAGAAGAAATTATCAATCCAGTCTGTATATTTATTTTGTTTTATTATCTCCTGGAGGTACTCTAGTAGGGCAAAATTAATTCTACAGCTACCACATAAAGTTCTCCACTTTTCAGGGTGAAAAGCTACTATTTGTGTTCACTCTGTTAGCACAAACACTGTAAGCCCTGTGGGAATTGTGAATTAATAGGGTGACCAAAATTTGCTCTTAGAGCTACACTCTAAACACAAGAGGAAAAATAGGAACCTCTAATACTGACCGAACAAAAGTTATTTTAAAGTATCATTACATCTGTAGTGTCAAGAAGGATTCATACAGATTCTGCAGTCACTGTGTAAGCTGCAGTACCGTGTGCGCAGTGTAGTCTGTGAAACAGCACTGAGAAAGGCAAAGGAATTCAAAGAGAGAGCATGAAGAGTTTGGTTCTGCACAACCCGTGAATAGGTTTCTAAAAGTGACATATCCCAGATGTGAGACTTTCTACAAGAACACCGAGTCATTGTGTTTACAAATATGGATGCAAAGGCTGCTGTATAATCGAGTTCACTATTGGTTCTTTAAAGCACAACAACACATAAGCAACCTGCTTTTTGGCACAGTTGTGCCAAAACCAGGAGACCATTGACAATTAACAGATTATTGAGAATAGGAATACTGCTCTAAGACTAAATCCCTTCAATTTCTTCTTCAATCCATTTTATTCCAAAAAGAATTAATTTTCCTGTATGATCCTGCCAGACAAAAAATGAAATAGGCAAAATAAAGGATCCACTCAGCATTTCTCTGCAGACAGAAGGATGCAATGGAAATGCAGAAAAGGCAACCTCTCCAGCCTCTTCTAGAGGACTGTAATCTGCAAGAATCCAAAGCAGCACTGCTGAGACAGGTGTCCTTTCCAGACCCGCTGCTCTGGAAAGACTCGAGAAAGGTTTGGTAACATATTAGCCCTGAAACAATTTGACATTACAATGGGCCCAACATCTCATATTCAGCTAATACTGAAGGAAAGGCTTCGTTTATTAAAAATACAAACAAGCAATCCTATGCCATGTAAAACAGTTTCAGAATGATGCACCATTGAAATCAGATCTGGTGCTGAATTTGTTCTATGGTGCTTTTACTAAGGCCTTTAGTTCAGACCCAGAACTCCTTAAGTATCCCAATGTCCTGTACAGAATTCCTGCTTACATTAACAGAATTTGTGCATGGCAGAGATCTATGATCTACCTCGTCAAAGGTGAGTGATTTCTTTACACTGCATAAAACTGTAATTGAATCATTTGCTCTTGAAGGATCAGATATTTCACATTATCCTTTACGGCCTTTTATTTGTAGGAAAGGAGATAAAGATGCAAACTTCTACATGAGAATGATACTTTAAGTACATTCCTAACTTTAAACATGAAGGTTAAGATGAAGAGGGCTACGGAAAGTTCCTAGACGCAGCCCAGAAGGTGTACTGAGCTACTGACTTAAATGTTCACATAGAATGAAGTTTTCTAAAACAGTTCTTCAAGGGAAGGAACAGTTAGGGATGATGTGCAACACATCACATCACGTAAATGTAACTCTGCTGGCATAAGGCTCCTCTTGATTTGTCTTGATGCAAACAAGCTCAGTATGAGACACAACCTCACTTCATAGAATTAAAAAATAATGTTTAAATAATGCTGTTTAATGAGTTTAAATTATATTGTCTATGAGCAGCAAAGAGTAAAGGCCTTGAGCATGGAACACGGCAGTAAGCAAACGTTTACTAAACTAACACCTAGTTATATTTAAGCAATCAGCCAACCAAATATAAACATGTAATAACAGTAATAAAACAGTATGAACTTTTTCCACAAGAACTAGAAGTATCCAGAGGGTATTTACCAGCTAGCTATTTCCCCACCCTACTCCAACAATCCTGAGGTTTCCAGCTCAAAACTACCTATTCCAAATCTTTTAACTGCATTATTTCCAACAGAAGTTTTCAGCAAAAATGCTTAGCCTGAGTGTCTCTATATGAAATATGAACAGCTAAACAGCAGAACATGTTGTAATCCATGCTTGCATCTTCAATGCAAAAAGGTGTCAATAAAAGCTCTTATGATGTTGTTCGACCTAATGACTCCCAGGCTAGAGCATTTCGTAACTAGACCAGAAAGACAACTTTAACTTCTTCTCCAGAGGAAACCAATGAAATGGCCAGGATAAATGTCTTCTGCAGCAACTCTAGGCTTTTCTGGTTCTTCAGATTATTATTAGTGAGACACTCTAAACACAGAGCATCTTCTTTTATTAAGGTACTATACAGCAATAGACTTTATTAGCAAAGAGTTTAAATCTGCTTTGCCTTGTGAAACTTCAGGTATTTATTTAGCCTTCTTTGGCCCTTGAAAATGCACTTTGTTCCATATACATTGTCCTAAGCAGGGAAATTATGCTTTCCGGCTTCTTAATTTAAAGCTGTAATTTACTTCTATTAGGAGTTTTTCCTGTGAGCTACACATGAGCCTAGCTCCCTGCTCTGATTAATACCAAACACCTACTGTGTTCACCACATAGATGACCACTTTCCTGTTAAGTTTAAATAAATGAGTATGATTAGTGGTTAGCAGGCTGACAGATGACCTTGCTAATACAGATATGTTGTCTTCATTTTATCAAGGTGTTTACTTTATCAGGAGTGTTTTCAGCAGCATGCACAGCTGGAAAGATGCGTGCCCCCATGCTTTTCTCAGTGCCTGTGCTTCTTTCATCTTTTAGACTGGTGTTTGCATCTCCTCTAGCTCAGAGGACGTAAGTGCTTTGGAAGCAATCTGCGGAGGGGATCAGGAAGATTCTGGGGGGTCCTAACAATCTTATTAGAGGTTATAGCTGGATTTCTTATTTGGAAGGTTTTTCTGTCTGTGGAGTTCATGCAAATGAAAGAAAAAACACAAACATACTATGAGATCTTTTTAAATAATCCTAAAATTTAAAGAGAGATGGTTTGATTTGATGATCTTAGAGGTCCTTTCCAACCTAAACAATAATATGATTCTGTGAAATACGAAAACAGGTGAAACATGTAATTCTATGTACAGATGTAGGCAGTTAAATGCCACTCTGATGCCCGATCCCATGAGATGTCAGAAGCTAAGTCGGGTCAGGTCTGGTTAGTACTTGGATGGGAGACCTCCTGGGAATACCGAGGTGCTGTAGGTTCTAGTCCTGAGGACTTCACTGTCACCATCCAAGCTCACTTGGCCGTGGCAGATGCACCTTAGGAGCAAAGGGTGGGGCCAGTTCTGTGCACACTGTGCCTCACCTAAAAAATCCACTGTGCAGGCTCGAAGGACACACCCATGTGGGTAGAGCCCTTCCCAAATCTTCATTCGCAAAGCCAGGCCGTCATCATGTACATATGCTAGTTTTTATTACTGAAAAATCTGTACTGTGTCTCCTTTGAATTCCAAAGGTTCTCAGCAGTTGTCATCACAGAGAAGGGGTGCTCCAAAAGAAGCCTTTACTCTTACTCCTTCCCATTTGTATTGCAATTTACAAGTTATGTTATCATAACACAGGTCATTTATCTGTCCTTTTTTCCTGGGACATAAGGGAAATAATAAAGATTTCTCTTTCCTTTAGTGGACATATTGAACATAAGGGCTTCTCAAGTCTCTTCATGGATGGATAGATATCTGTTCTTCAAAGAGATTCAGATTTAATGGAAATTTGAAGAGGATATACTAGCCATTGATGGAGAGTTTTAAGCATTAATTTTGGTTCAAAGGACTGTGTACAGAAATACAAGCACAAAATTTGGTACCCATCTAAAAAATTTTTGGGTTTTTTTCCTTTTAATTTTAGATTGTTAGTTTGAGATTTCTGAGACTGTTTCTTTAGGATACAGCTGTGTTCTCCAAGTGAAATATGCAAACAGATGAAACATGTAATTCTATGTACATATGTAGGCAGTTAAATGCCATCCTGACACCCAATCCCATCAGATCTCGGAACTAAGTAGAGTCAGGCCCACTGATAAGTTAGCTTATCAGTGACAAGGCTACAAAGATGTGATTTTCAAAATGGCTGTGATGGTTTCAGTGAATGTCCAAGTATTTTCAGTAAGAACTGTCTACCTACATTACCTTTACATTATCTACATCCTCTGAGAATCCCATCCAAAATTCACTTTCTTTTAAACAAAAAATGTATGTGCAATGACATGCCAGTGACATACTTGAGTTTCCCAGGATTTACCCTTTTCTAATAGACTGAATTTGGCCTAAGAAACAGTAATGTACCTTACCCATATGCTCCTCCCCTCTCCTTCCCTGCCCTCCCCCATTCCTTCCTCTACAGCTCTATCCTGTACTTGCTGAGGAATTCCTCTGTCACCAATACTTATGATTTAAACTGTTTTGTCCACCTAGGCTATAGTTACTTACAGAAATTTTCTGAACTGCTTTCATCTACAGCACCCGTCAGAAACTTTTTTGAGAACTGTGCAGGCACACTGGTGACCAGTGGATAATTCTCCATGGTATTTCTACTAAGACACATTCAGGCCTCCTGCTAAGGTGACTTATAAGGTGGTTTGCTACAATATCTACATTGCAGTGAGCAGCAAGTGGTTGTACCAACTAAATTCATAGCTGAGAGACCTAGTTTTCCATACAGTCAACAGATAAAGAGAAGAGTCATATTTAGACCATAAAGTTTAAAAACTCCTAACTTTGCACTTTTTTTTTTCCTGGAAAATCAACAGTCTAAATTTCTTCCATGTGTCTTATGCTACAAGCAGAATAAAGCAAAACGTCAGGACCCCTACTAGAATCAATAGGAAATAAACCACCTTAAAAAAATCTGATTTACTGATTAGCTTCTACACATCACCAAAACCAAAGTGTTAGCACTCTTCGCTCCTTGGAATAGACATAAGGAACTCCATACTACCTTCCTCATTAATTGTTAGCACTTCTTTCTTTTAAATCATCTGTGCTGTAAGTGGGACTGTTGCACAGTGATTACTATGTTGACACTCAGAAGGATCATTAAATATTTTTCTTATAAAATTCTATTATCATCTGTCTGATTTTATGAGGGATTTTTCTTAATGACTAATCTTTTACATAGAATATATATATTTATTAAAGTACATTTGTTTCATTACTAGAATAGCATGGAATCCGAAGAAAAACTTGACCTGTAAGTTTTAATTCCAAGTAATATGCAGAGCAGCTAACAGAGGTACCTTTGTAAATTTTTTGCAGTTCTTAACCACAGCCTACTATATATGGAAGGAAAGCAGTCAAAAAGCAATGTCAGCCTCTTCACATTGATTAGGACCACTAACTACATGTGTAACTGTGTTGGAACAAGTAAACCACTGTGTTTCATTATAGAAAAATAAACTGCGAGTCAAGCTTGCTGGCTAGGCAGAAGCAATTTTCTTGAGCTCTTGAGTTTTGCTTAGGGTTTTTTTTCCTTTTATCATTTTTGATAGTGTAGATTCAAAATTTTTAATGTTAGCTGAAATCACAGCAGGAGTTGCATCATAACCTAAGCACCAACAAACTCAGTCACCATTAGCTGTTAAAGAAGCTACTGGACATCCTGCACTTGCCCAACAGGAGAGCAACAGCAGTTGCACATCAGCCTGATTTAATACAGCTTCTCTTCCAGGTTCTGAAATAGCAGAGTTCCCTGCAAAAGGAAATGGCTTCCCTATTGCATCAAACTCACGTAACTTTTAGACTGACCAATTTTGTGGCAAATTCAGGCAACTGAGGAAATGCCACAGATGCAGTACCTGAGAAAATGCTTATAGTCACCCAGCTGGCCACCATCTTGCCCAAATGGAAAGAACACTTTCAAAGTCTTTCTTTTAAGATCTGACCTTACAGAATGCTGAAACAAAAGTCATACAACTTTCATACCTGGTTCCTAAGAGGAATCCAACTGAGGAGTGCTGAAAGCTTTTCTTATATTTTTATTGGTTAGAAAGGTGAATCTACCCAACCAAAAACGTGTTCCCTGGAAATGGGAACAAAATACTTTTTAGATAGCTCATTAATTTTTGCATGATTCCTTCATTTCACCCCAGTGCATTATGATGTCTGTCATCAGCATATGGACTCTTGAGTAAATGGACACTGATTACATATTTTGAAAGTACTGGTTATATAAAGCCCAATATCCCAAAAAAGGAGAAAGTTGAATAGGTAAATCACATTGCTATTGCATTAATTTAGTCACCTGCATGTCTAAATGGCATTTATGCCATGGTATGATAACCAAACTTTAGAAGGACATTACTGACGCAGACCTGTCACTCGCTATATTTTTAATAGAATCAACTAAAGCACACAGCATTTAAGGCTCAAGGAATCAAAGGGTATTATTATAGTTAATCCTGAATAGTTTCTTGGGGTAGGGTAGTATGGGGCAAAATTGTCGAAGTGAAGAGGTCCATTTTTACTCACAAAAACTATCTGCAAACTTGTGACAGAATTTATGTGGGCAATCGTTGACATTCTATAAGCAGATCTAGCAAATACACTTGCAAATGCTCAGTACAGGCACCCAGCTGTAGCTGCTGCTTTGCTTGTACCTTCGTGAATATTCTCCTGGTAACTGCATGCATTAATCCACTACTAGGATTACATTTTATGCAAGCATTTTTAGCACAAACACACCTCCACCCTCCTTGTTTGAAATGTGAGTGCTGGTGTACTAAAAAATATTTGGAAGACAGACTTATTAAAATAAATTTTAGGAGAACACAGTGGGGTATATTTTCAGTGTGGAGCAGAGAGATTTAACTGCATGACTTCCATTAGCTTTAATGAGAACTGCACAGCTAAATCCTCACACACCACACTAGAAGATTAACCCAGAAAACACACATTGTTTACTTTTTACTAATACTCTGATTATTACCACGTTCTTCCTCCTCCTCCTCTTCTTCCTCCTCCTCTTCTTCCTCCTCCTCTTCATCCTCCACATCTTCACCTTCCTCTTCATCCTCCTCTTCTTCCTCCTCAATCTCCTCTTCTTCTTCTCGATCTATCTCCTCATCCTCCTCCTCCTCATCACCTTGCTCCTCATTATCATCAGAATATTCCTCCTCTTCTTCATCCTCTTCCTCTTCTTCCTCTTCCTTTTCATCCATTTCCTCTGTTCCATCAGTTTCATAGCACTCATCTACCGAAGAGTTGTCTGCTTTAACCACAAAGGGTTTTCTTTTGGGGGCTGGTTCTTGGGGTTGTTTATCTTGTGTTTTTCTTTTTTTTGCCAAAGGACAGCCATAAACACTGCACAAAAATAAAAGATGCAAATTATTACACTATCCTCCAGATTTCATGTAGTCATATATTCTATTTCTACACCATGATTAGTTGCTGTTCTCAGAATGCATGTTTTGAAAGTAAAATGCTTCTTAGACAATCATGACCAAAGGACAGGGCACTTACAAAACCTGTGAAATTGCAAATGACTATTATTTGCCTGAAAATGTCATATGAACATGACAGCACAACAGTTTCAGAACTGATACAAATGTGTGTTTTTCCTTCTCATTCTTTTTTCTCTTCTACATGTTACACTCTTCTCTAAGGCAGACGAATATAGTTTCAAAACCAGCAATTTTTTCCCTACTTGTTAGCTATCAGTGCAACAATAAAGAATAAAGCAATGCTTCATAATTTTGTACTATTCAGCAAAGTTTTGATTGTGTGCAGTTAAGATATGTTTCAATGCTGTTAAAGTAATAAAAATATGACCACATTCTTAATGCTGCTGTTTGCTGCAATTATTAGGAATAATGGATCACTCTTGAATTCTGCCTGTTTTGCTCTTTTATATGCTACAAGGCTGGATAAATGGGAAAACAAGCTCCACAACACAACCAAAACCAACAGTTTTCATGGCCAGTGTTGCAAGTATTCTCACATTGAAAAAAATCAAACAATAAACAAAATCCTTTGTCAATGAAGGCAGTCAGACTTTTCAAAATTGAGTACCACTTCCTCATCAATAATTCTAATGGATTGTAACATAAACAGTATTTCAGAGTTCTGGTTTTCTATTAGAGTAGCCACTTGTTTCTCAAAGGCCATATAATCCTTGTTTGTTGAATCTGATCTGCCTTGTGTAACCTCTATACCCTGTGCACAGCGACTGCACATGCACATTACTTTTTGTTCAAAGAATTTCCTCTTTGAACTATTTTATTATGATATTATAAACACTACTCAAGCTATATCTGTTTTTAGCATTCTTCCTGTGATGAACTAGTTCTGGGATATTTAAACTGTTCTTTACAGCCTTTTCTCCATATATACTTATAACTTTCCCATTTTACGTTATATTCCTGACCCCTTTATCTCAATGACAAAACAATGAGGATCTCTTATCACTTTCTTCCACTCAAATGATGCTTCTTATTCTCTTGACAGACCACTGAAAAATAGGAGTTTCCACCACATTTAGTACTACAGATGTGCTCTATGGGGTGCCTTCATGCTCTTGATCTTGGTCTAACTTAATTGCATCCCAGCAGCTACTCATCCCCATTACTTAAACTGCTACTTAGGTGAAAACAATTTCATTTAAGCACCCAATCATTTTATTTAAGTGCCTAACTTAGGTATGGTTTTACCTAAATTTTAAATCAATTGTTTACAGTCTGCCTAGCAGACACAGATCTAAGGAACATACAGTCACAAAAGATGGTATTCATCGTGGAAAACCTGCTAGGGGAGACCTTCTCCATGCGACACAGGCAGCTCACTCTCTGTGCAGAGACCACAGGGTCTTCTTTAAAGTCTAATCCATCACGCCTAAAAACACCTCTCTCCATTAACACTACAGAGAAATACTGAATAAGTTTTAAATATGCCCATCTAGCAAGATTGCAATGCACCTCACTTGGGAGTGGGGTGGTAGTTCTAATGGGAAATGGCTTCCAGACAAACATCAGAGTTGAGGTCTGCACTGGTGCAGGTGAGAAGGGGAATAAATCCACATCCTCCAGACTCCAGAACCATGCTTCATCCAGCACATCATGCAGCATATTCTGGGAAAAAGCTTCCTCTTATAGAAGATGAGCCCTGGTGCAGCTGCATGCAAGAAACACTGATACACCACAGCCAACCAAAAGCCCAAACCTTCACCAATTTTAAATAAATCTGGAAAAAAGGGAAACCCTAAGATTCTGGTGTTTTCCCTTTGGACTGTATTTGTTCCTATCCAAAGATGTTTCAATGCAAAACCTATAAATGTAGCAGAAATCCTTGCCCCTAGATCACTGCTATTGCTCTTTGCCAAATGACTGTCCTGCCTCTTGACTGCTTAGTCCTCCTCTTGGTCAGAGCCCAGCTGCTTGGAATCAGGAGGAACTGTAGGACATATTTCCATGGAAAATATCCCACATCTTCACAGTTGAGCCAGAAACAGGAATGCAATCTCCATCAGTCTGGACAGTGCATAAAAACTGGGGCAAAATGGAAGCACTCTTTGTTACAGTTCTGACCACTCCAGGTTTAATTTGGTGCTTACTCTGTTACTATGGGGTTTAAGTAACCTATGTAGCCTACTAAACTTAGGCTACCTAAGTAGCCTATTAAAACTCTCCATACGGAGCTCTGAGAGAAGGCAGATGAATTTTCCCTCAGAAATGGAATTTCAGAATGTGTATAGTGCCCAGGGAAATGGCTGGAAAAGCAGGGAAGAACCTGTTTCATTTAGGTGTCTAACTGAGGTTGTATTCTGGAAAATAAGAGTGGGTAACATAGTGGGGCTGACGCAGATTTAGGAAACTTCCATACCAGTTCAATATGACTTAAGCAGATAGGTTAATGTTTACTGAATGGATGTGTCTTCCTTTCTTTCTTTTCCTTCTCTTTGTGATGTATATTACCCTCACTTCTTCAATGCCATAATCATTAAATTACATTTTCTAAAAATCCTGATCTTTATTTTCAAAGATGTGAATAGACAGCCCCAGAAATCTCCAGGATTTCACTTCTTCCTCTTATAACATTGTAAGAGGTAAAGATGACACATCCGGCAGTCTGAGCTAAAAGGGCACCTGTAGATGAGTATCTGTGAAAATTTTTGGCCACTGGCATTCAAGTAAACTTGAATTTTTAGTAGAATCGTAGAATAGTTTGGTTTGGAAGGAGCCTTAAAGGTCCTACCGTGGGAAGGGACACCTTCCATTAGATCAGGTTGCTCATAGCCCCATCCATTCTTGGCCAGTTTGCCATCTTAATACTTTTTCATAGCTCTGTGGTCTTCTACACAATTATTTTTAAAAGTTTGTGAGAATCTAAGGCATTATTTGGGAT
>JAWWLZ010000118.1:97916419-97953324 GCA_035041345.1 Poliocrania exsul
ATACTTTTTCATAGCTCTGTGGTCTTCTACACAATTATTTTTAAAAGTTTGTGAGAATCTAAGGCATTATTTGGGATTCAAGTCCCCCTGGAAAGTGCATAACTGGCAATGGATATCAATTCCTTTTAGCTGCCTGATGACTTTGATGCTTTTATAAATCTCCTTAACTAACTACTTAAAACTCAGCTATTCAAGTAAAGTTGTGAACTTGACTTTAGCTTATAACTTTATTAATCTATTATCAGTACCTTTGCTCATAGAATTAAAATTGAAGACACATCAGCAACTAATAAAACAAATATTTGTGTATTTCAATGGTTGGGTCCAACATTAAGGCTTGGTAATGTAATTTTTCCAAGGAAATAATTCATGCTAGTTCCCAGAACCACAGAATGGTTTGGGTTGAAGGCAATCTTAACCATCTAGTCCCAACCCCTGTGCTGTCGACAGGGACACCTCCTACTAGACTATATTGCTCAAGGTCTTGTCCAGCCTGGCCTTGAACACTGCCAGGCTTGGGGTATCCACAACTCCTATGGGCAGCCTGTTCCAGTGCCTTAGCACCCTCACAATGAAGAATTTCTTCCTCAAATCCAGCCTCAATTTTCCCTCTTTCAATCTGTACCCATTACTCCTTGTGCTATAAATGGTTAAATTTGACTCAGCTTATGTAAACTAATTAATCTGAATCAGTTATTCCATAACCCTGAATTTGGTTTTGTTCATACTTGGATTTATATTTAATAAAGTTACCATTGCAATGGTTTTTCTTATAAAACCTTTAAAATACTGTCTGGAACTGGCTTCTTTCTGCCTTTCAACTCACGTATCTTACATATACCACATGTATAGACTTCATAGACTGAGAGAGTTAAAAAAAAATCCATCTCTCTCAGAAACCTGGGAAACAGGCCACCAGACCTGAAGCCTACTGTTAAGCTGCCCTATTTTTTTCTTTCTTAACCTGCTCTGTTCTTATCCTTTGTTTCATTAATTTTTCAGATTCTGCCTCCAGGACACTTCTCTCTGTTTCTGGCATGTTCCCTGTGGTCTCTCCTGAGAGCACACCAAGGGGAAGGCAGCGCTGGCTTCCCAGCAGCCTCTGCCACCAACTTCCCCTCCTGACCACATACCGAGCTGACAGTCTCTGCCACTGACCTCTTGTTCCTCATGTATTTGTGAAATCTGTTATTGTTTGTCCTTACAGCTCCTGCAATTTTCTCTACATTTTCAATTTTGGCTTTTGTGATCATCCCCTCACTCGGTTATTTTTAGCCTTGTTTATCCCTGCTCAGATCAATGACCCCACTGATTTATGTGTCTTGTGTGCCTTTATCTGTTCTTTCATTGCTCCCTGTATTTCCCTGGTCAGCTGTGTTTGTCTTGTTTTCCTCTCACGCTTCAGCTCTCTTGGCTTTCAGCAGGGCATGTATTTGGGCTTCCTGAAACACACTTTTGAATATTCTACACTGCTTTGCTGTGTGCCTCAGTCATTCCTGGTTTTTGGAATCTGTCATGAATAATTCTTGTGGAAATAATGTTATTGAATTTTGTAGCAATAAGCTCCAAGAGGACATACAGACATTAATAATTGAAGAAATGGAAGAAATAATATATGATTTTATGCTCCTTAGTTAGAAGATGATTTGTGGGGGTTTTTTAACTCTCATGCAGTTTTCCTCCATTGAAAACCTTCTGATGCTACCTACTGATACCTTCAGTAGGACCATTCTTCAGAAAATGCATATTTCTTACCCAGGGCTGAACTTCTTGATTTTTAGTATATTTTATTATTAATATAATTTTCAGCATCATTATTATGTTTATTACTTCCAATCTATCTATAAGAATTAACATAGCTATTTAAATATATATATAGTATAGGACCAAAGAAATACAAGGGATTTCCTAAATCAGATTATTGGTAGTATTTTTCCCTCCATGACATATCAACTCACACATCAAAGTTTGGCCATGGCTCCTGTGTTTGGAGGATGTTTTCCTCTTAGAGGAAAATGTGAAAATGAGAAGGGGAGATGATATGACTAATGAAGATCTGGCCAATCTTAAATACCTTTAGTTTGGATAAAGTGATTCCTATGTGCCACATTTACCAGGATTCTTTTTTTCATTTGTATCTCTTTTCTATTGAGTCTATAATTTTACAAGTCTCATAAGATCAAAGTGAAGAAAAATAAGATTATGCCAATATTATGCTCTAAATCTGACTAATATTTTTCTTAGAGAATTATTACCTTTTTCTCTTTTTTTTCTTCCTCAGTAGTACATTGAAAAATCTTACAAAAGGTTTTTTCAATTTAAAAAGTGTCTCAACAGCAGTGTCCTCATTCTTTCTTTTTTCAGGTGAGAATTTAATTTAATAGAAACCAAAATATTTGGTAGGTAATAGAATCTAAAAATCTGCTAAAGAAACAACTAATGAGGTTATCAAAAACTTTAAATGAAGCACTCAAGTATCTGAAGTGGTACTAAGGTGGATTTTGATCATGCACAGTTGAGGATAGCAAATTAGGAAGAATCTGCTTGGAAGCAAACTTCTGCTTATGGCTTCAGGCAGAAAGTTCCCAAGGCATTTAAGCTTGTCCCACTGGTTAGCCCTAAGTATCCCTTTTGGTGGACTAGGATAACTTCAAAGTCCGTATCTGCAGATGAAGACTTCCAGGGTATTGAGAAAATAGATGTTTAGCAGATATGTCCTCTAATAAATCCAATCTTTTAATTAAGAATGTGCAAATCTAATTTGCATAACACTGCATCCTCTTAAATCACTCTCAAAGCAGCTACTAGTAGCTTTCAAAGGCTGATCCTACCAATTGATAGAAGTTGACCAGACAACAAATACTTAGATTCCATCAAGCCCTGCAGCTGGAGCTCCCCACATTTCAGAAGGCTGCCCTTCCCAGCAGACCATGCACTATTGTAAGGAAGGGCTGGTAACACTCTTGGTGGAGTTGAATCAGTGAATTGATAGGAATGAAGGAATGATAATAAATTCAGAGCAAGAGATTAACTCTATCTTAGTGGTTTGCCTCCTCAGTTGCAAGAATAAACTCCTTCAGTTGAGGATGATTTTCATTCATATTTAAACACTGCTTCAAGAATGCCAAATTGCTACAGGAAACCCAGTGGACAGTGCTAACTGCAGGGTGGTGGTGTCAAACTTTAGTGGGAAATTATTTTTGCTAAGTCACACTAGTCAGGAGTCTTTTCTACCCTACAAAAGTCCTACCTAATGCTTATGTACTGTTCTGGAATAAGGGAGGTATTGAGCCAAACCTTCCCAGGCTGTGAAAGTTAAAGAACTTTTGTGAGTATTCCAATCACTAAGTTATAGAGGAAAGCATGGGAAAAGCAACAAGTCAAAGTTCAAGCAAGACATGGAATTTTGGCGTCTTTTATGTTACAGAGATGGCTAATTGCAGCCTACAAGATGGAGCTGGGACACACTGGTTTTGGTGCTTCCAACCAGTTGGATTAAAATTCTCTGTGCTAGCATCCTGCGAGCTATGAATCCCAATCCAAAAGACTAACTTACTGAAATCTGCTTTCCAGGAGCCTGCTGGCAACTGAGCTAGAGCCTTGAATACTGCTCCAGAAGCAGGCATGCTTCTTGCACCCATTGCTGAGCACTGTAGCACCTAAGGCCACTTACAGAATGAAGCAGCATAGCTTTAGTATAATTAATACAGTCACAGTAACTTAAGTCAAAGTGAGAATCTTTTATTTTATTGGATCCTACACATTTCCAGTGTGAAGAACCTCGCCACATAAATTCACTGAGACTCCAAACTGGTGTAACTGAACCAACCCTGTGATGAACACTGACAAACTAAGTGGCTAACCAGCACTCTGGCTGGCAAAATCATTTCACCCATCACCAAAGTCTCTGCTCTTGGGATATGACACTAAGAGGGAACTCTCAATTTTGCAATAACTAACCCATTCAAACAACTAATTTATTTAATTGGTTGAATACAATAGCTGATCAGTGAGGAAAAATGAGGCACAGCAATGTACTTCTACGTGTTACACAAACACACAGGGAAACTCTCAGCTATGGAAAGCTCATCTATAGCACGATATAAAAAAATAAATGTAACAAATCATGAGACTAAAAACATGTAGCAGCTCAGGTTAGCAGAGTACATGCCCTGCAGTTGTAGATTATTCAAAAGTATTCATATAAATAAATCAATATAATATCTGATTGCTCCATGAGTTATGATGTTATTGATGGGTTCATCTCTCACCTTCCCCTAGGATTCTAAAAGCTAAGTCTGTACTGTCATGTTAAGCTCCCTTCATAAGTCAATGCAGAGAAACAGGAACATCCTGGGAGGCTATTCATCTCACCCTTCTTACAGACTTTGCTTAATGACAATAAAGGGAGGTGATGGTGCCTATCTTATATTTGTACCACTTAAGAATCTGCTGAAAGCAAAACAAGTTCAAGAGGTTTTCCTCTCTTTCTTTCTTTCTTTCCAATTGCCTGTCCAGCCCCAATAAAGACAGTACCTAAATTTGAAACCACGCACTGCAACACTTTCATGAGAAACCCAAAAACCTGTTTATTTCCTTTCCATGGCACCTCTATCAAACATGAATAATTCTCCTCCCTAGAGTTTTGCTATCTTTTCAAGACTACCTGTATGATCCCGTGACAGAGAAATGCTGTAGCTTCACTCTAATCTTAGGATGCCAAATACCCAACTTAACTTTGTGTTCAAGAGCTGGAAGCCACAATTGATTATGTCTTGTTGCCAGACCCTTGAATACAGAGGCCGATCAAAGGGTGTAGGACTGTGCAAAGAGCACAGGTTTAATGACTCATATTGATTCATTAGATGAAATGCATATAATCAAGTTTTGCTAAGTGGCTATTGATTCTGTGCACTTTGATGTTGATTTAGATGTAACCCAGACACATAAAAATGGAAATGTGCAAAGCCAGTGCCCATTTCTACACTAACTCAAAGAACACTGACTTCTTCACTAAATCAAAATCTTGAGGTCCCCATTTTTTAAAAAAAAAAATCTGGAACTAAAACTTTGGGAAAGAAAATCCTCTATTTTTGTACACACATACAAAAATACAGTTGGCTACACCGTGTTAATTAAAAGCATCATCTAGAGCTGTAGAGATGTTCAGATTTGTGTATATCATAGGTTTTTTTCAGCCTCAGTGGTAATGACACCTTTGTTTACAGGTGGAGGGCAGGGCAAGTTCCAATTTATTTGTTTTGCATTATAACTTTATATCATAAAATGGAAAAGTCCACAATCAATCAGAATACGCTACAAGAGTGCATCCATCAGTTACAAACCATCTTTGCACAGTCACAATGTTTGAGCCTTGAGCACATGAAATCTTTCTATCTGAGCATTTTAAATGTGATTGCTTTTAAACAATTCAGTATACTATTGCTTTTAAACAATTCAGTATACTAAGTTCCAGCATTGAAAAACCAAGTGAAATAAACTGCTGGAAAGCAAAGGTGGTTCATGTACTTATACTGTCAATCATTTAGTAACATGGTTACATACCTATTAGTAGAATCCAGACCCTTAGACATAGACTTGATAGCTCATATTTACCAACAACACAGTGGGTCAAACTCTCATTCTAGCACATACTGTAGTATTGAGTAACACTGTCATTTTATCACAGCTGTAACATAGGGATACTATGGTGAGATTATCAGGTACTGACTTCTATCATTAATACTCTTCTCATCCCCTCTACACAGATACAGAATAGCACTGATGCCCAACTTAATTTTACTGAAGAAAGATATATGGCTCAGAATTAAGAAATATGACAAAACAACTTTCCTCTAACTATAGTAAAAAGATCCTCACTTGATCAAAAAAGCTAATGGTTACAGAATATAACCAATGGAAAGGAGTAATACTGTGGAACAGCCCTCTAACACAAGATTGTACTCAGTGAATTACTGACACTACAGGAAAAAAGAGAGAAAAGCAAACTGATACAAGCTGCAATCACTTTAGTGCTTATGTACTGGAGTCTCACCTCCAGCATAAGCTACAGGATACGGCTCTTTGTCTTGCATGGTTGGTTAGAAGTTACTCAAGTGTGAGATATTCTAAATTCTGGTTGTTAAAGGATTGAGAACCTCTGCCCCCTGCCATGACTTACATCCTGAAAGGCATATGTTTGTGATAATAATCTACCAAACTAGTCTCCTTCGGCAGCACACAGAAGATGCTTTGCTGTAATATTAGGGAGCCTTGAAGGTAGTAATTCCACCAAGTTACAAGCTTACCTACCACAAAGAAATTGATTAAGCTGTCGGCAGACTCAAAGGACAAATCTATCTCTCATGGTCAGTTACATTTTTTTACCTTTGTTTTTTTTTTCATGATTAGGAGAACTAGAACTACTCTAGTCTACAAATGAAATCTTAACTTCTAGCTCAATCACATGATTCCAAAAAACCAGATGCCTAAATCGCTTCGCCTTAATCTGCCCTTTTTTGAGGTATCTGATGAAAGGAAGGATGGCTGTCCAGGTAAAAAAAAAAAAACAACAAACAACAAAAAAGTCGAACTGAATGCCATCACATTCTAGTCTAGAAAAAGGCGGCTTCAACTTGAGTCATATCACAATTAAAAAAAATACTATGGCATATAGTGTTCTTTTTTTATAGCTGACAGCAAGTTCCATTAGACTGTAGAGGAGTCTCTGAAGGAAAATGAAAATAGCCTCCCAAGGGAGTGGAAGCCCCACACAGCATGTTTAAATGTGGCAGCTGGGTTGTGGGTGGAAATGGCCATTTCCATTGCAAATCTGCTGCCTTTATACCTCCCATGGCTAGATTTCTATGGAAAATGTGGCAGTTATCCCTCCCTGAATTTCAGTTGCTCAGTTTTAAAGATGTATAGACAGGAAATGTAGCAAGGGTCAACAACTGAAGGGCAAAAGGTCCAGAATTATGTTCTGTCCAAGGATCAAAAAGTAAAATTGGGCAATGGCAGGAAGTAGAAATGTGTAACAGGAAGATGGCAAGAAGAGGAAAAGATTCTTCAGTTTTAAAAGATGAAAGGCAACTTTCATGAAATTGCATGCCACTTCAAAGGCTACTTTATATTTAATAGTTTGAGGCATTTGATGCTTAACACTTAGGTCTCACTGAAAGCTGGTTAGCAATGTGTTAGTTACTTTTAAAAGTGATGCCTTTATTTTTGGGGGTTTATAATGAGAATAGTTGGGGCAACTTCCCATGTCATCACACATAAATGTGAAGGACTTTATTTAGCTGACTAAGTTCCTTAGATAGTAAATTCCCCACTGGTAATGTGTAGGTATGTAAGCCTGGGAGTGACTAGAGGAAGCATGTGCTGTAGCTACACCAACATAAAGTATCATGAAAAAAATGTTTCCAAAACATAATTCATAATCCAAAACCCCCCACTTTTTGGTGCAGGTACAAAAATCCTATCTGGAGCATAGATGGCTACTTTATTGCTCTCTGTTTGGATTTTAACAATTTTAACAAGGTTGAAAAAACTGTCCAAGCAAATGGAGCATCTTTTTTTTTTTTTTTTGTTTAACCCCATCAACCTGTAATGGCTCCAAAGCTAGTTCCTTTAGAGAGGGTTCTTTAATCATCAGACTAATTTCTCTCTTTCTTTGTTCTCTGCAGAAAACCTCACACTGTCTTCTGTTCAAAAGCCTGGCTTCAACAGCCAGGACAGAAGGCTGCCTCATCCTAGCCAGTCTTCACCTGTTATCACTTTGGTATGGCTCTGGCTTGGGAATTAACAGGATGCTTGTGCCAACTCAGCCACATGGAGGAACCAAATCAGTATTTGCTTTCTGAAGAGCCACTACTGGTCCAGGATGCACCACCATCATGAAATATTTCAATGAAAGGGCATGTGGCTGCTATGGGGTCTATAGCAATGCAGTGTCTGCATGTTGGTGTGAGCAGAGAATGCCTGCTGTGCCTTCTGGATCAGAGGAGGCTACTGGCACTACTCACAGGCTGCAGATCTCACACTTCTGGCCTGTAGGAAGCCCTGAGTAGCACAGCCTAACTAAGCTGGCAGTGCCTCTGGGAATACACAAATAGGTTTTCTATTTCAAGTTTGGTCAACTACAGACTTGGGAATTTTGTGGATCCTTGTCTTCACTTTCCATACCAAAAGTCTACTCACATTGTGCTCTACAAATCTGTTCTCACATTCTAATTTACATGTTGTGAAATGCTTCTTGTGAAAATCACAGAGGTAGAAATTAAATAGTGGAAAACTTTTATTTATCTCTAATTAACTGGCAAATGCACTAAACAGAACTTGGGCCATGTGCAGGTTGACATTTTAGTTTCAAAAATACCTGGAAGGTTTTGAAGGTAGGGATGGAAAGGGTATCAGGGGTATGTGATATCGTGCAAAGCTATACTGTAACATAACCTATAAGTAAATCGGTCCTGACTCTTTTCTAGATGACCTAAAATTTCCTTATTGTTTAAAAAACAGGGATGTTGGTATCATCTCATTATCCTTACTTTTCAGACCAGCCAATACACTTCTATCTTCCTGTGAGTTTGTGGCGTTTTACAGAGTTCTAGAGCAACATAATTACAAAGTGCCCCAGTGTAAGTGGAATGAAATTCTATTCCTGCTTACACAAGAGATCAGCTTAACCCCTAGAATACATGAAAAGTATAAAAAAAATTGCTTCTAACAATTCTAAACTAACCATGACAGTTCTTTTGTGTTGGGGGAAATTTGAACAGCACAGGCCACAGCCTGCTGTTAGAGGTCTGTATGCCCAACCCAGTTTATGCAAAGAATAGCAAGGCCTGTGTCCTTGAGATAGTTTCAAAAGGGAACAGACTTGCAGTAAACAGCAGCAGGCAAAGGCCAATCGAGTCATGTTGTGAGGCGTGTAAACACCAGCTATTAACCAATAGTGTGCTTGTATTATTCGCGTGCTTTTAGAAGTATAAGTACGTGTGTGATAAACAATAAACGAAGCATTGATCATTAACTCTGTGAGGAGATATCTTTGACTCTGGTGCCGAAACTCCAGGGCTCAATTGCTCTTTATCTATACTTTTCTGGTTCTACCTGAGCTGTCCACTAGACTGTGATTTCTTAATCTGACTGACTGCTATAATTTTCAATGAAAAGTCAACATTGTAGTAGGCAGAAAAAGCTAAATGTTTTCTCTGTTTCATAGTTTTGATGAAATGCTGGCAATTTAAATAAGTGTTTCCACTTTTAATCAATGCTATTTTAACTGTTCAGTCCTTCCTCCTACATCCTTTTAATAACATAACTGGAAGCAGCAAGCCTGCTAAAGCTTGAAGTTAACACAGCAGTCAGAATTTATTTCCATTCTTTCTAGAATGGTATTTGTTTTATAACTCTGACTCAGTTTCTGAGTCTGTCCTCCTCTGTGGTCTCCTCAGGTCTCACAAGCTAAGCAAAGCCAGGCCATGTCAGTTCTGAGAATGTCAGTGTTTCCCAGGAACACCTAGGTGCTGCAGAGACAGCACTGTGACTTGCCAGAAGCACTGAAACAAATTCACCACTGTGGAGGGGACAGAAGACTGTAAAGCTGGTAATTCCTTATGTCACATGGAATTAAAAAAGAAGAGCCAAGTGTCTGTGTTTTAAGAACTAGAAATGCTAATACCAAAGCCCTGCTCAAAATAAAGTCATGCGATTACATTGTCAGGATCATTCCTACATTTTCAAATGGAAAAACAATCTATTATTTTTTTTCATTCCATCCCAAACTCCTTTGCAGTATAAATGTGTGCAGGTAAAAAGTTGCTACAACCAGTATTGTGAGTCAATGTGTATTATGAATGTAAACCACTATCATAAGCAATATGATCTTTGGTGTAATTTAAAATTAAACACTTAACATCGCAAAACCTGCTGAGGCTACTGAGTTACAATTGCCAAATGTTTCAAATTAACAGCTGCAAAGGTTCTATGACCACAAAATAGTTACCACAGTAAATTCACCGCATAGCAGCCATCCATCTAGTTGGGACTTTGTGTCTTCTACCTCCTTTCACAAAGTATGGGATATCCAGAGAATTCTCTGAGAAATGTTTCAAAACCAGGGGGGTTTTTTGTTTGTTTGGAGGCTACCAACATGCAAATATCTATAAGATTCATGTCAGAGAGTATTAATCACATAAATCATGATTTGTGACATATCCTCTTGTTTGAGATAACAGTTTGCTTGTTCCCTTTTCCTGAAGTGGTACATCTGTTTACTAGAACCAACAAACCATTAATCCTCATTGATCATTCTAGAAGAAATCATGCCCAAGCAAGATCTACATTAGATATCAGCAATTCTAGTACATTTTTCTAGAATTTCTGCAAATGCTAAACAGCAAGAAATCATTTGCTAATCTTTGTAAAAAATGAGCTTTTAATATAAGGATGGTCCAAAGCAAAAGGCACTGGAGTAGAATTCAGAGGCATGACTCAACTTCTGGCTGTGATGCAAATGTCTTGTGTGGTAGCAGAGTCACAAACTGCAGGTTTACCAGGGGAACAAAAGCATTACAGCTCTCAGTTTCTATGCACAGCTGCACAGTAAAATTCTAACATCCAAGTGAGGAATGTTTGCTTCCCTTCTAATATCTAGGGACATGTAGGCACTTAACACACAGCAGAATTCAGACACTCTGGACTGGTGGAAGGTATTTTATGTAGTGGGGGATTTTCACTTCTGGAATCACAGAATATGCTGAGTTGGAAGGGACCCATATCACCTTAAGCCTTCTTTTTTTTTTTTTTTTCTTCTCACAGAGATTAACTCAGTCTTTTGACTTGGAGATTGTCAGAGTAGGAATCACAGTCCCAGCCTTATCCATTATCCAATCTAGAACATACAGAAATGTCTGAACAATTTGTTTTTAATATCCTCTTTTGTCAGGGGTAACTGAAGCTTCATTTTACACCTCTCAGAAGACTGCTTGCTCATGAGCTTTTATAATTTAGGTGGAGAGTGTTCACTTCTCTAATACTTCATGCAAAACAGAACATTTACATGTTCTTTACTACCAGTGAAGAATTCATTGAATTCCTCTCTAAAATGACTGTCTGTCTCCCATACGAAGTGCTAATGCTGGGACTGAAAACAGGGTTCTTCTGTCTCTCAGTGAGTGCTCAAAGTTACAAAACTATATCCTTCTCTCTGCCTTTGGAATGTATTATTGTCCATAAAAGAACAGATGAAGAAAAAAGAATACAATCATCCTGATATCTTCACCTCTTTATAGTCAATGCAACTTCCCAGATGATGGGAGAAATGTGTCTCAATGCCTTTTGGCAAAGAATAAAACAATGTGTGAGTGCCATGTTTGTATAGGCCACAAATTGGATAACTTGAAAATTTAAACACTTGCTACACTGAAAAAAGCAGATGAAAGATCAGAAATGTACTATCTATGCTACATACTTAGTATGGCATCAAGGTGCTCAAATAAATGTTTTCACAAGTCTGGTGACCGAGCTGGTGGTTGGAAAAAAGGAAACTGAGGGGAAACCTTATTACTCTCTACAACTACCTGAAAGGAGGTTGTGTTGAGGTGGGGGTTGGTTTCTTCTCCCAAGTAACAAGTCGTAAGATGAGAGGAAACAGCTTTAAGTTCTGTCAGGGGAATTTTAGGTTGGGTATTAAAAAAAATTTCTTCACTGAAGGGATTATCAAACACTGGAGCAGGCTGTCCAAGGAAGTGTTTGAGTCACCATCTTGCAGGTATTTAAAAGGGGTGTAGATATGGCCCTTGGGTACATGGTTTAGTGGTGGACTTGGCAGTGCTGGGTTAATGCTTGGATTCAATGATCTCAAGGACCTTTTTCCAACCTTAACAGTTCTATGACTCCAGATTTGGGCAAGCTTAATGTTAAAAGTACAGTTCTACTGTGACTTCAGACTTAGACACAAAATAAGGGAGAGTGGATGAGTGTTTTTGGCCTTAAAGCAGGTATTGAATGCATGCCAGTTTTTAGCTCTAGCCTTCATTGTGAACACCTATTCCCTGTTTACAAAGTACAGGTCAGATTTTCTCCTGAAGACATTATGAGGGTGAAAAACAGTAGCAGATGTGTATCTTTGGTGGATTTCTTTCACAAGGATGAGCTGTAAAGAAAGCAGTCATCTACTACTTTGCATCTAATTTAGTGACCTGCTCAGTACTTTAAATATAAGATTTGATGGTAAAGTCTGTCTCAGTCCCAGGGAATTGACAATAAAAAGCCCTTTCTTTAAATTACCATTATTGGCATTTAAAGCCAATCAAATCCTGTACTGTCTCACTATACTTTACAGCATTACAAATTTTACAATAAGTTACGGATTTAAGACACAGGCAAAACTTCAATTGTAGGAAGATTTTCTCTTTGGCATTATATCCCTTCTCCATTCCTCCATGGATATTTACGGCACGGTGCAAACAATGGAAGGACATAAGGTTCTGGAATCCCTTTTCTTGTCATCAGTAAACTTCAAGATTTTCTTCGGAAGGGGATTCAGCTGAGTAGCCAGAAAAATAACTTGGTAGGTCCACTCAGCTGGTTAAAGATGCCACTGTTTACAGTGTTCTAACCTGTATATTGCTCAGGATGTTTTCAGGTGCTATCTATCCCCTGGATGTGGATGTATTTATTTAGATTTATTACTGCCATCAAAGATGGTGCAGGACTACCTCTTCTTTCCCTGTCCTGAGCTGACACCACTAGAAGCAGTACTTCACATCAACCACTAATCAGAAGTGACATCTTTGAAAGACCTGTCTCAACTTATTGAAAAACCTCAATAGAAGTCTTTGAAGACAAATCATAGTGTATTTTTAGGGGTCTTTCCTGTTTTACTTCATTTCTTATTTTCTTCATATTCTTTTGCTAGCCCAGATAATACCTAGGGTGCTCAATCTCATAAAATACAAGTATTTGAAAGAAAAGATAACTATAGTTTTTCTTATATTTTACATATATAATTTCTCCTGCCTCCTTTTTTGATGACTCTAGCAGAGTTCAGATAATTTTCACCAAGGTGGAGAAAAAAGAGGGGCAATGCTATTCTGATAGTGTGGGTACCACCTACAGATAAACTTCTTCAAAGTCATCTATGTTATTTGTGTTGGACACTGGCGCAAGTAATAAGGTGGGGTTCCCTGTCCATTCAGCTGCCAGCATAAACCAGTAAATTCTCCTGTCTCCAAAGCCCTGACTTGATATGGTCCAATCCACAGGCCATTTTTCAACACACAGTAGCTATGGTTCTGCAAAGGAGAACTGTCAGAAGGAGAGTGTAGGCAGCTCCATAGTACCCTAAACTTGATGCTTAATATTGCTTGTAGCTTTTCTGGTTTAGTCTAAGGCTAATAACCACGACTGCATTTTCACTAAAATACACATTAAGAAATAGATATTTTTTAAATACCTCCTGCTTTTTAGCCTCAGAATCAGTATTTTTACAGAACTATTGTAGATATAATTCCTAAACTATGAAATAGGGAAACTAGACTAGACTCTAAAAGTAAAATTGTCTTATCATTACAATTTAGTCAATTTTGCTCTATGATCCAGAAAATGTTTTGATCCAAAAAGCACTGGATTGTAAGATTAGACTTCCTCTGACATCAGTGAGCATTTAACAAGCCTTTATTTAAATAGTAGATAAATACCAGAGCCATAGTCTTGGGCCCTGTATTTGTTATAATCCCCATATAGGCTTCTGTCTTTACACCTTAAAATGCCTGAAATTTGCTTGCTGTTTACAAATGGGGAAACAGAGGCACAATGAGATGAAATGTTTTGTCCACCAGGTGCGAATCAACTCTGTAGATCCTCTTTTCCATTATGAAAAGCACAAATTATTCAAGCTCAGACAATTTATTTCTCTCCTAAGAGAACACAATGTTCTTAGCAAACCTACCAGGCCAACCAAATAAATTTCCCATAGGCAAGGGAAAACTGTGTATTGCTACTTCCAGGACCTTGTTGGGGAAATTATCTCCCCAGTATTACTGGATGTTTTGCTCTCTCTTTTTTAAAATTTTCTTTCCCATACTTTCTGCATGGTCTTCATTTATTTTGTGGCTGACAGAACACCTCCAGACAGATTCTTCCACAGAAAACACTGTGGCTTTAAGTGCACTGCTGCAGAAGAAACATGCCCAGCACCTTCCATTTGAAAGAAAATGAGCATAGCATTACAGCAACATACAAGCCAGAAAGCACATCCTAAATCCTGTTTGCTACTGCTGCACACTTAGGTCAGCACTCTTCATGCTCCTGCTTCTGATTTATTGTATTTCCCCTGCCTTTATAAGGCTGGTGTTCCTGGTACGTGCAGGTCCTGCAACTTTCTGCCGCTGAAACAGCTATTCCCAACCCAGATGGTGGCAGGAACAGCTGAACTGTGGCTCCTTTGTGCAGTCACCTCTAGACAATGGCCACTGGCATGCAGAGCCACACAGCAACTGCTGGTGTATATCTGCTTGACGTTTCAGACCCAGCTTTGCACCTTTCTAACAATTAATCAACAATCAGACAAAGGATATATTGCTGAATCCAGACAGCAGCCAATACAGACCTCTAATACATTATGGATTCTCTGTCAGCACATTTATTTATTGTTCACAGTGTTCTGTTTGAAAAGCCCTATGCTCTCCCACTTATTTTATTTATTTACTTGCTTAATTATTTCTCTTTAGCTGAATTTAACAAAGCAGTGAAGCTTCATTTATTGTCATTTTTTACAAAACCTAAATGGTGGATTACTTAATATAAAATGTATTTATAATCTTGGTATTTACCACAATTTACCAAAGTCTTTAGCAAATACATCTTTAAATGAAATAGAATTAAATTGCACAAGCAGTGTCTTCCCAGGTAAATATCCAGTGAATCATTTTATCATCATTTAACACTATAATAAAGGTTGACTATCAGCTTAGAGATAAAGGAATATACATTTGTCTATACTTCCAGCATCCAGTGGGATTTTTCACAGTATCATGACAGCAAGTAACAATAAGGACCTCCCTGTTCTGTGGTTAGGCTTTACCATAACTGCATCCATGGACCTCCGGTTCTGCACAGCATGCAACCATGCTCCACTATCAAATTAATGTTAAAATATGTATGTCCTGGCTTCTGATTTATAATATCTTTGACAAACAGTAAAAAGGACAGGCACACCATAAAGTTTATGGATGGAGTGATGGCATGCACAATGATGTCTCATAAAGAATAAAGGGGGGAAAGTTATTTATTCCTGTGATTCAAGAACTAAAATACAGCTAGACTGGGTGCGTGCACAGAATTTTTCATAAATATCCCACAGTGCACCCTGTTGTACAGCAGCCATACATTAATTAGAGCATTCAGCAGACACTGCAATGTGTTACACTCACCCAAGTGAATCTTCATTTTTCACATGCAGGGCCTTACTAATTAAAATCAGCTTTGCAATTAAATGTGGAAAATTGTGTTAAATTTTAAAGCGTAGTTTAGGAAAAAAATGTATTTATTTTTAGGGTATTTTATTTTGATGCAAATGAATTCTCCATCAAAGTGAGACCAGTGAAAGGAAGGTATGAGGATTTCTCTTTTTTGTATTATAGATGCTCCTCTCGGTTGCAAGTTGCAATGCTCCACTATCTCTCTGCCAGTACCTGGCCCTGTTCCAATGCTTTTAGTGAGTGCTATCTGTCAAGGCATGAATAATACAGCCCCTAGGCTGTCGGCAGAATCCAAATGAGGCATACATCAGGAAGCAAGCACTCGACTTTAGCTCCAGAACATGCTCCTGTGAAGACAGGCAATTATTCACCCACGGCTGCAGCCATGGCAATCAAACTGGTGGGTGAAAAGGTATATGAAATGAAAAAATTTGAATAAGAAGTATGGCACAACAAGACACAGAAATTCAATAATTTTCTAATAACAGAGAGACATTTGAGTCTTTTAATTTTGAAGTTTGGGAGCCTTAGTTATTTCACTCCCTCTGTTAGAAAATGTAACTAAACTATATGTAACGCCAAGACAATACAATGGTATGTGAGGCTTTCTCTAATCAAAATAGCAGTGCTAAACCCTAAGGTATTTATAAATTCAAATTGCTGTATGAAGTTAAAAATCTTATGCTTAAAAATTAAAAGTTGATCAAAACAATTCTATCCATATAATTAACAAACCAGTGACGGCCTAGTAAAGCAACAAAGAAGTGGCGATATCAAGATATTTGGTGGAAAATTAAAATGTAATGCATTTTAAAAAGTTAGAGACAATTCATACATTACAGATACGCACATTTTATGAACCCTCTTAATTTCTGAGACTTGTCTTTTTTTGCAACACATTGTATCAATTGTATTAAAAATAATCCCTTACAAATAAAATCGAATGAAAGAAAAGGCATGAAAAATTCCTTGGCAGATGAAATGTTTAAGTTGGTTTATTTCACTTGAATTCTTATTTTCAGCAATCAAATTGAAATTCATGATATAGTGAAAGCTCTATTAGCATTTCCATTTTAAATGTGAAGGGTTTATCATTTGGCCTTAATAGTTCTACTTCTCCAAAATTTTATGCAAATTGTTTCAGACTATGATTGTGTTTTAATTTCTAGACAATGGCTTTATCTGCTTTCAAATATACATTGATGTATGCCCTAGGAAGAATCCTAAATTAATATATGTAATACCATGGAACCAGTTTCAGATTTTTTTAAGTCTCTTATTTGTTAGAATAGGTTTCATTTTGAAACATGTGATAATTGGCAAATGATTAATCCATTACAGAATCTAACTGCTTTTGTTGCTTGAGAAATAAAAATCCAAAGTATTATGTTAAGAAGCCTTTAAAATAGGCCATTGTATGTAATCAGTATTTTTTAATGGAATCTAGTTAGGGTTTTTATGACATGTCTACATGCCCATTTACATGGCAAATCACTGGCACCTATTTGGTATGTGATGTGTTTTAAAAGGATACTAAATGCCAAGCAGCAAAGTGCAATATTTCCAAAATCATCACTCACATCTATTCAGTAAATACCATGGGCCAGTTTGTGCTCAATTACTCTAAAGTAACTAAGGAAATTTGCACCTGCAGAACAGACCAGAAACTGGACTCGCTTTCACATTTATATTTGTATACACAGAATGCGAATCCTGTTGTCTATAAAGCTGATTAATGAAACTGTCAAATTTCCTACTAATTGCAATGGAAGAACAGTTGAATCTATGCTTTTCTTCAGATGCTTAGCCAAAAGGCACCCTGAAAACACAGTTCGGGGAATGCTCTCCTGGTGTGGTCTGAGGCACTGCTACATACCCAGATGGATTGTTCACAGCTAAAAATATGCAAGCAAGGATGGGGACCAAGCTTACTGTTCAAAATTAATTTACAGGTCTGAAGGTATAAGAGTAGTGTTTATTCTTACGCTGCCATGCACGATGGACCTGAAGAGCTACCAAGGGGAACAAAACCAACACTATCCGGAGCACGGCCCAGGGAGAGACTCTGGTTTTCACTCCTAAGATCTGAATTCTTCACTTGACTCCACCACTATGTGAACATGTCTATGGCTTTGTTTTGTTTTGTTCTTGCTTTCAGATCTTTCACAATCTTTTTTTTTTTATTCTTTTTATTTTGTGTTCAGTTGGCTTCAGGCACCTGGAAACATAAACAACAGGTACTGAAGTCCTACCTGTGTCAATTCTAACATTGAGGCATTGCCTCATGCTGTGTAACACAGCCAGTACTAGAGTACTAGAGGGTCTTCAGGTTTCTAGATATTACTAAAATACAAAAAAGAAATGAACCTGCTCTGAAGAAGGTAGGCACACTACCTAAATTTGGGCACTTCCCCTCAGTGCCCAACTCAGAGATCCCACCATCCTGCCCTAAAGTGCCCTTCAGAGAAACTTCTCCATCCAAGCCGTCTATTAGCATGCTCAACTAACAAGCTGACATCAAGCACTAAACTTAAGAGCCAAGAGCAAAGTACCAAGCCATGCAACGTTTTACTTCCCTTCCAACTAAAATTTGACCTCCCAAAAAAATGAGATGGAAATGACACAGCCACTGTTACCCTATCTAGCACCAGTCTTGTGTTTTCACACACCCCAAAGGAAACATCAGTGACAGAAAAGGTCTGCAAGTTCCCCTAGTTAACCCCACATTGCAGTTCTTTAACAATTAAAAAGACAACTGAAGTATACAGCATACGATAAAACTCTGTATTAACTTCTATCTAATATTTTATGAGCAGAACAAGTTTTGATCCCCTGAATCTGTCTGAAAATTTGAAAGGATCTGCTTATTTCAATTCACATTTAATGTATTACCTGAACATGGTTCTCACTGTCACATTGCTACTAAAAGGATAAAATTACAATGAAAAAAAAGACCCTTAGATTGCAGAAACTTCAAGACATTACAGAAGAAATAGAATTCTGGAGAACTCTGACTACATCTAGTGGAAGTAAATACATTTCATTCCTAATAACAAGCTGGTCTGATATGGTGAATGAAAAGGTCTTAACCTCATTAAAATGCTCTGTAAGTCTAAACGGAATTGAGTCAGGCATCAGCTGAGATATGCAATTCCCTGAACACATAAAATTTTTAAGACAGTCTGATTTCCTTGGAAGAAATGTTTGGGTCTTTCCTACTCAAACAGCAAAATAGAAAAAAAATTCCCTCAGATTCTCTCAAAACAGTAAATTTAGTAGGTGTTGGTTGAGATATAAATATTACTACTTTTTTAGAAAATAGATACGTACATTGTAAACCTCCACAAAGAACTTTGTGTTTTTACAATAAATAAGACATATATCGGTTAAATGTATTTTGATTAGTGGATTGGCAATCAGGATGACAAGAAAATATAAGAGCCCCACAAATTCTTTAGCAGGAAACAAGGAATTTTTGATCTATTTCCAATTTTTATTCTTTGCGCATCTGCCCAAAATTTCATTTAATTAACCGCTCTGAGACTCAGCCTGTTTGTGTACTGACACACCAGAATCATGTCAAGAAAGCAAAATATGGAATTTACATCTCAAAACTGCAAGTAATCTTTCCAAACCTCATATCCTTCCTCTTCCCCAAAAGGGTGATTTTACGCAAACAGACACTAACTCTAACACAAACTTAGAGCAATTCAGAAGTCAGATTTAAGCTAAAGAGTTCTCTCTCTGTGTTTAAAGACTTTCATTTTTGAAATCTGCACAAAAATTCCATGAAGTGTAAAGAAATGTGTGTAGCTACAATATTGTAACTAGAAAGGATGTTATAATCATGTCATTTAACTGTTGACTGTTTATGAAATTTATGAGGGAAAAGAAGGATTTAGTGCCATTCACTAATTACTTGTGAGGCCTGTATTTACATAAAGAAAATGGACAAAACAAAACCATGGTTTGATATGAGAAGTCACAAGTGAATTTAAAAGTAATTATTTGAGTTCCTTTTCCTAAATCAGTGTTCCAATATAACCAAGCCTTCAAATAACTACAAAAATGTTACTACTTTTATGAGTGAACAATTATTTTATCATTTATACTGTTTAAATGCAATTCCAACTAATTTCAGTATCAGGAGTATCACTTTTCTTGCTCTAGTTTTGAAAGTGTTTTCTGGACTTGTCCCTAAGCTTCATTCACTGATAAGAAAAAAGGCACATGAACGGGCTGAGGGGCACTGTTCAGTATCTTTTCCCGTTTCAAATAAATACCTAAACTACAAATGTATCATTTCAATTTCATTCATAAACCCCATATGCTCTCATTATAAAGCAGTAATCAGATTTTTTGTGAAACATGTGCTCTTATAAACACCACAAGTGCTTTAAAACCTGAAAAAAATCAAGAATGAAAAAAATCTTGACAGATTCAGGAGAACTTAACACTGGTTTGAACACCTCCCTCTATTCAGAAAAGAGATGGCCCAAACATCAGCCATTTTATCTCCTCCAATGGGCTGCTGTACAAAATATGAAAAGCAGAGCATGAGAGAAAAATACATGTATTATAGAGCTGTTAAAATTCCAAAATATTGCACAAGAAATTCACGGGCAAATGATTCAGGAGAGGAATGATTTTACACAAATGAGCAATGCTATTGAAAACTGACCTTCCAGACACAGAAATGTAAAGACTGAGGTCTGAATTAATTTGAAGCCCATGTAGTATGTGTAACATATGCTACCTGGTACACAATTAATAGTGAACAGATAAGAAAACCTTTTTAAAGGAGATTCTCCATTTATCATGGTTTAGAAACTGAAGCAAAGGTATTTTATAACTACGGTATAACATTTGAACCATGAAGTCTTATTATCACTGATTTGTCTTAAGCTTTGACCTTTGAATCTAATCTGATCATTGAACTTAAAATGCTCAGAAGCTTGTTTTCTTTTAATGAAATACATGAAATAACAGAACACCAGTGCCAACATCTAAGTAGGGCCAAATTTTCATTTGCAACACATGAGCAAGGGAACTGTATGCAAAAATTGAGAAAAACTGAAAATGAGAACAAGTCTCAGCAAAAAATGTGAGTTAAATTTTGTGTGACATTCAGAAAGAAAAAAAACCCTCTGCATCTGAACGGTTTCTAGAATGCCTATTGCTATTTTTTATCATTGTTTGGTTTATCAAGGTCATGCCAGTAACTTGTTTACCAAATCTCTTCACCAAATTATGAAAAATTGCAGATATTACCTTCTATGTCTTGCATATTTGCCACTAACATGACCACTGCCATCACAGCCAGGTGTGGGACAGCTGCAAAAGAGAGAATTAATCATATACGTGCTGATGTGCTGCAGAAAGATTATGCTAAAAACAGGCAGGCAGGAGGTATCACAAAGATGGAGGGCAACCAAGACAGAAAGAGAAATCAAATAACTGAAGGGGGAAAAAAAAGAGGGGATGCTTTTTATTAGCAAGTCTCAAGGGAATTAATTTCATCAGTGCAGCAGGGCATGAGCAAACCACCAATGAACTTGAAAGTGCATTATACCCATTAAAAGGCATGAATTTTCTAAATTGCTAATGGGGATACATTTTACACTCAGAGCACTAACCTGAACAGCTCTTGTATGGCTGGTTCCACGGGAACTGCAGAGAGATGGAAAATATATAAAAATTTATCATCTATTACAAGTACCCCTCTTCTACAGAAAATTACCAGAAAGGTTGTGTAAAAGCAAGGGTCAGAATGAATTGTGCAAAGAGATTCTGGAGGATGAAGGTCACCCTGAGCAGGGGCCTTGAGTGATTTACTGAAGCAAGAGACGTACCTCGAACACCTTTGGAGCGTGTGCGATGGCGCTTCTCGTCTGCATCCACCTCCATCTGGGAATAGATTAGCAGGCAGTCAATGTTCTTATCCTGCATGCACAGACTATCAATGCACACACTGATACAGTCTCTCACACAATTTATTGACACTATTTTAATTCCATTTTATCCTGTAAGGGAAAGTTCTACTTACAGGGGATTTTTAGGATCCTCATGTTTATTTAAAAACAGAAAATGCAGTAATTTCTGCTTTAAACAGTCAGTTTCCATGCCCTGCTTTCATAGCAAATTATGTGCAACTAAGTGCTCTTTTTGAAGGGTTATTTCTAATATAAATCCCTGATTACTCTGATATATTTTGAAACAAGGATTCAATAGATTTCTAAACAATTTAAAATTAAAGTGAAAAGGTCTCACACCACAGGTCATTTTCTAACCAAAACCTTTTCAACGGGAAAGAGAGGAAGGAACAATGACTGAAAAGGAGATGAAGAGTCATCACTAAACCCTCAAATATTTCATGTTATTTAACACAGTATTACGATCTTTGCCAACATGTTTAATTGGTTTGTTACATTTTTCAAGTTTCAGGAATGTGCTCACTTGCTTCATGGTTAAATCTTTACCTTCATTTTATAAACAGCTTGCCCATCTAGTGTAGCTTTCTATGCAATAATTAATATATAGCAATCTTAAATATTTACCATACAGGAGCAAGGCTGCAATTAGACGTTGGAAAGCATCATAAACACAGATCTATAAGAGTTAACATAGGGCCAAACATTTCTTCTGATTTTTCATGTACACAGTCAACAGACTTTCAAAGGTAAACTACATAGGATAGCGAGAATTTAGGATTTTGTTACACTGAGCTATGTTAAGAGGCTATGTCAGGGAAAATATATCAAGTATCTGTATCACCAGTTCCTTTAGATGTAGAACAGGATGGCAAGATGGATCTAAAGTGCTTCATACATAGAGATGATACTCTAAAGCACAGAAATAAACCATGGAGCTCTAGTTGCCCCAGGGGAAAAAACATCAATCGCCCCCTTCATAGCAATACCCTTGAATTGGTATCTTGTAAGCATGTCATATATCTCCTGCAAAAACATGGAAATGGGTCCAAGTCACTCACAGCTAACACTTCAATCACCAAGCTTCCTTTGGTCAGTGCCTTAACACAAACGGATATGGGAAGTAACTAGGAAGGAAGAAACCAAGGGGTGCTTTTACAGAACTCCCTCAACACATTACATGAGGAGGAAAGAGTCAAAACTTGTGGGTGACAGGGATTTGGTGAAAAAAAAGTGTTGCTTTCATAAAGTTCCGTGCTACTGGTGTAGTTTTGCTTCTTGGTAGTCATCATCTGGTACCTGGTGGTGTAATTTATTCCATGCTAAAGGGATGACACTCTAAAACAAATAGCTATTATGAACCTAAAAAAGCATCAGTGTCTATTAGGGGGCTTCAGGTCAGTCTTCTCATGGAGGTCTTTGAGTAAATTTGAGTGGGTTTCATTTTTAAATTAAGACACCTACATATAGCTGTGTGTACACATTTGGAGCATAAGCCTTCAGTTGTCAGACCAGAAAGGCAGAGAAGTGTACAGGGAAACCCTCTGTTGTATGTACCAACCCTCTGCAGAAGTTTCGAGAATCCTCTGGCATCAGAAATGGCACCAACTGCATATGCTTAGGCAACTGAACTTACTCCTACGTTAACAGAGCTACAAGAGCTTGAGGAACAACTCCCTCATCACCTACTAGGTGTTACTTCAGCCTGGACAGAATCAGTCTCTAGGCTCCTTTGCCCATACTATCTAGCTCTCCTGTGACTATTGCCACTTGGCACACCTATTACAGGTACTTAAACTGAATCTTAAACATTAATTCATGCCCCGTTCTATCCTATACCTTGAGTTCACACCCTGGCTGGTTTCTTAGCTCCAATGACTTCACAGGCATTGGAAGTTTTTCAAGTTGCCATATCAAAGTGCAAAACAGCATCTCTGGAATATAAAAACTACCCAGTAGATGATGACATTCTTTTCCTTTTACTAATAAGAAAACAGTACATTGTGTTATTCTGTAACTCTTGCAATGTGTAAGGACTTGACAGGAGACCAGAAGTGAAGTTACTTGATCTTTAGAGTAGTATGCTTTTATAAAATGTTTGAAAAACATTATCTAGCCTCATTTGTCACCACTGAAAAATCTGCTGAAATAATTATTATGATCTTAACCTGGAAATGCTGCCCCAGTTGTTATGATAGTCTGTGTAAATTTAGAAGGGGTAAGCTACCAACAGATTTGCCTGTCTTTCTAAACCAGAGTAAGCACTTCAATTAAAGAATGCTGAAGATACACTTTTCACTGTACCATCAAAGAACAGATCACTAAACTGGAAAAGCCCTTACAGGATCTGCACAATCCAGATCCAGAAGCAGGTCAAAGAAGCAAAAAAAAATCATAAAAGCTGCAGGCATGCAATGCAGTGTTATTTTAAATTTTGTTGTGTATCCCACCTAGCCTGCTGCTTCTCTAAAAAGGCACAGATCTATCCTGCTGTTGTCTCTGACCTGGATGCCCACTCATGTCACCGTGTGTCTTGGATGCTCTAGGACACATCAAATGGTGGTGGGAGGTGCCTATGTTTAGGCAATGGAATCTTGTTTTGACTTTATGCTCAGCCATAGATCTTTAAGACTTTGTAATTTCAAAACTTCAGCCTTCATCCCTCCATGCTGGATGCCAGGAACAGGCAATTTCGTGAAATTCTAGTGAGAGGTATATTGGTTCTGTACAAGGACAGTCACCTGGCAGTGTACCACAGCAGTCCTTGGAGGCACTTTCATGGTCAGGAACAGAATTCTACTCCTGAGACCATTAATCTCACACAAACACACTCTTCTTCATCATCTCCACATGCAGAAAAAGGAAATGCAGACCTTAGTCTCACAAGGAGTTCACCTCAGTAGTTCTACTTTATTCCTGACCTCTTCATCCAATTCTGCAGAATACTTAGTCACTGTTCCAGAAAACAACTTGTGGGCATGGAGGACAGGCTGGCTAGAGTTAGTTTTAGCCTGGCATCTAAGATTATGTATCAAAGCAAAGAGAAAGGCATCAGGAGTAGTAGGAGAAGAAATTTTTAACCTGGCTTCAAGGAGATGCTCTAGAAATGAAAATGGAAAGGTCTAAGCTGAACAGAGGGATGGAGCACCTCTCCTATGAGGAAAGGCCAAGACAATGGAGTTTGTTCAGCCTGAAGAAGTGAAGGGTGACCTAATTGTGGCCTTTCAGTACCTGAAGGGAGCCTGTGAGAAAGACGGAGAGAAGAGCATGTAGTGACAGGAGAAGGGGGAATGGCTTCAGACTGCGAGTAGGTTTAGATAAGGTACTAGAAGAAATTCTTTGCTGTGGGTGTGGTGAGGCACTGGAATAGGATGCACAGAGCAGTTGTGAATGGCCCCTTCCCTGGGACTGTTCAAGACAACCTACTCTGGTGGAAGGTTCCCTTCCCATGGCAGAGGGGATTGGAATTAGATGATCTTTAAGGTCGCTTCAACCCAGGCCATTCCATGATTATATGATTTTTAATTCTGAGAAGGAAAAAAAGAAAAAAGGTCTTCGTAGGAATTAAATTTTAAGTTAGAATTTAAAAGAACCAAATTATTGGATATGCCTTAGTTACAGTAATGGGCAGAGAGGTAGATCTAGCAACTCTGTACCATCATTGTGTATGTTTTTGTTATTGAAGATTTAGAGAAATGAGACCCCAAATAGTTATATATCAGTGCTCTAACTAATAAAACACAAGACAGGGTACAAGAAGAGGTCCATCATATTGATAGGTAAGCTGAAGACAACCAAACATGTTGAGTAGTTTCTTTAGCATTTGAAAAAAAAACCCCACCAGTAAAAAATCTGTGTTGCGATGAAGATTCTTATGGGGGTGGTGGATGAGTGCTATAACCACAGAAGTATCCTTGGAGTTTCTAAAAGTTATATCTGATACAATTCTCACATAAGAAATTATATAACCAATGGATACAAATGCTATACTAAATACAAATATTCTGGGTAAAAATGAAAATAAAGCTCTGTGTGGTCACCTGCATGCAGACAATTAAGACTTGTTACATCTTAATATATAGAATCTTATCCCAGTAACTACTACTATTCGCAAACACACAGACACAAACACAATGTGCTTCAGAAATATCAATATAGGAAAGCTGGAAATAATAATGAAACAAACTGAGATGAAGAATACCTTTTAATATAAAATGACTATAATTAGTAGCAATTTAAAACATTTCATTAAATGTTAAAAATAAAAAAGGTACATAATCCACAGCTATAAGTTTAAATCCACAGGTTTTAGCCCTACAATATTGAGTATCTTCACCAGTACTCTGGAAGATTATACTGAAATATGCAGATAACACATAAATTAATGGAGTGATAAACTGTGCTGGAGACAGGCCAGTTACATGTACTGGCCTGTGTCACTTGGCAGATCTGATTCATCTGCAGAACATGCCAATTCCAAGCTCCTGCATATATGAACAATCATGTGGGCCATGCCTGAAAGACCGAAGAACACAACTTGCAAGGCAGTAACAGCGAGGAGGATCTGGACAACCAGATGAGCATGCTGCAATTTCTGCACTGCTGCAGCTGAAGGGCGGAATGTGACCTGCAGCTGAACAACCTTTAAGGCTGCATTAATTTTCCAGAAAAAAATCAAGATATTCAGATATGGTCAGTAACTTCTAACAACAGAGGGCAAGTTTTTACCTATTTTTCTGTTAGCTTTCCAGATACCCTGTTGGAGTCTTCAGGTTTTTAAAGTATATATATTTAAGGCTTTGAGTCCCACCATAGACTTATCTGAGCTACCAAAAGTTTCACAACTAGCACTCCTCTTACTATCTCTAGATACACTCACATATCTACCATATGGACTTCCTCAGGGCTGCCAGCTGTGAACGATCCGGAGTTTTAGGCTCCTTTCCAGGACAAATGGCTATTGTTGCTTCCTCACAGGGAAGTAATTCAGTATTTTCTTCCCTTGCAGGCAGGTAGTCCTGAAAATGTTTACTTCCATTAAAATTCTCAGCGTACCCCTACTTCTAGCTAGAGTCATGGAGACTGCAAATTTCAGTCCCAAGTCCCTAAATTTCCAGGTCAGTCAACACTTCCTTAGTGAATTACTATGGTTTCCTTCTAGCCATGATATAACAGAAGTCTAGAAAGCCACAAAGGAGCAAAAGACCTTAGATGTGGACTGCCAAAATTATTCTTTCCCAATTTTTTTACCAGTAATTCTTCAAATCCAAGAACTGGATTCTCAAACACTCAAAAACCATCCACTGTTTACTGAGGCAGAGCATTCACTGTCTATACTACACAGTGTTCTGTGCTCTCAGTACAAGTGAGACATGGAGCTCCTGGAGCAGGTCCACTGGAGGGCTACAAAGATGACTAAGGGGCTGGAGCATCTCTTACAAGGAAAGGCTGAGGGAGCTGGGCCTGTTCAACCTTGAGAAGAGACAACCGGACCTCATCAATGTGTACAAGTATCTGAAGGAAGGATGTCAAGAGGATGGAGCCAGGCTCTTCTTGGTGGTGCCAAGGAATATGACAAGAGGCAACAGGCAGAAACTTGATACACAGAAAGTTCCACCTGAATATGAGGAAGAACTTTTTCTGTGCAGGTGACTGTGCACTGGAACAGACTGGCCAGAGAAGTTGTGGAGTCTCCCTCACTGGAGATATTCAAGAACAAGCAGGGAGGTTGGACCAGATGACCCACTGTGGTGCCTTCCAACCTGTTCCATTCTGTGATTCTGTAGAAGATGACCATTCACGACCTCAAAACTCTATGAAAAGTACTGTTAAATACTAGAATTACTGCATAATTGTTGTTGTCAATCAAGAATGTTGATACAATTATTAGAAATCTTTCTTTTCCCTAATCAGTAATATTAGATGTACTCATGTGATAAAAGTACAATATTCAGAGACAAATATTACTATTTCCTGAAAATGTAATCAGTGTACTATACTAAGAGGTTGCAATTTAAAACAACTGGAGATAAATAAATCTCCATGTGACTCAAGTTACTCAGTAAAGGCAGATTTTCAGCCTCCATGGTGCAAGACTCAAATTTCTGCAGGTAAGATTCCTCTACTCTTTTTATAGCCAAGGTTTGGTCAGCATTTGTTTTTGTAACATTAAAAAATACTGTTTCTTCTGTGTGGAAGACAAAATGAAAGTATTTAAAGATTTCTTTTAATCTAGTATCTTGGAGAATGAAACAAAATATGCCAAAAATATTTCCCATAGTTAAAATGCTTTAAAATGCTCCTATATTCATAATCAAAGGAGCATGACCTGGAAAATTATGAATAGTTTACACAAGCAGTTTACCCCTCATTATTTTAGTACTTTGTGCAGTCTTCCTAAAAAAATTGTAAACTGACCTTCTACTGCTCTCCTCAGAAAATAACAGGCAAAACCAAATTGTTACATACCCTTTTTTTTCAGCATGTCTGTGAATTCCAAAAGCAATTAATTTTCTAATAATGGTAATTGTCAAGTATGGCTCCTGATAATCTGAATAAGTTTTTAGAAGCTGGATATGTTTTGTGAGACATTGTTTAACCTATCTGGTAAAGGGGACATTTACAAATTATTTCAGTGGATTCTCAAATATCTCTGAACATACTTTTCACTACATAAATCTCAGTAACTATACTCTTTTGACATTCTGACCTCTGCTTTCAAATAATAAATACAAAAAAAAATCACAATTGGAAACACACTAGTGTAAAATGAGTAAGAGAATACTGTTCTAGATTTAAATTGAAAATGCAGGGCAAAATTTCTTACAATATATGTATTAATTTACTTTAAGGAGCTATTCTTCTGGTTTGTGCAATTTGGATGAAGTTCTGTATGTTAATCTGAATTCATGAAAAATGACCCAGAAGAAAAAGGCAAATCTAAAGATTAAGAAGAAAGAAGGTGCTTCCAATATATTAATTCAAGTTAACTGAAATCTGGATTAAATGAATGTAAATTTATTTTAGGCAACTAAAAATATCAACACTTAGCATGTGATCTCTACCACAGTACTTAAACTACAGATTTATGGCACTATTCCAGAGGTACATTAAGATAATATGTGTCCTTATGTGTCCTTACATTGCTCCTCAATGCTGCCTCGACCTATAATAACCCAGGACTGAGGCACTATGGTTTTAAACTCTTAATAATTTTATATTTTAAATTATTTTATCAAAACATGGTCACAGATGTATAATTTCACCTGGAAATGCTACAATCAAACAACAGAGGAAAATAAGGTGGGGATTCTGGAGAATTAAAATATGCAGACCAAGTTAAGCTAAATGGAGGGGCAGGCACTGATCTCTTCTCTGTGGTTACCAGTGACAGAACCCGAGGGAATGGCCTGAAGTTATGTCAGGGTAGGTTTAGGTTGGCTATTAGAAAGAGGTTCTTTACCCAGAGGGTGGTGGTGCTCTGGAATAGGCTCCCCAGGGAAGTGGTCACAGCACCAAGCCTGGGAGAGGTCAAGAAGTGTTTGGATGATACTCTCAGGGACATAGTGTGGTTCTTAGGGATGGTCCTGTGAAGGACTTGATGATCCATGTGTATCACTTCCAACTTGGCATTCTGTGATTTAGTGATTCTGGAACTGACTCTCCATGTGTATATAACAAAGCCTTGCCTTTCCATATTGCATCAGAGCTTAACTTCAGTAGACCTGATCTCTGAAGTCCCTGTAGAACTCCCTATTCATCCCACTGAGGTGTCAGACTTGCATAACACTGTGTTTCAGCAGACATTCCTCTCCCCCAAGTATAGAATCACAGAATGTCAAGAGGTTGGAATGGACCACAGAGATCATTTAGACCCAACTCCCCCTGCCACAGGCAGGGACATCAAACCTGACCAAACCTGAACCAATAATAATATTTGAGCCTTAATTTATGCCTTCCTAAACACAGTCTTGTGAATTAATTGCATTTTAGGAGAAAAGGAGTGTGTTTGTGGATGAAGGGACAGCAGTTGATGTCATTTAACAACTTTAACAAGGCTTTTGATATAGTATTATTGTATCTTGTTATGACTGTATTTGCATAGTCAGTTCTTTAAAATTAATTCTCAATACTTCAATCCTCTTAATTAAATGTGGCCTACTACTTCTCTTAACAGAGCACAATAAAAATCAGGTTCTTGATTTTGACAGAAAACCTCTATGACTCTCCCAAATGTATTTAATGCACTTGTTTCTTGTTGTAAGATCTACAAGACAGAAGAGACACAAAACTGCAGTATACAAAGTTGCTCTAAGAAGCTACTGGAGTGCTTAAGGAAAAGTCAGGCAGAAGGGAAAGCAAATTCACTGTTCTTTCACACTCTCCCACAAACCCAGGTGCCTTCTTGGCATAGACATCTGAAATTTAGTTCAAACATTTTAGAGCACCATTTTCAGTAAAAGGCAAACTTAATAAAAGAATTACTGTATTTGAATCTTCCCCTCAGGAAAACACCAGCATGCAACCAGGGCCTCTTAGAGCAGAGTTGCAGAAGGAACTTTACAAAGACAAAAGTTACAAGCTGAGGGTACATAATACAAAGCAACCGAACAGGCACATGGGCAAATCAATGACTAGAATATAAATTACACCTTTGCCCTCTTCCACTTGTGATGAACACACAAAGCTTTTATTAGTATCAAGGAGAGTTCTTCTTGCAGAACAATAGGAGAATCTATCCTCAGGACTTGTTCTGAAACTTTGAGTGAGAGTCATTCTCCTGCTGTAATGCACAGAGGGAATCCAATCCTTCCATTTTCAGATGAGCAGTGAAGGCTGCAGACAAATCTGCAAATGCAGGCCAGAATAAGCCACATTCTGGTTAAACTCTCAAGTTCCCCATTTATTCCTTTTGCGGGGAAATACACTTGGGATTCAGTAAAGTAATGTGGAGGGAAGGCAGGAAACACTTTCAAGTATTTCTCAATGGCCTCAGATTAGTTAGAGTGGAAAATGCCCAACTCGCACACAAGTCCTTTGAGCATCTTTCTCTTATTACCTTTTGTTATATTCTTAGATAGGAGGAATGAGAAAGTAGTGTGGAAATTAGAGGTGAGAAGAAATAGCACTGGATATATAGCACTTCTTTCTTAGGAGAGAAAATATCCTGTCTGTGGCTCCACAGAGATGGTTTGGATACGCTCAGTGAATACAGTCTGGGACATGAGCTGTAGTGGAACTAGGATTTCCATTGGGAAGAAGACATCCAGAATATGTCCACACAGCTGAGTAACTCAAATTACACCATCCTTCAACCAGTCTTTGAGGGTGGTCTTGCACCAGGCCACTTCATCTGTGAGTGATCAGGGTGGCAAGTGCCAGTGAATGCTGCCAGGACCACGCAATGCTGAAGTCTCAGGAACTTGAAAGTAGTCATGTTGATTCTCCCCCTCCCCTATTTACAAGCATTGCTGACTGCAGAGGTATGTATTCTTTATAGGAGAAATAAAGAACACATGAAAAGAAAAAAAAAATGTTTGAAACGTTTTGCAGTTCCTGTTACAGCTCATATTTTGGTCATGCAGGCTCACACTACCCTGCACTAGACACAGACACTGAAAGAAGGCGATCTCTGATTCAAAGCCCTTCTAATGAGACATTAAATAAAACAGAAGAGACAGTAGGTCTATATGCTTCTCTATACCAGTCAGCAAAGCAGTCAAAAGCTGCACAGATTAAAGCTGAATGTAAAATTTAGCCTAAGAATCTGAAAATAAATACAGAGAAATATTTTGGACTTAGGAGAACTATAATTTCCTTGCCACAAATAGAAGCATATCATGCTATTTGAAGTGTGGGGATAAGCAAATTAAACCTTTAGGAAATTCAAGAAATGCAAATTCTTGAAGATTATTTTCTGTATGGTTGGTGATTCTCAACCAAATTTGCACCACATTCAGTGACTTTATTCTAGAAATTCTGTTAGCATCAGGTTACATCCATAAAAATCAAAGTCCAGTGGTCTGGCAGCTAATAGTTGCACTTAGAATGATATGAAAGATGTGGCTTCTTAGTCCCTCTGTCTGGATGGGTGTCTGGTTGTGTGTGTGTGTCAGTCTGCACCACCAACCAGGGCAGGGCCTGAGGGGCTTGGGTTTTATGTACAGACACTGGGCAAACTGGGAACTGGGAACTGGGCAGAATGAGTGTCTCAGACCAGCTGCTGGAGGAATCCACCATGCATATATGGGAGATACATACTTACTCTCTCTAGTGGCCCTCCAGCCTGCTCAGCCAGAGAGAACGGGAGGAGGCTGTTGTGATGTCTGTGTTCATGCAAGTTCTCTAAGTGCCTGGCCAGAATCTGTGTGAGCAGTAATGTATGCATGTATTTATGTATATATGCATATATTGTATACATGTGTTTCGTGCACATGTGCCTGCTGTTAATGACTCTTCAGCCTTCCTTCTGGCTGAACTCAGGGAGAGGGAGCAGCAGCAGCCTTGCCTCCCTTCGAGTTGTTGGATCCAGCATAATTTATTTTCCTCTAAAAATCCCATTCCCAAATACAATGTATTGGAAAATGACACATATCAAGCATTAGAAAGGTTCTTTTTCTAACTCTAAAGTTGAAGTGTGGCAATTTGTTATATTTTGTACATGAACAAAGGCAGAAAAATAATTAGGTCAAGGCAGACCTAGATTTCTCATAATATAATGGAAGAAAATTGGTGAGAAAAGTGCTTTAAAAGAAAAATTGCATCAGGATATTTACTTTTTAGAAATTTAAGACGCCAGTAAGACTAACTGAAATTCAAAGAGTTAAATTTCACAGACTCAGGGCTCACAAGTAACACAAACATTCTACACTTTCATTGTTAGGCTTAAAATCCTCTAGCTTAGAGAAGGCATGCAAGGCAGGTGTACATGTACATGTACATGTTAGGCTCTCTATAAAGACAGCCCAGCTCCATCCTTGGCACACGCGTACCTTGTCCTGGCATCAGTCACCTATGTGCAAGTCCTGAGGTGTAATATGCTCCAAAAGACAGTTTCAGTTTAACGCACAGGATTTAATATTAAAGACTAATTTCTTGGAAGTCTGTGTTCTGAACAAGCACTGATGCCTAAAAACACCTTCACTTAATATGCATCTTCGAAGTATATTCTATGGTCTTTTGGGCACAGCAACCTAAAGAAAGTTTCCATATTTCTATTTGTCTAATATTTTGAGTGTATGTTTCTATAAGCACGTATTTTATTAGCCAAAATCTAACTACATTAGGCTGCAACCAAGTTTTTTCTGTAAGTTACTGGCACTACACATCTTTGAATTATCACTAAAATCCTTGGAGAATAAAGAACAAGACAAATAGGGGACACTTTAATAACCTGCATCAATAATGAGGAGCATGCAGTGTACTATGTATCATCATATGCAGAAATAAGAGCACACAATAAAAAGCCAAAGCACATTCATGAAAATTCAGGTCAAAGTGGTCATAACTTCAGAGTTTTAGCTTTATCTTTGAACATCCTAATGACTGTAATCACAATCACGCTGTGCTTCAACCTCTTTGTTGCCTTGAATCACCCACATTTAAGTCAGGCCTAGAGGCTCTTTGATGGGGAGCAACCTCCCAGAGCTGTGTCTGGCAAACAGCTCGGAAAAGAGCACACAGCTCTGCAGATGCATAAAGTCACTGACTTGTTCTCACAGTTCAGCCAGAAGCAGAGTTAGAGGAGTTACAGCTCTTAAGAGCTGCAAAGCAAATATCATTATGGAAAATGAGAGGGGGGGAAAAAAGACTTCAACTGTTCCACTTTGCTTGGCAAATTTCACTTCCAACTCTGCCACAGCAAGTGGCTCACCCTGTCCTGCCTTGATGAAGAATAGGATTTATGAGGTAAAAATATGATGTCTGTTTGCATATTTTATACACTGGGTTAGGGTTTACCCCTCAGAACTTACTACATTATCTAAGTCTGTAATGAACTGAGGAGACTGTTAGTCTATCTTGGACTTTTTACCTTTTATAAGAAATAAATAAAATAGGTAAAATAAAATAAGAAATGTATATAATAGGTATTTTTCTGAATCCAAGGAGAAAAGAAAACAATCACTTAAAACATCTTTAGTACTGGTCAAGCATTCTATTTCGCACTAAGAAGCATTCACAGACATGTATGATCTAAAATGTCCACAATGAGCTTTTGAATAAGCCAAGTCACCACATCCACAAATTGATATTAGTGAGTGTAAGTATATCACAACATACACATATGCAATTGATGTTCTTACAAAAACTAGGATACTAGTTTTTAAAACCTCATTTCTGGTACACCAAACTCAACAATATACCACAACTAAATCACATGCTAAAGTTTGTTGATCCAGTATAGCTTCCCCTGTAGAACACAGTGGTATCTTCACTGGTACTGAACCATACTGACAATTACCGAAGACAGCTGTAAGCATTTCAGAGCAAAACAGACCAAGGCACCGCACAAAATAAGTATTATTAAAAAGATGGGACTCGTGTTTAAGGTTTGATTAAACATGATTAAACATCAGCTAACTTGAGTGGACATGTACCATGCAAAAGACAAGCATTGCAGGTAAAGAAATATATCATTTTTTTAATTCTAAAAGAAAACTGTGTAGGCCTTGATGTTAAGTAAACTATCAGTCTTCAGTCTGAAAGCAGAGCAGGATAGTGAAAAAAATCTCTTGGTCTGTTAAAACTAGCTAATTGCTGTCACTATTAATGGAACACACTACTGTCCTGTCTTTCCCATTCACTTCTACACAACAGTGAAAGCTCATTTGTTTTCAGGTTCTGTCTAAGCAAGTGATGGCGAGGGTACTATTTCAGAACTACATGGCACCAGAAGTGTTTGCTGCTATTAGTGTGCAGGCCATTATGCTTATCAAAGGATATGTTATAAATAGCTTACAGCTATTAGAAATGCAACAGTTAGCTGATAAATTAATAAGACAGACAAGTAAAATATCAATCATGGCACTGCTAACGTAATTAGCATAAATTACACAGGATCACAGATCACTGCAGTTGCTGCATAAAACAAGAGCACCTACTTCAGTTGTTCAATAACTTCCATACTTTTAACACTAAAGCAATACCACACAATGCTCAAAAGATTAAAAAGAGACCACAAAAGACATGAATATTCATAGGTAATTTTTGCTCAAAACTTGTTTATTGCAATTTCTGTGGTTAATAAAAAGGGGAAGGGGATGAAAGAAACAAAGCTCAAACAGACAAGATTCTGTAGCTTAGTCTGTGCAGCAAGACCAAACATCTTCCTAGGGTAGAGATGACGGCAAGTGTAGTGATAACTATTGGATGGTCACCTGGTGGCCTGTACAAGGCCCAAACAAGTGCTGCATTAAAGCAGGCTTGCTATTACCAGCACAGTTAGCAAATTCAGTGTTTCCATCAGTTTTGGAATGCAATTAAGTTGGCATCAACAGTGCCGCGTTAACTTCTGCAAGGAAAGGACAGCCAGGAAGTTATTTTATTTTATTTTTTTAATATATATTTATTATATTTTTCAATTTTCTTTCATTTCTTGCTGTCACTCTGACAACACAGTACCTGTAAATTCTATTATTATAAATATGGATTTTTTTAAAGGAAACTGAAAAGCACATTTATTCTTAACAAAAGAGATTTCCTGCTTCAGAAGCTTATGCTGTCTGTAGAAGTTTCAAGATCTAGAAAAAACTGTTGTTAAATAATTCAAAATGGCCAAACAAGACCAGATCGGCAGAACCATCCACACTGTCCTCAGTTAAAGCTTTGCCTTTTGACTTAAGTTAATGCAGTTACTCAAATATCAGTGAGAAAGAATCTGATTAACTCTGTTTGTATGATATGATGATAAAAGAATAAAAACTAAGACTTTCAAAATTATGTTATTGCATCCTTAATGTCAGTTTTGTGACATACTCTCCTATTATATCACCAGGCACACAGGACCAATGGTGTAAAGATTTTATCTCCTTGATTCATGTTGTAAAGATAGGAAACTGCATCATTAGGTTGTGTTTTGACAACTAGGTGAAAGGACTGAAGTGAATTCTGCATAAAAAGAGGTCCCTTTCATCCTTGAGCAATAGAGATAAACCTAAGAAGATTTATAGATGTATGTGCATTATTTTACATACACTCTAAAAGACTTGATCTGATGAGGACAAAGACAGGGTTGTAGAGTGCAGGTGCTTCCCTGTTTTCCAGGCTTCTTTTCTTCCCATATTTCATGTTAAATCTTTAACATGAAATTTAGGATCTGAGGCAGCATTTCTGATGAGACAATATACTTTTACTACAATTATTATGCTGTCTGGGTAAAAGAATTTTTCTTGGCTTATGCAAAGAAAGCCATTTATGCAGAAAAAGTATTCTGGCTCCCAAAGACACTGAAACAGGATGTCCAAAGTTCTGTCTGTTCTTACCACCTATGGGAAAGGAACAGTGCCAACAAGAGGAGAGGAATCTGCCTTTATAAAATTTGCAACAGCAAAAAGGCTTAGTCCTTCTAATTTTTGTAATTTTATAAAGTTGTGACAACTTTTTGCATAAACCAATGGCTGGCATGTCTGCAGAAGACCTTCAGAATAAAAAAAGGTCAAAATTTGTTCTAAGATTTATCAAAACAATTAAACAAATATCACATATTATGAAGGTATAATGCAAAATTATTCCTCTGAGCTATGCATCCTTAATGGTTGATACATGCTACAGGTATCACATGGCAGTACTACATACACAGAAAACTAAAATTAAACTTGCATGCAAACTATGATGGTGTAAATATGCATATATAGATATGGATTTGCAAACAAAAGAGTCAACAATATCTAAAAATGTATGTCTGTATCTAATAAATTGCAAAGATGGACCACATCAATGCGCTGAAAGTCATGCATGCTTGCTCTGCATATTAGATGGCACTGGCCTATAATGAAATATAGTATGTATATCATTGAGCTCATGTCATGGCCCACTGATGTAAAAACTGAAACATATGTATTTGTTTACATTGTAAGTCTTCTGGGCAGGGCATATGTTTATACAGCATTTGGCAAAATAAAGTTCTGGATTGTGATTACAGTCCATATGCACCACAGCACTACAGGCAATACATGTAAAAGCATGTGCACGTACACTCCTGTTTTGAAGGCTGAGCAGGGATATTTAGCCTAACAGCTCCCTAAAACCAACGAGGAAAGGTAGGCAACGTATATCCCAGAAGCACTTCACATGAAAACATCCCACTGTTTTCATGCAAACACAGAAGAAAGGTACAAAAAAGAAAAAATCTATCTGGAAATTGGCTAAATACAAATATTAGAGCTCAAGCATGTTCAGCTCCGAGGCTGCCAAGAGAAGTATATGGACTGGCTGGAGCAAGTCCAGAGGAGGGCCATGAAGATGACTGGAGGGCTGGAGCACCTCT
>JAWWLZ010000118.1:97954771-97999771 GCA_035041345.1 Poliocrania exsul
CAATTCCATTACTACATCTGACTGGGACCTGAAAATGAAAAGGCATTTCCACTGAGGTCAAATGAAAACCCACTGGCAGAGTTTCCAAGTACTACCTTAGGAATACCAATATGTCTAAGTAGACTGAAATTCTCCGAAATTTTAGGCAATTATAAATGCTTCATTCAAGCACCATGATGCAGATAGGCATCTCACTGTGTGTGATGCAAGAATATTTGAGAAGCTAACAAAGATTGTGAGATGCTCACAATCAGGATTCCTAAACTATAAAAAGAATTGAGATCTACTAGCAAGTATCTTTAGAAACTTACATGAATTTCCACCACCAGAATTGCCTTCCCAAACCTATAGAAAGCACGTTTCAGCCTCCTCCAATGAATGGACCAGATTTAGCACTGCAAGAGTTTAAATCTGTAAGTTTCTATTGCTCGGTTTTGCTTGGTGGCTATTGGCACTTTATCTTGACGTACTTCAGCTTCTCTTTGCAAACAAAAGACCTACAAAGATTATTAACAGAAAGTTACATTTTTGTGCAACTGATGCTACAAACAGCATCTTTCAGAAAATCCTCTGATATTATTAACTACCATTTTTCTGTCAGGCTTTTTTTCATACTTAGGTCACTGTATTGGGTTGAGCTGGCAAAATGCCAGCTGCCCAATACAGTGTGTCAGAGTGAAGATCCTGCCTGTAACATCTCCATTCCCCTCTTCCAAATTCTCCAAAGGTGATCTACAATACCATGTTTAGGGGATGAGCCAACAATGCCTACCTACAGTATGCAGTCACAAACCTTAAACTTCAGCCTGGGATTAGCTCAGATGGTTAAAGCATGGGGCTAATACTATCAAGGTTTATGGGTTCAATCCCTGTACGGGCCATTTACTGAAGAGTTGGACTCAATGATCCTTGAGGGTCCCTTCCAACTCAGCATACTCTGTGATACAATAGCATGTTTATGGGATTAGCTGCCATTGCCTACCCAAAGTATGCAGTCACAAATCTTAAACTTCACCGACGTCCTAGAATCCTGTGTTTGCCCCAGGGGAAGTGCTTCTAGAGCTGAAAGCCAGGCAGTTGGAAATCAAAGGCACAGAATTGTAGATGTAGACTAGGCTCCTTGTATTTTCAGAAGTTTTACTCACACTTATTTGAAATCACTGAGGACATATGTAGATAGTTCATATAATAGCAGTTTTGTGGCTACTATCTCTGTTGTTCTTTTCTTGATTTCATGCATCACACCCTGTTGTGAATTAGAGCATAACCAATCTGAAGGGGGAAATGTCTTTTAATCACACTTGGTATCTCCAAATTAAATTGTCACATTCCTTCAATCAGAGTATTCCAGTCTCTGTGTCTCTGTGATTGAAAAAAATATAGAGGGGTACCATAGGATAGAAGATTTTAAAATGCAGTCAGATATTCCTGCTACAACATAAAAGGAGTAAAAATTGGTAGAAGAGTTTGCAAAAAGCCAAAGAATCAATGCATTATTATCATATTACCTAGTGTTTTTAGTGGGACTTGAAAAGTATCACAGAGAAAGAACAGAGAAAGTAATACTCAAAATGGCTGCACTGATAAATTTTGTTTCCTGATCTGTTTCTTCAGGTTCATTTACTTTGTAAGTTCTTTTCATCTCTGATTTTGTGATCTCTTATGGTTGTCTCTGTACTCCCTCACAGCATTTGTTGTGTACCAGCTGCTCAGGAGCAAAATTAAATGGCTGAATTTTGGCTTTTTGTAGAGGAGGTATACACATTTTAGGTTATTTCACTAAGAAGCGTATTTAGTCATATTAATATATCTTTCATTGTCATTCGAAGATCCCACTACAGTGCTGCAGGTTTTTGTTTGCTTTTAAGAAAAATCTTCAAAGTGACAGCCATTAAAATTACTGCATGAACAAGTTATATGCTTCTTACAGACTTTAATATCTTTATTTCTTTATGTGTTTTTGTATGAGGCATGTGCATGTGTGTCTGTGTATATATGTGCATGAATGTATGCACATCTCTACATATATACATACTTGAGTACACACTTATGTGCATGTGTGTCCCTTCTAGCAGTATTAAAAAAATTATGTGTGTAAGAAGGTGTGTTTATCACACATTCCTCTTTATGAGGAAAATAAAACTAGGTTTAAATAAGAAATAAATCTAAAACCTAAACACCTTAAAATCCTGGTGTTAGATTGGAAACTGAGACAGACCTACAACTACACGGGCACTCACAGGCACCATGGTGATATCTGCTTTTTCAAGCTGCACAGCACTGTAATACAGCAATAGCTTCTGTGCTTTATGCTCCAGGTTTTCAGGTTTCCATGGAAATGAGTGGGAATCCCAACACAAGGGATAAATAACAGGCTATCCAACTCACACCATGGTGCTGGATGTCTGAACAGATGATATAAGGCAGTCATTGCAAGAACAAAAATACACATAATACAATACTACACATAAGGAAGGAGCCAAAGAAAAGAGCCAGGACTGTGCCTCAAAAGAACACATGTAAACCACTTCTGTAGTAGATACATACAACTCTGCAAGAATAAGGCTTTACACAATTCTGAGGCTACCCAGGATACAAATACAGGTACTGCATGATGCTCTGAAACTAATTAATTGAGCAAGTCATAGCTAATTAAAACAGAGCCTAATTTTCCTACTATTGACTTCACTACACAGATGGTGAATTAAAAAAAAAAATTACGTGTGGTTTTCAAATTCTACTAATACTAAAACCCAAAGGCCCATCAATTGCTGTTCAAGCCTTGCTTTCACAAACAGATAGACCATTTACAGAAAGCTCCCAGTGTAGGCACACGATGCCTCTGTTTGGGTGCTGAGGATTCACGCCAGTTCTTCTGCTTTTTCACATGACAATTACAGGGGCACCAGGGCAGTCCCGTGGTGTAAAGGAGAGCACTCTGGATTCTGAATCCCGAGGACCTGAGTTCAAGTCTCGGTAGGGACCATCCCCTGGCAGTTCAATGCCTCCCTGCCATCCCATCCTGTCAGATCTCGGATGCCAAGCAGGGTCAGCCTCAGTTAGTACCGGGTGCTGTGACATTCCTGAGGACTTCACTGTCACTGTCCAATCTCACTCGGCCATGGCAAACAGACCCTTAGGACTTAAAGGGTGGGGCCAGCTCTGCGCACGCTGTGCCTCACCTAAAAAGTCCACTGCACACTGGAAGGGCACACCCACGTGGGGAGAGCCCTTCCCAAATCTTCGTTCGCAAAGTCTGGGCATGCATACAGGGTCACATGGTTCCTCCCCATTTGCTATTCATACCTAAGGTTCATATAATTGTCAGTATGATCACACAAATGCTATTTTTTTGTTAATCAACTACTGAAAAACAGAAACAGCATAGTCCTTAAACTTCTTCAAATGAGGGAAATAAATCGGAAAAGAAGTTTTGCTTGTTTGAGTAAGTCTGTCTTACCTGGCAACAAGTTTGTGCTATTATATTTATTGATTTCACTGGAATTGCTTCAGGCTCACTGCTGGACCTAGAACTCTGGGTTTTTCTCATCAGATATGCAAAATGTTTGAGGTGTTTTCAATGTATTTGGACTGGTTTTTGGTGGGGAGTCTTGGACCCTACAGAACAATATGCTAAGCCCAGCAGGGAGACCCTGCTAGACCTTGTAGTGGTATCTCCTGCTCCTTATTTTGTTTTCAGCCACATGGCAGGAAACAGCAAATCACGAGTAGGTCCCTACCAAGTGAAACAGTTTATTATGAGGCAAACAAGATCCTTCAGACTGAGAGAAGAGAAAGAGACACTGACTAAGGAATTGCCAGAGTTAGAAGGACAAGCCACTTCCATGACATTCTCCATGAGGATGAATATAACACAGAAGTATTGGATGCCAATAGTGATTGGCCTCAAGGCCTAGGCAAGTACGTGACTTCTCTATTGAAAGATGAACAAACCACAGCCCAAGCTGTACGCTGGCTCACCAAGCATTCTGAGGTGCAGCTTCCCCAGGTGAACAAAGCACAACTGTCTCTCAGTATCATCACTGCATTTGCAGTCATCCTTCACCCAGGTGTAGATTTCCTCCTCATACCATACGAAAAACATATGAGGAAGAACATTTCCAAGTAACCATTGTCAACAGATTCTCCTAAGAATTTAATCAACAGGCATATTATCTTCATATTATTATCCCATATTATCTTCTCAAAGTGATTCAGTTACTGCTAAGCCTTTCTCAAGCAAGAAACAAGAGGTAACAAGTTATCTCAATTGTGCCTGTATGAAATGTGGTTACCAATTTGCACATTCTTATGAAATACATTATTCAGTGTGTCAGGACCCTCATACTGAGCTTTGAGCATTTTCTGACCAAGGAGTGGCACCTTAGTATCATTTTCCCTAAAAAAGGGCATCTGCAATTCCCACCTAAGGTTCACTAGAAGTACTACTGGCTGCTCTGTCACATTCTGGAGCTCCTTTATCCACAACCACTCCCCAAGACTAAGAGCTCTTCAGCACTCTTAATTACCTGGATCAAGGTCTAAGCATGGTCTGACCCTGTCTCAAGCTGATTAGAGGGCAGGAATTTCTCTATGAAGACAGCCTGAGTGAGTCAGTGGTTCAGCCTGAAGAAGAGAAGGCTCCAGGGAGGTCTTCCAGTCCCTAAAGGGGGCTTATAAAAAAGACAGGGACATGAGAGAAATGAAAACAACTAACTTCCTCTACAGTTAAAACAAGTAGCATAAGACTTAGTCAATTCCAAGCTGAGATGGAACTAGAAGGAGTGGAAGGGGTGATGCCCTGTTTCTCTGGTGGTAGAAGGTGACATCACTGCTGTCACTATTCTGGTCTTCTGTGTCTCTGCTATTTGTCTTTAGTGCACTAGCAGACAAAATTTATTCGATGTAAGATGCACCTGTGCAGTCACAGGCCAAGGATGATGTGGAATGTTTCTGGGAGAAAAAGCAATGAGCCATGCAGAAGGCAGACTATTTTCATTGCATCTTCAGCTTCCTGGGAAACATACTTCTGAAAATTCCCTTAAATACTCAAAACATGCTTTCAGTTCTAGTTGTGTTTTAATGAAAAGCTACACATGCCTTGTTTTTCCCATTTTATAAAATATGATTACTAATAAGTTTCTGTATCTGTCTTCACCAGTCATGTGCCCATAACCTTTCTATGCTACAATAAATGGTGACAATAAAGAACAGCAAATGGCAACCACAACAGCAATCATGACACATTACTTAGACATTAGTGTCTGAAGTATTAAATACTGTCTTCAACATCTTTTATAGATTTCTTTATAGATTCTACATTAAAAAAATCACTTCTTGTAGTCAAAATATGCTCAATGAATAGGTGTCCACACATTCCAATACTTGTTACTTTTAAGTGTTTTTATTATAATTTGCTAAAAAGTCACAAGTCCTTCTGCTGTCACACAGTAATTTTGAGTTCATTTCCTGTGAGTTTCTGAACGGAGTGAAAGTACTCATGGAGTACACAGGCCAGTGAAACTGCAGGTGAAAAGCTTTAAGGTGCAAGAGGCATGTGAGAATAGACTGGGGGTCAGGGAGGATGGAGGAAGTGCAGAGGGCTTATTGCACAATGAGGGGAATTACACAGCAGAAGATTCTTATTGCAGGAAAAGATATATACATTTTATGTTAATTTGATTGGGGTTTTGATGTGTCCATGTAAGAAGGTTTCACTGGAATGCAGGCCTGCCTAAACTCTAGCATTTACCTTTAGGATCTGGCTTTCTGACCTGCTATCTCCCTTGCAGTGCAGCTGGTGTCACCTGCTTTTGTTGCCCATCACGCCAAACTTACTTCTCTCTTCATTTTCACCTCTCCCATGGCAGTAGAACAGGTGGGAGATCAGTGCTATGTGACTCTGCCCCTCATGCCCTCACTGCTTGTCACCCTTCCTTTTGTGCTTTCAGCAAAAGAAATTAAAGGTAATCCAGATGAGAGAGTAAAGCTGATGGATATATGACAGGAAATAACAGGCATGGACTCTTAAAACACTTAGAGGCCGGCCCCTTTCTCCAGAGGCATACAAGCAGAGACAGGCACAGCCAATGCTGCAGCTGGAGAAGGGGGGGCAATACCAGAAGCCATAAGCACCAGCTCAGAAATTTGGCAAGGAGAAGGTATAAAGAGAAGTGGGATGAAATGCCTCTTGGGCAGATAACAACAGTAGTACTAGTACAGGAGGCTGACAGATAAAGGGAGATAGATATGGCTTAGAAATAAGAAATACTACGGAAAACTGTTTGAAACATTTTTAGGGATATTTTTGCCCCTAGTGGAAGAGAATAAAATGTGTATGAAGACTTCAAGCACGTGCCTACACTGTGCATATGCCTACATTGCTGCAAGAAGCCCCCAGCTCCCTCCTCCTAGATAACACCAGCTAGTTCTGGCACCAAAGGCAGCACACTAATAGCAGGCTCTGTAGGGCAGTCATACTACTTACAGTAATCAAAGGAAGGGATAATTAGCCTTTGCTCAGTTATGATTTTTCTGGGTCATGAGCCTGCACAGCATTACAGCATTATGCCACACAGGCACACCTCATCAGGTCTAGTGTTTGTCCTACAAGAACAGCAAATGCACATGACTATTTCTTTCTAGTGTACAAGACAGTTAAACTGCAGATACTGTGCAGAAGATATCCAAGGTATAAGAGAAGAAACAGAAGTGGATTCAAGTAGCCCATCAACAAGAGGTATAAGGACAAGTCTCTTCCCCTGATTTTCCTACAGTTGCCCCTGGTGATTGATAAATACATAGTGGCTCAGCTAAGATTGCCTTTTGCACTCTGAGTATCAGGGATTTTGTGTGACAAATGGCAAAGAAAACAACATGTTGGGTATAGACTGCAGAGGCAGAGAGAGCTGCTTAGCTCCCCTCTTACTGTGGCCACTCGGAGTATCAGTGAAACAGTTTCTGCTGGAGCACCAACCTGTCTAGGCAGTAAGGGGCCCACAAAGTCCTTGAAGGAGAATTTTTCAGTGGTGACTGTTTAGCTGCCTCCAAAATTGGACTGTATGACAGGAATGGCAAATTTTTACGCAGCAATAGTGCTGTGGTTGTGCTCAAGTCAAAGCAATAGAGTGTCTCGTAAGCAAACAGAAGTGAAAAACAGCCACAGCATGTCCCAGTATCAAGTGTGTACTGGGACTGTGAACCCACAGGTGAGCTGGTTCAGCACTAGACCCTTGTCTGCAAGGTTAGGGTTACAATGACTACAGGCTCCAGGCAGAATTCCACAGTAATTCAACACAGCTGAATGTATTTAAGGTTAGAATATATCAGAATTCTCATGCAGTTACACAGTATTTTGAAATCAAGAAGAAAGGAGCTCATTGTGTTAGTGTTATACTGAATATGGGAGAATTACCACTGAGTAAATATTGCTTTAATAAATGCTTACAATTAAAATTAATGTGTTATGCAAGAAAGATATATTATTGGACTAAAACAGAAGATTACCTTTCCCTGGGTGATTGACTGTGCCTTACTGGATAATATAAAATGGAATTTAATAATGGTTGATTTCACATAAAATGAATTTTGCATGAAAAAACGATGAAGTGACAATGTATAGCTACATATCTGAAATACAGAATATCCAAATTTGAGTATCAGGGAAACTTTACTTTCCTCATTCTTTACACAGTGCTAGAATCGATAATTCTACTATAATAATACTAATCTAAAATAGTACTATTCTTTAACTAATATCAGAACTTCAGAGAAAGGAACTCCTTTGCCCCAAACAGTCCTTCCAACCATGCAACCATGCCTCTTAATAATGATCAAACTGGGTCCTGCACTGTCACTTTTGACTCCTAACATTTGTAACTTTGGTTGTTTACCTACTAATGAAAAAATTATTTACACAGGAATATCTAAGAGATCTTTCCAAAGTGTACATAACAATAAAACAAGGGATTCAAACATCACTTTTCTTCACATCTGTTTCTCCTATTGTGTATCTTGTTTTGCAATTTCTGTAACACAATATGTAGAGTAACAATAAAATAGTTTTATTGCACAGTTAAATTAAGCTGTTTCAAAGAATAATTAAATATAACAAATACACTAAAATAATACCTGTATCAGCTCCTGTCTACTGTTATGAGTGGCAAACATACGATACCACTGACATTTTACGTTCTAATAAGCTTCTCTTGAAAACATGGCATGTCTGGGCTCTTTCACAGGCCAATCTTTTATTGGCTTAAAAAGAAGAAAGGTGTCAATCCAGACACAGACTTTCTTTCTTTCAAAGCATTGGTCAGCAGATGGTAGAAAAAGCAATTCAGATCCTCAAAAGGACCTGATGTTCTTGTTTTCTCTCTATTTTAGGATGCAAGTCCTGTTATCACTGAACAGAATGACACTTGCAGCAGGTACAGCTGACACATGGAAATATGTTGGATCAGTCTCACTAATAGGATCTATGCATTTGCTAGAAAAATCAAACAAATATGGACCATTTGGACAGGCAGGTTCAGAACCTTACTCACAGTCAATTTTCTGTGTGAACATTTGCAAAGAAAGATACCAGATGGCTTAGGCATGTATTACACTGACATGTACATAAATGTGCATGGGTATAGATGAAATAGGAAGAGCTGTGACCAAATTAGGGCAGCAAATTACATATGTGTAGGACAGGGCAGTGACAAAGGAAAGAAACCCTGAAAGATGGGAAATAAAATATGTATTCTGTACTAGCTTTTCTTTCACCCAGGCTCTCCACATAGATATACTGTGTTGGGGATTTACATGAGAAGTTCACTTTAACACTGTGAAAATTATGTGTTAAAATCCTTCATACACTGATTGGAAGACTGGCTTCATCAATCACAGGTGCTGATATTAAAATTTCTGGTGGGAGTTGCTCCACCAGGATTCACTTTGCCTGCCCAGCTAAAGCAGAAGTGCTATAGCAGCAGCCACCAGCACAGAAGGCTGGTTAGAAAGAAAAGTGACAGCGTCAGAATTGAGAAATGAGCAGTACCCAGGCATGGATGTATTGGTAGGAAAACAGTAGGGAAAGGAGGAAAGAGCACTTAGTGATGGAACAAAATGTAAGCTATCTTAAAATATGTATTTGAACCGACAGACAGATCCCAGCCTTCCTCCCACAAGAATCCTGAGGTCTCTCTATCCACCGAAGTTTTCATAAAATCCTTAAAATGATTTTTTCTTTAAGAATGGCAATAAGGTATCTTTTAAAAAAACACTTTATCGAGAAAGGTCTGAGTATACATTTAAAAGCACACCTACTTGGTATTAAGAATGATCTACATAAGTCTCCTGGGCCTGGATAGGACAGAATTAATTTTCTTCATAGTAGTTCATGTGGGGTGCTTTGTTTTATATTTCTGACCAAAATGACACTGATAACACACTGTTCCCTGAACAGTGTTTGCACAGCATCAAAACTGCCTTGGTTTCTCAAAGTGCCCTGCAGTGAATAGATTGTGGAGGGCACAGCAGACTGGGAGGGGACACCACCAGGCAGATGACTCAAACTAACCAAAGACACATTCCACAGTGTATCACATCATGCTTAGCAATAACAGGGAAAAGAAATCACCCAGGGAAGTTAAAAATCTTCTGTTTGTGAACTGGCTGGGCATCAGTTTGCCTTTGGGAGTGGTGGAAAGTGATTGTCTTTGCATCACTTTTGCTTCCTTTCTCTCTCACTTCTCCTCTGCTTATTAAAAAATTTTTATTTTCATCCTGATCCCAAGTTTTCTGGCTTTTGTTCTTTCCTCCCTCTTTCCCTATCCCACTGGAGAGCAGCAGCAGAAAACTGAGTAAGCACTTGGTGTGGTACTTATCTGTCCAGTGGGGTTCAGCCATAACAACTAAGGAAATGGCCAAGAATAGGTATTCTGCTTTTTGAAGGGGTTTTGTTTGTTTTTTGTACTTTAACCTAAGAGCTTCAAAGAAGACTAAGTTAAATTATTAAAAAACCCTCCACATAATGTGGAACAAAAGTATCCAAGAGAATTGCTGTGGAACCTTACATCTGCCTAGATGGGTATTTCCCAGTTTCTACAGATGATGTCTGCACAGACTTGGCTGGGCTTTCAGAGTTAGCTACCAGAAGGTATTTGAAATAAAATTCCACTTCCATAGTTTGCCTTCTGTCCTAATTTCATTATCTTTAAGTTATATTTCTCTGTTACTTTTGTGCAATAACTGATTTGTTTGTCTCTTGTGTTCACTGCTGTGCCTTTCTAGACACAGCCTGTCTCATTGCTCACTCCCCTCTCTTCTGCAGATAGGTTTATTGCTGTTGAGACAGGACCTGTTAGTTCCATTTGGCTACTCCTTGGGAATTCCCTGCTACTATCAAGCCCAAAACCACACTTATTACCACTGCAACTACTTCAAAGAGCTACTGAAACCTTTCCAACGAGTCTGAGAAAAATTCAGCTCTAATGTAGCTTTCCTAAAGTCACTCTGAATTACAGCAGGAACTAAGTCAGTGCAGCCCAACTTTCCAAATCTGTTACCTCTGTGGGACACTGATGAGCCAATGAGCATGTGTGTAATTTTGGCCTGCCAGACTACACAAGATCTGAGTTCTGCATGGCTTTGCCTGAGTAAGTCTCTTTCCTTCACCAACTAACTAGTTTTCATGAACAGTTTGTATGACCAGCTTCTAAGTTGAAGGCTTTTATTTTACTGTTTAATTGATGTGAAGTCTCAACAAAGTTATTGCTATGGAGGGTAGTGAAAGAAAAAGTGAGGTTTCACAGGCCTCATCACCTTATGAAATTAGCTTAAAATATTAAATTCTGGAAACAAAGAGTTAAACAGAGTCAGGGAAGAGGGTGAGTTTAACATGGCATTCTACTTAAACTGCATGACACGCCAGCCACCTGGGCTGTAAACCTTTAATTTCTGTCCTTCTCCTCCACTCTTCCAGAAATGCAGCATGACATATAGCTCTCTTGGGTCAGCCAGCTACCAAAGAGTTGGTAAGCAGGACCCAATTTGACCACTGGATCCATTAGCATCAATACAGATAATTTAACTTGTTTGATGGTTTTAGTCCCAAACTTGAAATCTGTTTCAGTAAGATCAAGTCTGTATATAAGCAGGGCACATTGTAACAAATCAAACAGCACTGCAAACTGAGGTAGTATCTTTACTTTTTTTCAATAGGGGAAAATGGGATCAGATGAGGAAAGTCCAATAGCCATCTGCCAGCAGAATATCTGACTTGCCAAGGAGAGGTTTTAAGAAAATTAATTCTATTCTTGCTTTTTGCTGTTCCTTTGTGTGTGTGTGTGTGTGTGTGTGTGTGTGTGTGTGTGTGTGTGTGTGTGTGTGTGTAAATTAGGATTATCAGTTTTCAAATGCATTGGCTGTCCTCTTGTACTTGTCATCTGAGAAAGGTATAAAAGACCATTAGGAAGTATTTTATGTTTTCATTATATTACAGTTAGACTCATGTTGTTTCAAAAGATCAGCTACAAACATATTTTAATTCAGAAAAGGAAAGAAGAAGAATCAGTACCTAAACAGAAGTAATATCCATACCTCAGTTTTCTTGGCTTTACTGGTTTTGGCTGAGATTACATTAATTTTCTTCATAGCAGCTCCTGTAGGGCTGTGATGTGGATTTGTGACCAAGACAGAGTTGGTAACACAGGAATGGTTTAGTTACTGCTGAGCAGTGCGTGCACAGCATCACAGCCTTTCCTGCTCCTGACAGTGAGGAGGCTGGGGGTGTGCAAAGGCTGAGACAGCACAGCCCAGACAGCTGATTCCAGCTAACCAAAGGGATATCCCACACCACTGGACATCATTCTCAGCAATAAAAGCTGAGTGGAAGATGGAGGAAGGGGGAGCATTCAGAGTTATGGAGTCTGTCTTCCCAAGTACCAGTTATGCATTGATGGAGCCCTGCTTCCCTGGAGATGGCTGAACACCTGCGTGCCCAGGGGAAGTGATGAATGAATTCCTTGTTTTGCTTAGCTTTTGGTAGTTCAAGTTTACATCCACCTTCACTATAATAAAAGCCAAAAACTTTTGTTCTTTCACCAAACAGAACTTGCCTTACTGGAAGTAAACAGTGCTTCCTAGGAAGATACGTTTGAGATGGCCTGACAATACCATGTTGGCCCAGTGAATGCTATCCAAAGTGACCTGTCACAGCTGCACTGTTGCTCTCCCACCACCCCCACTGTGGAAAGAGGTCACATCATAATAAGACAGATCGAGGGAAAAATTGCATCAGATTCTTCCAGACTACTCAGCCCTAGTGAAAAGGCAAGCAGTAGTTCCTGCTGCCAAGTTCATCTATCTTGCTGAGGTGTATAATTACAGTCTGGAGTTTCTGACTATGAACCAAGGACATCAGCTGTTCCCTCCATGCCCTTTGTAAGCACCCAGCAGAGCTGTGAAGTGTCCAATCCCAAGCACAGCTGGGAGCATGCTTTCTCCACCCCATCCCTCTGAGGAAGGGTCTGCATGGGTCTCAGAACTGACAGGTCTAGGATAAGGGCAAGAAAACATAATTAGTATAAGCAGTCATTACTGATACTCTGAACAGAGGGACATGAAATAGGAGGCTCCCTATGCTACGTGCTACAGTTTCCAGTAAGTTTTTGGAATGTCCCAAATAGGAATGGATCCTATTGAGATACACTTTCATTAGAAGTGTTTCATCATCTCAGAAGCAATCAAGGTTTTCCAGTGGTTTTAGTGGCAAACCATGTGCAGTAGAATTGAGCCCTATGTTCTAGGAAAGCATGGGTATTGTATAGCAGAGCAGAGAGTGAAACAAGATTTAGGCTTGGTCTGCTGCCCTCAAGAACAAGAGAGTGCTTATCTGCTTCCAAATTTCTGGGACAAAGTCTAGATCAACAGAAAATAGTAAGATCTTATTTCCTAGAATTTGCAATACTTTTTCCAACCAACATTTAGCCATACTCTACAAAAACTTAATGATTTATTATAATACAGCACATCTAGGTCTTCAGCAAATGTATTTTTACCACTAACACTGTCTCCATATACAATCTTTGCTACAGTCTGGATATTTGACTTAAATTCTATGCACAAATTCATCTCACAATGACACTTTTTAGTCCTTCATGAGCCTCATCAGTTAGACATGTTAAGTAGATTCTATCTTATTGTATTTGATTATATTTTCTATTTCATATGGTTGCATTTGAAAATACTACCTCTTTTTTGAGGTGAAGAAAATTGCTGGTACACAAGAAAATACTGATGATAGAATTACATGCTGTGGTGCTGGGATTCCTCCTTGTGTGAGGAGTGAAAATCCCATTTACATTTGTTACTTCTTAGGTGCACTTAACATATATAAACATCACTGCATCTGTTTATATCCATTTAATTATTAAGCTTTCATTCATTATATATTTCAACACAGTCTATGAAACTAATATCTGAACAGATTATTCCAGCTGTGTATTTTTGTATACCCATCTGAAGCACAACAGTGCACCTCTGTGTACAGACTGCAAGAAGGGCAGCAACTTATACAGGCAGAAAGAATAACCACTTTAATACGAGGGTCTATCAACTCCCGAATTTACTTCCCGAGGTTGCCAGAAGGAGCCTTGTGACCCTCAGGGAATGTCAAATACAGGTCAGTGTTGAGGTCTGAAACCTTGGTAAAATGCCAAGTATTCACCACAGCAATGCAGGCCCAAGGGAAAAGGAAAAAAACCTGAAACTTAAAACAGAATTGGTTTATATATTTACACAGAAGAGGGGAATATTAAAAGCAAAATGCAATATAACACAAATATACAAAGGTAAAAAACAAACAACAAGAACTGCTCACTTCCCACCGAACTCAAACATAAATTCCACCATTCTGGCCACAAATGACCCAAGAGAGACAGACCCAAGCAGAGATAAAACTAAGAATAAGTGCCCAGGAAAACTCTTACTACGTAATTCCCTATTAATTTCTACCAGTGTGTGGGGATGGGGGTGGTCCTATCTCCCAGTTGCTCTTAATTGAGATTACCAAATCCTTCCTATTTTTTTCAACATTTCTTTAGTTATGAAACTTGAAATAAGGCACTGGAAAGTTTAGATCTAATCCTTATCCACAAGTCTTGACACAGACTCCAGTGGTCATAAAATAAATTGGGAATATGACCTGTGGGTCTGTACTATCAGCCAGTTCTAGCAGAACAGCAGAGCTAATAATGTCAGGAAAAAATTGAATTTCACACTGAATGCCTGAGTTAAGAATACAGGGGGAAATTCATCTCTGGTAGTACTCATTGTAGACACACCAAGGATAAATTTTGGCATTTGTGTCAGTGGCAGTTAGCATTTTGGTTCATAAGTACACAGAGATGTCACATATAATGCCTGGAAGAGCTAGTGGAGTTACAAATAAGGTTGAAGTTGGGGAATTTAGCCTAGAGAGTGCTTCTGGTCCATGTTCTCTCTAGTTTTTTAACAAACTGTTAGTGGAGATCCCAAATGAGCATATGATTTTTGCTAGTTGTCAGAAAAAACCCCCCAACAAACACTTAAAATTTCTCACATTTAAAAGCATAACAGCAACAGTCATTTTTACAGTATGAAATCCTCTTTTCAATTCCCTACCTAACCCCACAAGTCAACATGTCCCAGATTTCCTCTCCTACCTTTCATGAGGTGATTTGTATCCCCCTTGCCAGTGCTCGCGATTTCACTCATCTGTTCTGGAAAGCAAAGCTCCCGAGCTGCTGCTACTGGCAGGAAGAACACCATCACTGATGGTTTTCCACTTGCTACAATACCTTGTTTTATCCCTTCCCAGTATCCTCCTTTATACTGCACAGCACGTGTTACCATCCCTTTCACTCCTCCCCTTTTGCATTGTGTATTCAAGGTTTTCTCTCAGTAAGCTTTTAACTCCTTTTCCTTCTTCCTTCTCAGTACATCTTTGCTTCCTTAAAAGTTCTTCTAAGCCTTCTTGTTCTTCTAAGCCTTCACATTTCTCCTTCCTTTACCTGATTAACCACTCATTTCCATTTAGTAATTACTTCTGGAATCCCCATTGCACCACAGAGCTGCCTCATTCTTCGTGGCTGCTCCATAACAATGAGTTTGCCACAGACTATGCCTGTTCTCTTTCTTGATCCAGTTCTCACCAAAGTCAGAAGGAACAATTCTACTGATGTTTAAAGGGTGCTAGATTGCAGTCATACCTTGTCCTGTTTCAAATTCTAAATGCTTTCGATTTGGGGGTTTTTTTTAAGTCTCTAATTCAATCCCCGGTGGCAATAAAAATGCCTATCATTAGACAGCATTTTTTAAAAATGTGACTAACATTAAAAGGCAAACTAAATTTAAAATGAGCCTAATTTCCTACCAGCTGCAATGTCACACAGTTTACATAAATAAAAAAAAATTAAACTTTATCTCACACATGTACCAAATGTATTCCAAAATACCACTATGTTTACTGCTTACGAATACATCTTTTTAAAATGCATCAATTTACCTTAACATATTATAAAGCAATATTAGAATGTGTGTTACCAAAAAATGAATGGGGGTGATTATATTTTTAGTAATCATAATTATTTTGAGGCAATAATTATTTTATTCCATAATTGGAGGTTACCCATATGCCAGGGTTTTGTCTTATAAAACTTTGTGACAAAAAAGGAATTACATTGTCTTTTTAATGGCTGGCATCTCTGTTGGTCTCTAATAATACACTCCATTTTCAGTAACAAAAAATAGGATAACGGTACGAAAATGTCATAAATTTAATCCATTACTTGTGACATGTACCAGAAATGGCAATTATCATAATAATTTGTACAACAATATGCTGGACTCAATCCTGTGACTATTTTACACAGATGAAATACACTGTGAGGGTCCAATTTGCAATTACCTACAAATCAACTTTAATGTGACTGCTAAAGGGAAATGCTTATGGTTGTAAATTAACCACATTCATGTTTGCCAAAACTTGAAAAAAATAGTAATAACGGTCAAAAGACAATAAAAGGAATTGATCTGCAAAGATTTATATTTCTGTTTTCAAGTCTTGTACCAATTACAAGACAATAGCCCTTATTGAGTGTCTATTAATCCTACTGATTTCAGTGGAAGTTAGGCATGCCAAGCTGTTCCAGCATTGGACCACGAGACCTTTGCTGCTGAGTATCTGAATTCAGCTCTGCATGAATATCTGTCCTTGCCAGGAAACTTAATCTCCTCAATCCCCCTGTCATCTCTAACCCTATTATAAGCCAAGACTTGCATAATTTTGCAGGAGATGTGCATAACTAATATTAATCATTCTAACCTGATCTTTCAAATGATAAACATCCCAAGTCGCTATAAAACTGAGCTCTAAGATAAAATCTACACAGAGAGTCACAAGTTTCCAATAGAATAATATTGACAAGTGTATGAGTATTTCAAGCCTAAGCGAGGCATACAGTATGTACTGAGGTAATAGGTACCACTTTCCATTTAAAAATCAGTTGCTCATAATAACCTTGGAGGATCAGGGTGGGAGAAATTATCTGTCATTATAACTTGTCCTAAAATTATGTACTTCAATGACTTTTTAGCATAGTGTGCCGACATTAACAGGCATGTAACTTTGGTCACAGATGCTCAGTATCTCTTATAAATGAACAACAGTGTGTAGAAAACATACATTCAAGTATGACTGTAGAACAGTTTATTATTTTTTCTCATTTTATTCCACTCCCCTTCTTTAACAAAATTGTTTGTGTCTTAAGGAGACCAGCATCTCTCAGGTCCAGGGACAGTGGCAAATTATTTTAAAGCTAATACCAGAACTTTTCGAAATTATTTTTGAACAGAGAGACGGCATTCAAGGATAGAAGATGAAACTGTTCTATTCAGTAAAATCAATAATCTATACCAGATAGATAATATGTTTCATAAATTGGGGGTGAGTCAGATCTCAGTGTTTCATCTGGTAATTAAGCAGTGAACAACACCAGAGCAAGATCTAAAGAGGAGACACAGCACAGCAAAGGTAAAGGCTGCTTGGCTACATCTTTGAACTCTCTTAAGGACTCTGCAGTACTGGCATCACTCCAGAGCTTAATTTGGTGTGTTCTGAAAGTCTAATCATCTTCTGCAGGGAGCAAACCTCTGACCATCACAGTGTTAAATTCTAATGCTCTTGTTCTGCCTCTCTGTGTCTGATGTTTTGTGGGTTTTTTTGAGGGAGATGAGGGTTGTTTAATTGGTTCAGTATAATAAATTATATGGGGTCTTTGTACTCATTTCATGTGCAGCATTTCCTTTATTATTATTACTAATAAAACCACAGCCTGCATTTTTGCTGTTTGCAATATTTATGTGAACTGTGTCACAATATGTATTGTTGTTATTACATATTGCCAAGATGTCAATAACAAATTGAGCACTAAACAAAAATACAAATAGCCCAGTGTGTCTGTCAATAGTTCTGAAGGATGATGTAAACTGTGTCCCTAAGACAAAAGCTAGTGCAGTTTTACCCTGTAGACCAGTTTATTGCACATAATCTGTCACGTGCTTCCAGTTATAAATACATGAATTACACAAACTTTCACTGATGATCAGCACCAAAAAAGAAGAAAATATGTGAAATTAAGTAAGCTACTAGGCTCCACATTTATTTTAGGAAAAGTTTCTAATTAACATTTAGTGAAAAAGAATCAAAATACCTGCAGTGTATTTTTAGTAGCCCTCTAATGCAAAGTGCAATAATAAAAATATATTTAAGGTTTTCCTTGTGAAAGTAAGATGCTGATATTTTCTGTTTGCTTTGGAAGAGTAAGTTTCCTTCGCTAAGGTTTTAAGCAGCAACGTGTCACAGAGACACACACAGCAGAACAGAAGGCGTTACTACCCTTACTACATTGTTTTGGTGTCACTGCAAAAACACTTTCCTTTGTTCTGTCTGCAGAAACAAACATAGGTATTGTTATACAACTGCAAAGCTAAATTTAAAAAGAAATCTTAATTTGGGCAACAATAAAGACTGCCCTCATCTTATCTTGAATCACACAGAGGTATGTCAGTGGGCTTTCATGCTGAAGTAAAGTACACCCACATATAATTAATCCCAGGTTCAGGTCAAGGGTGTTTTCTTATTTTTCTCTATTACAAAACCCCTCAACATTACTATACATCAAGGAGCAGCTTTAAAATGCAGGTTAACCACAATGTTTTATAGCACTTATCAATGTACTTTACAGAAAAGCAGATCTCAACTGTGAAAAACATATTGGTCTTTTACACAGAAACTTTTAAAGCTTCTAATAAAAAAAGCAATGTGTGTTCCGCAAATATCCTAACTGGTGTGCAAAACTGATCTGGTACAAGAGATGCCTGGGTATATCAGCACATGTGAAGAATGCACCTGCTGCTTTACAACTCCTTGGCTTCCCTTCTCACTCAGCTTTGAGCGATCAGAAATGCTTGTGTGGAGGCAGACGAGATAGTTACCTTTTGCACTAGTGTTTTGGTGAAGCTTTCTTTTTCATAGTAGAACAGTTTTTTATAAGTTTTAGTTGAGATCTAAAAGTTAAGAGTTCTTTCATGGTACAAAGTTTTTTATAACTTTGCCATACAAAGAACTTTTCTTGTTTCTGACTCATATATTCAGCTGGGAGACCTCCCTGGCTACACCAGCATGAAGACAACTTCCCAGATGGGAATATTCCACGTGTCTGTGTTTCATGTTTTTTAGGGCATCTGAGGACTAGGAATGAGGCAAAATCAGCAGTGGTATCTATATTCTAAGTTCTCTTGTATCCTTTAGAAAGGCCTTTGTAGCACTTGGGGCATGTCCCCTTCAGATTTTGCAGTCCCAAAGCCCTGAATCACTACTGAACTCTACATAGAGGCCTGTCTGCTCCTCTCCTCCAGCTGCCTGTGACTTTTTCTGTGTGACAACTGGATATTTTTTATGTGAAGGGAAGAGGCAGAGGCCCCACTGAAGCCTAGGCACAGACTTACCACCACCAAAGTTAGGTCAGTGTAGCTGAACAGCACTGGTCATCCACGATAAACATTACAAGTTCACAATGTCCTTTAAATTAGTCACTAACAAGAATATGAAAGAGCAACATCCTGGCTCTACATCAAATTTAGCAGTGACACTAAAGAGATGGCATGCCTTCCTCTAGACCCCATCCCAGCAGGAATCGAGTCTTAACCCCTGAAGACAGTCTGTGGCAAAGCAGCTGGAGACTGACAAACACATCACCACACTCATCACAGAGCGCTTGGAGCCAATGCAGTGGATGGCTGAAACCCAGTGGTGGTGACAGGACAAGGCCTGCCAGCATTCCCCACAAGACTGGCTCAACGCCAGTCTCCCACAGCATCCACCTGGAGAAGCTGCAGCCCACAGCCTGGAGAGCTGCACACCCTGCTGGGTTAATAAGGGCTGGATGGCTGGGCCCAGAGAGTGCTGGGGAGCAGAGCTACATCTACTTGGTGTCTAGTCACTAGTGGTGTCCCTCAGGGATCACTGTTGGGACCAGTCCTGTTTATTATCTTTACTGATGATGTGGATGAGGGGATTGAGTCTACCATTAGGAAATTCATGGACAATATCAAGTTAGGTCATACTATTGACCTGCTGGAGGGTAGGAGGGCTCTGCCGAGGGACCTGGACAGGCTGGATAGATGGGCCAAGGCCAATTGTATGAGGTTCAGTAAGGTAAAGTGCCAGGTCCTGCACTTGGGTCCCAACCCAATGCAGCGCTACAGGCTGGGGGCAGAGTGGCTGGAAAGCGGGTGCAGTGGAAAAGGACCTGGGGGTGCTGGTTGACAGCAACTGAACATGAGCCACCTGTGTGCCCAGGTGGCCATGAAGCCCAATGGCATCTTGGCCTGTATCAGAAATGTGTGGCCAGCAGGACCAGGGAAGTGACTGTCCCCCTGTACCCAGCACTGGTGAGGCCACACCTCGAGTGCTGTGTCCACTTCTGGGCCCCTTAATTCAGAAAGGACATTGTCATGCTGGAGTAAGTCCAGAGAAAGGGCAACAGAGCCGGTGAAGGGTCTGAAGAGCAAGTCCTGTGAGGAGTGGCTGAGGGAGCTGGGGCTGTTCAGCCTTATTTCTCCCTATAACTACCTGAAAGGAGATGGTAGCCAGGTGGGGATTGGCGTCTTCTCCCAGGCAACAAGCAGTAGGACAAGAGGAAAACAGGTCAAGATGCATGAGGGGAGGTTCAGGTTGACATTAGGAGGAAATTCTTCACAGAAAGGGTGATTAGATATTGGAATGGGCCGCCCAGGGATGTGGTGGACTCACTGCCCCTGGAGGTGTTTCAGGAAAGACTGGATGCCATGTGCCACGGTCTAGTTGCCATGGTGGTGTTGGGACACAGGTTGAACATGATGATCTTAGAGTGTTTTCCAGCCTAACTGATTCTGTGATTCTAAACACCAGAAGTCATCCAATTCACAGTGGCCTACTGGGCAATTGACACTCCGTGTGTGCATTTACCCTCTGCCTCACTGTAGTCTTTGGAAGGCACTAACCTATTTATTGACAAATTTTAGTGCAGCTTAGATGGGCACAGTCTCAGAAACGAAAGGGATGAAAATCCAAAACTCTAGGTACGTTGGGGAGGTCTACATTCCTCTACATCCACAGCTGGTATCATGACTGTTAACTTACCTACTTAAAAGCTGAAAATCTTTCTCACCATTCCTTCTAAATCTTTCCTTCTCTTCTTCCAACAATTATATCCCACTTTTCCCCACTAACTGTCCTTCAAGCCTATTTACACTCTTCCAGGTTGTACCACAAAAGGCAGGACAAGATCATCCAACCCATGCTGAATTTCCCTGCTCATAAATTAATAAGATGCAACATCGAACACTTAAATCTGTTCTCCACTCCTGTACTCTCTCCTATCTGTCTGCAAGGGCTAGGACACATTTTACAGTGGAAATGGACAGATTCTCAGCCCATGCAACCAAAAATGTAAGTTTTATAAAACACAATTTAACTGTACCCCAGGCTCCTCTGCATGAAGGCTTAAGCCATCTCCACCATCTATATTCACACACATCTTTCCCTACCCATCTGTTCCTGTTTGGCCTTCCTCCAGTATCATGCTAAAAGTATGGCTTTGAACCTGTGAAAGCAGTGAGTAGGCACCACTGCTGTGCTCACCACCTAGCATGGAGCAAGAGACAGTAGCCCCCAGCACCCGCCAACTCTGAGTGCCTCACTGGAGGATGTCACCCAGCCACACTCCAGCATTTCTTCTCCCTCCACATGCTCCCCAGCTCTGATGCCAGATGCCTCTCCTTTATCTTGCAAACACACTCTTGGTCCAATCACTCTTTCAGTGTCATCTGAGGATGCTGTTTTACATACCAGAAGCTAAGAGCTTGATCCAGAATAAGGGTATACTATGATGGCATTTGTCTTCTGGGCTGAGAGAAGGAAAGGATAAATTTAAAGTTAAAATGGCATTACACTGAGAAAATAGCCCTCCCGGGTTTTTTTAAAAATGTTTTTAAGAAAACAAACATTACTTACTTCAAGATACAAAGAGTGACACTGTTAACAAGGAGTAATATTTTAAAACACATCATTTATACAATTTCTTATCAAAGGGCTCTTGGGTAATTTCAACCATATGAAGTTTCAGAAAGGCTTACTTGTGAGACTATATCCCATCTTTGTCCCAATTTTGTCTTGTGTAATCAACACCTAAAAACTGTATTCCATTTATTTCTTTTCCTGGTATAGCCTTGCCCCCAAACTCCTGAAACTGAAAAGATGCAAAAAGACTCAGCAATGTTCTACTGCTTCTCATTGCCCAAGCTGTGCTGCTTCTCACTGTCTATAATTTGTAAGTCTTTCCCAGTAGTGCTGGAGTAGGCCCTTGGAGTAAATACTAAGAAGTCTGTGTCTTTACTCACATCATCCAGGGCAGCTGGAGAAAAAGTTCAGCTGAAAATCTAGCTGTGATCTTGTGGGTGTCTAGTGAGTGATGGTGGTCTCAGGCTGGGAGGAGCAGGTGGCCTGGTGTCTGGTCTGACCACAGTGGAAGTGGGTGATGGAAACCCAGGACATTACTGTAAAGGACATACATGAATTTTCTGCCCAGACAACAGGATTTTTGAAGAAGGATACTGTGCATGGAAACACCAAGAATCATATGATAACATGGTAATGCATGTCATTACAAGTAGTCCTGTGCTGGGAACCTTGAAGGGCTTTTAAATTAAGTCCATTGAAAGGTAAAGAAGGGTACCGAAGAGTTGGTGCTCAATATTTTATGAAAAACGAATAATACAGTCAGAAAGTGTAAGTAGAAAACACAAATAGCTAGACAAAGAGGAATTGAAAAATGCTCTGTCAGGAAGGGTTATATGCAACTCTATTCTGTCTTTAGTCTTCTGTAAACACAGATACGGGCAAGGGTTGCAAAATCTTTGGCTGGGACTATAAATCAGAAAACATTTTGCCATTGTTTAATTATACAATCCAAAACCAAAATAATTTGAGGTAAGAAACCAAATCTGTATCATAATACACCTAGAATTAGGGTTAGCTCATCACTGAATCCGATTCACACATGACAAGTCTTCATAAAGTACATAATTAAAATCCTGAACTTGAAATGTTGTATGTGAAACAGGAATCTTGGGAAGGGAAAGCAAGAGATTTTACAGAAATGAGGTAAGTAAGAGACCAAGCAGGACTTGATCACCTGGGAAATGCAAATTCCTACAGCCAGGCATTAGAAAAGTCAAGAGCTGACTACGTGGAAACCAGCTTTGCAGAGAAAGATCCAAGGCTCCTGCTGGACAAGTTGACTAGGAGTCAGCAATGAAAAAGTGGGGGAAAAAAGGCAAACAATATTGCCAGAAGTTTATTGGAAGTGATCCTTCTCCTCTACAAAGCACTGGTGAGGCCACTCCTGGAGTGCTGCATCCAGTTATGGGCTCCTCAGTACAAGAGAGATGTGGACATAAAGTCCTGCAGAAGTCCACAAAGACAATGAATAGAGGGGAGCATGTGTCGTACAAGCAGAGGCCGAGAGCTGGGATTGTTTAGCCTGGGAAACAGAGAACACAGGGGCAGGTTAGCAGTGTGTGTAAGTGCCTGATTGGGACATGCAATGAAGAGAGAGACAGACTCTTTTCAGTCACATCCAGTACCACATAAAAGAAACAAAAAATGGGCAGAATATAGAAAGAGAGTTGTAGAGTCTCCATCTATGGAGACATTGAAAGTCCAGCCAAACACAACCCTGAGAACCTGGAGAAACCTGGGCCATAGGTTTGTTTGTCAACCCTGAGAAACCTGTTCTAGCTTACCCTACTTAGATGAGGTAGATGGGAGTACACCTCCAGAAGTCCCTTCCAGACATAACTATCCTGTGATTCTGTAATTTGAAATCTGGAAAGTCTTTAGGAAAATGTCCACTTTGGAGACAGTAGATATGTTCTGAATATGATTTTAGGCTTAGAAATTGTCAGGATGGTTTGAGGGTGGAGATTAACTATACTTATTATACTTACTCATTAGAACATGCAATGGTATATAATAGAAATATATTCCAATGTAACTCAGTATATTCTTAAATAAAAGACTGCATTATCTGAGAATATAACTGGGTTGGTAGCTACAAGATTTGAGCAAAAATCTCAGATTAGAATTGCAAAAAATCAAATCTAAGATGATGACATCAGTTAATCAAAACAGTATTATGTAATAGTGATAATGAGTATTTAGATATGTAAGATTTAGGAGACAACAAGAAATTGTGGCTAGTGCCATATAGGCTTTTCTTGCCTGAAAAAAGTTCTGAAGTAAAAATGCGAGTCTGCACCATGCAACAGCTCAGTTTTCTAACATTTCCTCTGGGTTGTCCTTTGTACATTATTGTTTCCTGTTAACATTTGCAAAGCTGTATAATTGCACGTCTGATTGATCCTTGAGTCTTCCATTTGTGGTGATGCTTGAACAAAACCTTGACAAATATTAAAAAGCAGCCCTATATGTGATCTGTGTGGTCACTGCTTGCAACACTGACCTTAAATGTCTCCCAGTTTGCTTGCACTTCCCCATCCATATGCCTTTTTCCTGCTACACAGTACCTGCACTCCTAGCTCCTTACAGCCAGGACTGCATTTCTACCTGTATTGTCTATCCCAGCTTATAGTAGGCACCGACAACTTTGTCCACAAGACAAGACCAAAATGCCATTGACAGAAAAACTAACAAAAATGACAATATTTATTAAAGAGTCAAATGTAACTAATTTAGTATCACTTAAAGGATGCCTCCTGTAGGACTGCTCTGCTCTGGAATTTTTTACAGAGAAGAGAATGACAACTCTTATCTTATAAGGGCTCTGCTGAAGTCCATTCACGTGACGCATGAGAACCTTTTGAAAATAAAGGCTACCCTTTTTAGTTTCATACTGACAATTTACATATTAATCCTGACCTGTTCATCCATTATGCAAAATACATGAGCACTTTCCCTGTTCCTCACATCCAAGCACTGCTTGGTACACTACTTCAGACTGTACTAGCAAAACAGAGCTTGCTGATATGAAAGAAGTTTTTGAACAAGCCTGAAATCCATTGGTGTATCTTGTCTCTTCATCTGAAATCTAAAAATTATTCATGTTCACACTCTTGCAGTGGCAGACAATTTAACATAACTGGCCACTGTTTATGGCCAGGATACATTCAGACCATTTCTTCCATTAGTAGCTAACATTCACAATTGGGATTCTAAGCCTCTCTCAACTCTTTGGCCAACTAACACATTTTTGGTTTCACTGGTTGCATAAAATATTGTGGCAAAGGATGAGCTCACCTGATGCAAACCAGTAGAAGCTGTTTACACCATTCTTCAGTGATCTTCAGTGTATCTGAGGCAATTCAGAGGGGTTGAGCTGCCATTACAGTAAACTGTGCACTATGTGTACTTCGGCTTCTTTGTTTAATAAAAGGCAAGCCTTCTGCTGCTGCAGAAAAGTCAAAGAATGTTTTGTGTAAAATCTACAGGAGGATATAGTCCTGAAGCCTTTTGCAGCTGTTAACTATGTGTTTTCTTTTTCCTCCCATGATTGTGCTTCCAAGCAGTAGTCAAATACTACTATTGCTATAATTGAGACATCTGTTAAAAGAGTAAAAAAAAAAAAGGCACCACAATAAAACAGATTTTTTTAAACAATTCTAGTCAATGGTAGAAGGACAAACGAGAGGTTTTACAAATAGATAAGGATCAGGAGATTCTGAGGGAGACTGTAGTCTCTTCCTGTGATGGATGCAGGCGAGTTGCTGACAGATGAGGCACAGAGTGCTGCAAAGCTAAAAGATTTCTTTGTCTCAAGTATGCTCACTAGGGAGAAAGAGGGAAACATGCCAGAATCAGAGAGAACTTTCCTGGAGGCAGAAAATGAAAAATTAATGAAATGAAGAGTGACACCAGAATAAGTAAAAAGGAATCAGTTGATGAAAAGAAATGTACAATTCTAGTACTGGATGGCCTGTATCCCAGCACTCAGAAAGATATTGTATATGTACATTTTAATTAAGTTGGGAAATAAATTTATTATAAACAGTATAAAAGGCAGATGACTAATCACACTTACCAGAGTTCATTAGGGGTTGAGGGATGGCTAAAAGGAGATTTACAGGTAAAAGACTTTAGAATAGTGTGGATTAGGGCACAAAGAGCAGGCAGCTCTGAAATAAGCCACACTCTGAGCACTGGCTGCAGTGCTGCCACTATTTTTACACTGCATGTCTAAATGAATCTATAACTTTTTAGATTAAGTTTGTGTACATAGACATGTGAATAAGAATACAACACTTGGAATTAAGAGAGGTTTGAGGTAACTAAATTATCACATTCAAAAATTATTACCTGTGTCTTTAAAGTCTTTATGTAGGAAGGTACTGTATGCATCTATATATATGCATTGCTTTACAATGTTCTGAAGTGTAACTGCAATTAAGTTGATGTACTATCAAGTTTCCTGAACTAGGATTCACTCAGCACAAACTGAAGACAAGGTCTATATAAAGGTATGGACATTTACACCAGACTCAGAATCTGACAAAGAAGCACAGAAATCCCCACATTTAAATGCAATTTAAATTGTAAAGACAGGAGGCCTGAGCTGAAAATGTACAGTTGCTGGACATAAGACTTAAGTCATGACGTTGATCTATAAAAATGTTACATAAAGCACAGAGTTATCTAAAGAGAGGAGATCATTAATGATCTAAGGACCAGGAAGAACAAAGTTGAGATCTGGGATCTGGATATTTTGCACTGCATTACGTTCAACATCTTAAATTAAAAACAGATTTCTAGAACTATGAAATGCTGTGTGAAAAGGTCTGCCACAAAAATGAAAACAGACACACAGCCAAACAGCACTCCAAAGGTTTTGTTAAACCTCATAGCTTAATATGAGGATTATGCAATACCAACTCGCACCACAGTGAGATGTGGAACCACCTCATGCTAACCATGATACAAACCTGTAAGCAACAACTGAACAAATCTAATTTTTACTGTATTCAATTAAGCAATTTGTGTAAATTTGTATTCACTAAAAAATGTAAATCGTAACAAATTCAGAGTAGTGCCTCACTTCTCAAATGGCAGAGTTGACTTCACAGTATCATGTAACTCAAGACTAGTTTCTCAGGTGAAGTGAAGATGCAATGAGATAATATGATAGAAGAAGAGGGATAAAGGGAGATAAAATACTTTCAGATAGGAATAGGATTATGAAAGTGAATCGTGCAATTCATTGGTGTTAATTAATTCAATATTGGTGCTGTTTTTTAAAACCGCACTGAGGCAATAAAGTAATATTGATCTTCTCAGTTACTAGAGACTGAAACTGATAACATTAAAATAGAAATTATGGAAGATAGAATGAAAATAATCAATAACATTCTGCATATTGCTACATTGTGTAAATGCTCCATTGTCTGCAATTACAATGCATGCTAATTCATGAATACTAATTAAGTCTAATTTTTATTTTGTTGGAAAAGTCATTCTTGGTAATGAAACAAACTTCTTCACTGCAACACCTCATACTGCACCCCCACCATCAGTTGATCATTATTATGACCGATACTCATTTTACACCTGCTTCACCATCACCCAAAAAGTGCACAATGCCGTTGCCTTTTTGAAGTATAAAGGGATGTTACTTCTCTTCTTCTTATGTACACGTTAGCATGTATTTCCTTCAGTGACTATGGCCAGAGAAAGAGGTCCTACAATGGCAAAGGTTTGTGACAGTCTTTATGAGATGTGTGTGTTTGGCCCTGGAGATGGTTCACTCTCTCCCACCAACGAGCAGCCACGCTGCTTGCAGAGCTCCTTTGTGCCAGAACTGCTCAGTGTAACAGCAGAGTCAAAGTATAAGATGAGAATGTGTGGCACTCAGCCCTGCCTTTAAATTCACCAGGCAATCCCTCATACTTGACAGAGACAGCCAAGAGAGAAGCTCGTAGTAACCGCTAAAACATGCCAGCTGTTTATTTGGCTTGCTTCCCTCACAGATTACTAAACAGCACAGGCTGAAACAAAGGATTAGGAATGCTCTTGATTTCATTTTGCTAGAAATACCACAACTACAAGGAGATATCCTGTATTATAAACTATTTTAAGTAGGACACTATATTTTTATCTATTGCAACTGGAACAAACTCAAATCAGTTAAATAAAATTATTGCAAATGAATGAAAACATCTGTGATTTTTCAGCAGAAAGAGAAAGATTTTACAGTCTGATTCTAAGCAATCACCATATCACTCTGTGGTACACTACCTGCAACAGGAATTCAATGTTTGAGTTCTTGATACTAGTTTTCAAAATGCAATTTGACAGGGCACTAGATAATCCCATTGAGGCTGCCTTTCCCACAAAAGGTTGGACTGGATGATCTTTTAAAGGTCCCTTCTAGCCTGTGCTGTTCTGTGATGATTGAAATATTATTTTTTTCCATTGCTTTCTAACTGGGTTATCTTAGTACTCTTTTTGCTTCTTAACGAATTTAAAAGCAGCACACTGGAATTACATGATAGCCATCAGTGCAGACTGAATTTCTTTATCAAGTAGTGGGGAGGGCATAATCTTGTGCATTGGACTGATCATGCAACTCGCTGCTGCTTTAGGCAGGCAGTTAAGGTAATTGCCCATCACAGAGACGCTTTCACTGATTGCACACTAGAAAAAGGAGGCAACTGGTTTCCCATTCTCTCATTTACTGATATTAGCTTTATGTTGCTACCACCAGAGCCATGTGTAATGTATGACTCTTTACAACTTTGTTTACATGGCATAAAATATAATTTGGTTACTATAGAAATGCTATCCAAGTTTTAAATGTTCATTGAGAACCAAAACAATCCAAAAAACTAAATCCCATTTCCTCATAAACTAATAGTGTTAGAAGTCAATTTAAGAAAAAGAACAAGCAGTTTACAAACTATTTAAAAGGCATGTTTCAATTCCCAAGTACTTCTTGGTGCCCTAAATGAGAAAAATGTACAGATCTTAATAGAAACAATTAGAAGCAGAAGCTTTTCCTTTTTAATTGAACTAGAGATGCCACCAGAAAAAGCTTTTCTTTGTCATGTTGTAATTAAAGCTACTCCTTACACATTTATGTGTGCGCATGAGAGACAGTAGTGTGGACACCTGCACCTGTGTAATTAGAGCACTGAAATAAAGATGGCTGTGATTTTTAGCCTTTTAATGAGTGCAAATATACATACAAATGTTTAAGTAGCAAGTAACCAATCCACTGGTCTCTGTTCACATCACAAACAAAACAAAGACCATATAAAAACATGTTTTCTCATATAACATTGAATCACATAACCTCTAAATCATATTGCCACTGCTTTCAATTCTCAGTCTTCTTCCTGGTATTGACAAAAGCACTGCCCACTATAACCACTGATGTTCCATAAAAATGGTTCCTGTAAGTAAAAAAAAGTAGCAGTACCTTTAAAAATGTTGAAGAGAATGTTTTATAAACTACTGCTGACACATAAAGCCAAGTGTTCAACAACCTACTACACCAAATATTACATCTCTCAGTTTTTGCAGACTGCTACAATTCACCAACTAAATGAAGGTATCTGCAATACAGAACACTAAGCTCATGGCACAAAACGCCACTGATGTATCTTTGATTCTAAAAAATCTTCAATCGGAGTACATTCTATTTCCTCATAGAACACAGGAAATGAAGCATTTACATTGCATTAGGTCATACTGACTTGGTGTATTATTATATTGAGCTCTGACATCAGAAATGCAGTGGTTTATTTTATATCCCAGCAGATCTGAACATATTGCAGACACATTATAATTTTCTTGGAAGTAAATAGTTCTGTGTACAGCTGGACAAGTAGTGCACAAGTGAGCACCACGAAGGAAGACGTTTGCTGCTAAGATATGGCCTGTTAATCCAATTCCAAAGTCAAAGTTCTAAGGATACCAATGAATTAGTTCTGTTCCTATGCCTTCGGCATTTTGCTAGTGACAGGATTCCTTTGGTTCAAGCGATTGTTTACCATGGCCAAAATTACTGTTGGTACAGAACCAACACAAATCTGCCATTCAATTTTGTTTCTACTACTTTGTGCCTTCACCTTGGCGAAACGCTCTTCAGACCCAAACTCAGAAGCTTCTTAGTCACCTTCTTGCATCAATGTAAAATCTGTTTTTTCACAAATGGCAATAAAAAGGTTTTCCAGCTCTTACCCTGGACACATGGGTTTTGAGGCATTGAGTGACAGCACTAGAGAATGAATCCAGGTTTGCTCAGAAAGATTTCCACAGGCAATGTAACAACATCTTTCCAAAATTATGTCAGTAATGCCTTAAGTTCTTGAAGAAAGTCCTATTGATTTGAGAAAGTAATTCGGCTTCAACATACCTTGATTACTGTTAAAGGCAAAACAATATTTGGGAAGTCAAATACAGAAATTATGTGAGATGCGTATGTGGTCTCTTAGTTCCTTATCCAAAAAAAAAAAAAGATCAAACCTGAGTTAGTTCTAACCCTGACCTGAACTGGTTTTCTAGAAAATAAAAACAAACAACAAAACAAACAAAACACCAAGCATAATAAAAACTGAGGAGCAAGGTCTCAAAATTAGATTTCCAAAAAACATCACAGAATACACAACATTTTGGAGAGGAGCAGCAGAACACCTCAGCTCCATCTGTAAGCTCAGTTTCTACTCAAAATACCACAAGATGGCTCTGGTGGGTTTGGAAGTGTCCCCTGATCACCACTTGGACACGTGGTTGACATTGGGCTGTCAGGCTTAACTGGAACAGAGGGCTGGCACGCTGAGGGCAGGCAGTGCCAAACAGGCAGCCATTCCCTGCAGCCCTTGCTTGGCTTGTGATTAATATGCTGTTTCTTCAGTAACTGTGATATGCAGGAGATTAATATATTATTTTAATGCAAAATAGATTGATATAAAATGAGGGCAGAGAAGACACAACTATCTCCACACATTTGGTGCACTCAGGGACATAGAAAAGGCTATCTTGGGGCAACAAGAGTGAAATTCATAGAAAATTATACGGATACTTAAATGATATTCATGTTTTCCCTGTCCAGGACCATCAGGCTCCTCCTCCATGTCACTCCAACTTCTGACAATGCTCTTGGACTAGATTCAACTTGCCTCCTTGGACCTTACAGGGAAATGTCTCTCACAGTAGATTGTCATGATCTCCACAGCATGGCACATTTTTCTGAAGAACATTAGTTAGCTCTGAAATAGCTAATACTACTAAAATGTAAATTATGCTTATTTGAGCTGAATACAATAGAATCCACTTAACTGCACCACTGTTGGAAGCTCCCTAAAATTCAGTCAGTGCTACTTCAGTCACACCTGGTTAATAGTTGAGAGTTAGCTGTGTAAGCACTTTTGGAAAAGAAAATTTAGTTTCTGCTATCCATGGTTGGATCTCAGAAATGGAAATACACAGTGCCTCTCTTACCAGCTCAATCTTCATTTAACAACCTCACACTGCAGGAAAAGTTAACCATATTCAACAACAAACACGTAAAATCATTTTACTGCTCAACACAGATCACCAGGTTAAAGTAACAAGTGTACTAGAAATACATACAATATAAGAGAGGTATAGAAAACCTTACTCTTTCCTACTGACGACCATATTTTTCATCTGTTGAAAACTGCCATGTCTGTGAAGTGACAGGGCATGCCTGGTGTGCCAAGAAAGAGTAACAGCAGGGGGAAGCTGCATTCCCCACTCCCTGTCCCCCAGCAGAGGCAGAGCTGTGTGGTGGTGTGCCCAGCCGTGCCAGGCCCAGGCTGTATGCAAACATTCAGCAGGTCACCAGGCTTCTCGTTTCATCTTCTTTGTAGCAAGGGAGTAATAATACCTCCTTTATCCTGGTTTTCCTCCTATCTTGTTTCTTCAGATAGCAATATATTTGTGCAGGTGGTTTTTTTCAGCTCTGTGGCCATATAGCACAACAGGACACCAATATCAGTTAATACTGTACATCTAACAGAGCTGAACACATATTCTTGATATTTTAAAGAGTACTAATTATACCTCTTTTCCCATCAAGCTGTAGTTTTTCCTCTTTCCTTTAATAAAAATCCTCAATATTCAGCTGAGAATGCAGGAAGTTATTCACATCTCTCTGACATGGGATCATAGTTTGGTCTCAGACATCACTTGAAACAGCCTCAAAGCTATTCAAAACCGTATCAGGCTGGTTGCAGCCCCAGACCAACTGCAGCATAACTTCAGTCTTCTTTTCCCTGTCCTGGCAGCTTCAGGAATGTGCTGGATGGCCTTGACTGGGTTTCTATCAGCTGGTACTTTACAGTCTCTAATTCCAAAAATCAGGCTTGTTCCTTTGTAACACAGGAGCATTTCAGAGTTAATAAGAGAGTTTTCAGAGTACATAGGTAAATACAGAAAGTCAAGGGGTTTGGGTTTGTTTTTTTTTTTTGTAATGAGCTGAAATTAAAATTCTGAAATCCTCCACCTCATTCTGAGAAATACAAGTGATTATGCTCCTAAAGGATTCAAATGAAAACACACAACAAAGTTATAAGTGGTTATAGCTGTATTTCTATGTTTCTACCTGTTCTTATTATACTCTTTAGAAAAACCATACTACTATTGCACAAAATTTTTTCTCACCAGATGGGAACTATTATCTCTTTTTTCCATGACAGGAAAAGGGAAGAGGTATAAGGGAAGACAAAATTCAAATATCCACAATTATAAATCTATACTGCTCAGAAAAGTCTCTTCTCAACTATGAAAAATTAACAGTCTGGCAGCATGGATTAATTACAGATTAATATACATGGCTACAGTGACCCTTTAGCTCCCAGTATTTTGAGTACACAGTGTTTGCAGTTACATACGTAAACATTAGCTATCTCCTTAGAGATTAGTTTTCCTTCTTAAGAAGAGTACATATAGAAACATGTTTTAGAAATTTCTGTAGTAATCTCTTGATGTTTAAATATATAATGCTGTACAGACTGCACTGGGCATCTGTTGTGGGTTAACCCTCGTAGGCAGCTAAGCGCCAAACAGCCCTTCCTCACTTCTCCCAGAGGGATGGGGGAGAGAAATAAAGTGCAAAAGTTAGGGAACTTGTAGGTTGAAATAAAGAGAGTATAATAAACAAATTAAAAAGAAAGAAATAAAAACAAACCCAAGAGAAACAGGTGATGCAAAGAAACTCAATTGCTCACCACCACAGCAATGATCAGCCAGTCCCCAAAGCAACAGCAGCCCTGGCAAACTTCCCACCCAAATTTCATTGCTGAGCATGACACCATATGGTCTGGGATACCCTTTTAATCAGCAGTACTGGCTGTGTCCCATCCCAACTCCTTGTGCACCCCCAGCCTACTCTCTGGTGAGGCAGCATGACAAACAGAGAAGACATGATGCTGTGCAAGCACAGCTCAGCTACACATAAAACACCAGTGTGTTAACAGCACTGTTTTGGTAACCAATCCAAAATATAGCTCCATACAAGCTGTTATGAAGAAAATTAATCCCATCCCAGCCAAAACCAGTACAGCATGCCTTTTGGTACTCCCTTGTACATCGAACTTGGCACACGCTCTGCTAGCATTGCCTAAAACTGGTAAGTAAAAGGTGTGCAGCACCGTCCAACTATATCAGCAGCGGTGGTGAACCTTTATCGTTGTGCTGGGATGGCCACTCAGCAAGACTTACTCACTGGAGTGTTGTGCCAACCACATAATTTCTACCTCTAGTACTTGCTCAGGCTCAAACAAGCTGACACTTTGCCTCATGGTCCTGGCAGCTCCAGGCCAGTTTGGGTCTTCCTACTGTGGGACACACTGATTTGCCCATATAAACCCAACCAAACACAGAGAAGACACCTCTTCCCTCCTACATGAACAGTGAGAAGCTGGCAATTACAGAATCACTGAATCACAGAATATGCCAAGCTAGAAGTGATCCACAAGGATCATCAAGTCCAACCCTCAGCGCTGCACAAGACCATCCCCAAGAATCACACCATAAATCTGAGAGTATCCAAACACTTCCTGAACTCTGTCAGGCTTGGTGCTGTGACCACTTCCCTGGGGAGCCTGTTCCAGTGCCCGACCACCTGCTGGGGGAAGAGTCTCTTTCCAGTATCCAATCCAAACCTTCCCTGACACAACTTCAAGCCATTCCCTCAGGTTCTGTCATTGGGCATCACAGAGAAGAGTCACTGCCTATCCCCCTTCTTTCCCTCACAAGGAAGTTGTTACTGCAATGAGATCTCCCCCATGTTATGGGGTTGTTTAGTTTGGAGAAGAGAAGGCTTAGAGGTGACCTCATCACTGTCTATAACCACCTGAAGGGAAGTTCTAGCCAGGTGGGGGTTAGTCTCTTCTCCCAGGCACTCAACAATAGGACAAGGGGGCACGGGCTTAAGCTCTGCCAGGGGAAATTGCAGTTGGGTATCAGAACAAAATTCTTTCCAGAGAGAGTAATCAGGCATTGGAATGGGCTGCCCAGAGAGGTGGAGGATTCACCATCCCTGGAGGTTTTCAAACTGAGATTGGACGTGGCTCTGAGTGCCATGATCTAGTAAATGGACTGGAGTTGCACCAAGGGTTGGACTTGATGATCTTGGAGGTCTTTTCCAACCCAAACGATTCTATGATTCTATGGTTTTATCCTTCCTACACCAGCTACGAGATAAGGGTGGGGAATCAGTCCCCATCAAGCATGCTTCCTTCTGTGACATGCTAAACAACATTCAGGCTTAGCTACGCATCTGTCTCTGCACAGAACACCCTGAACAGAACAGTGCAACATGTCCATTACCACTCCATAACCATGAGAGGTCGAAGTGCATCAACAACAGTAAGGCTGTCCCCCTCACACGTGATGCACACCCCCTAATCCTACAATGGGAACTCCAATACCATAAAGTGCTAAGGCATGGAGGTGTGCAACAAGACACAAGTTATTCTTGAAGCTTTGCTTCTTCTTGGAACACAGTTTTCTGTCATTCATCCTTGACTCTCAGCAGACTCAGACCTGTCTGATGAATTAAACACACCATCAGCATATTGTTGTTACAAGCCAGTATGTACAGCCACCATTCCTGCAGCAGTGCTTCTGAATGATGTCTGTTTTCCACTTGCGATTTTTTACTTCATTTAAGAATCTCTTAGATTCCAATCCTGATACAGTCCATGCTTCAACACAGTGCTGACAATGTTCAGGAGGCCAGGGTCACCTGTTTCAGGGTGACCAGTCCACAGTTTAGCACCATGAACTGAGAGCTGAAAAGGGTAAAGACATCTAACTAAAAGCTTCCCATTCCCCACTCAGTCACCCCTGAAGGGTTCAGGGTGCAGAGGTGGTTGTGGGCACAGGTGTGTTAGAGAAGCCTGCAGGGCTATGACCCCTGCTCTGTGGGCTGGCTGTAGTGTCCTGCAGGGCTTGGAGCTGAAGACTCCTGGGACAAAGTCTGGTGTTGTGGCAAGGGCAGGTGCCATAGCACCCCTCATGGGAGCAAGGCACTACCCTGCCTGGGTCAGGCTCCACAGTGCAGGGCCCATGGCAGGTGGAGAAGGCTGGGGGCAGGCCAGGCAGGGCTGCCAGGGCTGCTGGGGCACTCGGGGCCTGCACAAGAGCTTAACAGTACCCTTCATCAAAGACTAAGGTTTGTCAAACAGGTTTTTATCAGCTCATAAAGCAAAGCTTCTTTTCCTCTGATAATTCCAAATGGTCAGAAACTCCCAAAGACACTGGCAATCAGAGCCTGTATTAGTTGACAGCTGAATTTGTTTACTCCCTATTTAGGACCTGGTAATAGCAATTTATTACAGAGAAGTCAGAAAGCATGAAGATGAGGAAGTATTTTCCACATCATAAACTGCTGTTACCAGGATTATGGCATCCAAGAATTGCCATGAATAACATCTTCAGGCTGTCACAAGAATAAGTGTTTTGCTCTTTTGCTCCTTGATGCCCACAGCTTTGTCATACAAACAGATAAAGTTTGCACCTCTGTTTCCCACTGCAGATTTTGTTGTAGGTTTGGGTTGTCAGCCTCTTTCAACCTTTATTGTGCTCTTATTCTTGTACCATTTTCAAGACATGTCAAAGAAGCAGGATCCGGGTTTGGGGGTGGGAAGGTAAGTCAATGGGCACCTCTTTTCCAAGCTCTCTAGGCTTCATATCTCTAACTCACTTTTAAGCCATATTTTATATTTCCCATATGCACCAATATTTTAAGGCAATTGCTAAAGTTGTCTGTTAGGTCAAAACATACAATCCCATTAATGAATTATATGGACTGCAAATGGGTTTTATAAGCCTCTCTCTCATATTGTATTTTGCAAATGCAACGTCCTGTATTTTAATATTGTGTTAATAAGCCGAATAATGATAACAATTTACAGTAATTGACAATCATTACATTTATATTGAGGCTTTCATGCTGATAGATTGCTGAATTCCTCCACTTACAGGGATACCAAAACACCCAGTTGCAGCCATCTCTGTGGAAGGCATAAAGTTGGCAACAGCAGACCAGTCACAACCTTTAGGGCTTAGGACAGTATGGACAGCCCCTAGGCTTAAGCCATCAACATAGTATCCTTGAGTTCACACAGACCAGAATATCATAATTTTAAGATATTGAAGTCCTAAAGCCTACAAGCTTAGTCTCATTTGTAAAAACAGATGACAGACATCAGTCCTGCAGAGAGATGAAGCAGCATTTCTATTACAAGTACATCCACTGAGGTAGTCCAAAAGAAAAAGAAAAAAGTAGGTTACAAACAATCTCTTTTGAATGCCTAAAAACATGATTAAATAAGTGATTTAACATCTTTTTTTTTTTTTGAGGGAATAGGATTGGAGGGGATAGATAGACAGCAAAGAGGAATGGTTCTGAGAAAGCTGATTTTCATCCAAATAAAATTGGAACAGGTCCCAAACAAGTGATCAGTCTGATTTCTATTCAGTTTTGCCAGCCCAAGTAGGTCCCAGTATCACTATTATGATGGTATCATGTGATTAGTTTTACTGAGAGAACACAGTTTACATGCTGAAAGCTGATGGTACGAAGCCTTTAGTGTACACCTGCTTTTTTTGGAAACATTTCAAATGTTTCTTGTGGTGTGGGGGAGCAGTAAAGTGAAGTCCTGTTTAAAAGAAAAGCCTTTTGGAGGAAATGGTGTTCTTGTGACTGGAAAAGCAATTGATACTAGTTTTGATTTATTCAGTAGCAATTCCTCTTCATATAAGATCATTCCCAGCTTTCTGTTCTCCAACACAGATGTCAGTCTCAAACACTAACAGACAACTAGTCAGAAACTAGAGATCCTTACACAATTGAAACTCAGACATATTTTTTATAAAATCTTTTTATAAAATCTTGATGCCAGATTTTCAAAAGAACTTAGCTCCCATCTAGTAAGTAAATGAAAATTTCAAAAGCTATCAGCTACAGGTGTTGGGGTTTTATAAATCAATCAAAGATGATGAGCGTTGCAGCTATTCAGATCTTTTAAAAAATGGGTCAAAATTTCTGAGAAAGAGCCTGGGGAAAATGGTTTGGGTTTTTTTTTTTTTCCATGGGGATAAATTCTCTCCATCTGACTTGAAGTTACAATGGATTGCAGAGACTTTTAAAGTGGCCATGACAATTGTTTGCTGTTGAGCTTTCCAGCTGTTCAATTCAGGTGTATTCCTGGCTACACCCAAGCAAATGGTATATTGTATGTTCTTACTGTAAGTTGCTACTAGGAGAGCAAGAGAGGGTAATGGCTATCATAAGCAACAAAAAGCTAGAAGAAATTATCAAAAAAGAAAGGCAATTAATCAAAATGTACAGAAAAATAAAGGACTAGAAAAAGAGAGTTAAGCAATATCTCTCTCCACTCACTTATTTTCATCCGCATTTCTTATTTAAAATTAAGATTTTGTGGCCTCTCTCTTTCCCACTCATCTTCTGCCATCAAATATGATAAAGAAGGTATTTTTAAAATATTTTGATGAATAGTCACACAGGCAGATATGTCTTAAGAGGGTGTGCTTCCATGCAAGAATTCTGCATCTCCCCATGATCTTGGGAAGCAGCAGTAATGAAAGCATTTGTTTCCTTCACTCCCTCCATATCACTCAGTAACCATATCATAGGACCAGCAAAAATTAAGAATAATCCAACCTTGGGAAACACCTGATTTATAGTTTTAATGGTACATACATTCTGCTTGCCGCTTGAAAATGAGGAACTTTAAAAAACTTGACTGACAGACAGTGGGAAGTTTCAAAGAATATTTTTCCTTTGCTTTTAATATTTTAGTATCTTTGGGCCATGCAATTAAAAAGCTCACAGCTTTTCCAGGGAGATAATCTGCCTGAAGACCACAGTAAAGCTACTTGTAAGTATGGCAACCAATAATCAAGGTAACTTCTCTGTTTTCTATACAAAATATGGATCTCACCTCAGACAGTGAATGCAATCTCAAAGACCAGCCTCTAATTTCTTGAAGGAGTCATTCAAATGGCCAAATACACAACAGATTTCTAAATTAAACCTAAACATGAACAGTGTAATTACTTCCATTTAAACTTTAAAGTAACTTTCTCAGGGAGAGGAAGAACAGCACAAACCCATTTTGTAGGTAATACTAAACAAACATTAGCAGAAATGCATTTAGAACTAAAACAGAGTTTATTAAAGACATCCACTACTGTCATTATTAAAAAGATATTTTTAACAAAATTATCCAGTTATTTCTTATTCCTGTTATATGTTCAGGGACCATTTTCACTATCTGAAAAAATATTATATAATTGATTAAGAGTCCTTCTTGCATCTTTCAATGTTCAGCAAAGCTCCTTTTGTCCTATGAAAGGCAGGTGTTTGATCTGAGAACCCATTACTTCAGAAATCTTTCTATTTTAAGAATTTCAAGTCTGAAACTAATGTGGCAGGTTTTAAAGCTTTGTTCTAAGTACATTGTCAGTTATTAATCACTAATGTCACTAATTTCTACTAAGAATGCTCAGAATAGATACCCATAGGGAAGAGAAGGCCCTAAAGATCTTTTGTTTATTATCTAGGACAAGCAATTCATCTCATTTGTCTCTTACTGAGTCACAAGAGATTTGATTCCACACAGGTCAAGTTAAGAACCTACAGGATGACTCTTTTACAGAAAACTTATTTTCAAATATTAATTATTATAAAACATGTAATGAAAAGAATATTAACACTCAATTTTCTTACTCTGTATCTACGGGGTGTCAGTCTCCTGCTTTTAAGTTTTCCCATAAGCTTTCTATTAGTGGCAATAGACTTAAAGAAATCATATCCAAAGGAGATTATCTTTGTTCTTCCCAAAGTCTAAAACTATGTGTTCAGTTTCCCAGGTAGCTTGCAAGAGCCCTGTGTGCTACATAAAGCCTCCTTCTTAGCACTAGTGGCAGATAAGCCTTACATTCAACATGGCTGTGACTGTGATCCACAACACACAAAGACATGTTCATTGGCATTAGCATCCAAATAAATTTGCCCTCACCACAATGTGTGTGGAATCAGAGTAAGTAATTAGCTTGCTTATTAAGAGTTTAAAAGAGAAGATGTAACAATCTTACTGCATCCTCTCCTATCTCAATACATCTCAAAGTAATTTCCATTTAGCTTCCAAAAGGAAAATCAGAATAAAAAAGCATGCATTCCAGGTTCTGCCTTGGACATACCTTTGTTTCCTGGCATAAGGTTTGACAGCAATACAGATGTTTCACAGACTCTGATTTAATCTTTTACCTGCAAATCCTCTACGTGTGATTGTTGCAGTAGTGTAGGCTGAACATAAGTATGCCTTGCTATGCTAAAATATATGCATTCTCAGGGGCGAAGTAAAGTTATTGAATATTCAGGCTAAAAAATGTTCTTCTATACCATAAGGTTCCATAGTCCAACTGTCTTCTTTTACTGATGAAGGATTTGTTGGTCATTATTACATTGAACAGACTGCTGCAGAGGAAAGTTTCTACTTAGCTGGGGTTGCCAAGTGTCTCCTACCCCTGGAGGAAGTAAGAAAGCAGTTGAAAAGCCCTTCTTATGTATGTTAGCAATGTAAGCCCAGAGATGTCTATCTTGGAAGCAAGGAAAGACTAAAAAAATTAAAAGTAGCAGTCACTGCTTTTTTTATAGAGAAACTGGTTAAACTTACTTCAGGCATCTATAGGAAATACTGGCAAATAAAGAGTAGTTGCCATTCTATGGAAGAGAACTGGGCACAGGAAGTGAGGAAATGAAAATAATTAAGACATGAAACTGCCACTGAATGTGTACTTTTCTAATAGAGTATGGAGATACGGCATAGCTGAACATTACAGTCTTTGAGGTATAGTATTTATTCCAGAACACTACTATTATTATTATGACATCCAGACTGAAAGGATTACCCTCAATTCTCTTCACTCTACAGTCAGTCCTGTTAAGATCCAGCCAATTGGTATCAAAGCAGTTTAACAGTTACAGCTCTTACCAGTTTAATTGTGCCAGAAGCTTCCTTTGCAGACATGGTGTGGTAAACTAAACAGGACCAGGGCACCACGACATGCAGCTGTCCACAGTACTTAATTGCTGGTGCACACCTTGGCACTGATTTGTGTCACGGAACTAGGATTCTTTCAGACAACACCTGGGCACAGTTAGGAGGGCAAGGCAAGCCTGGAATGAGTCCCAACAGCAATACAGGCAATGCTGACATGTTTCAGTGAAGAGAAACTTTAGCCACATGGATGTAAGACATGCTCTGTCGTTTGCCCTCAGAGCAGACAGGGAGCCAGGGCGCTTTTTATTTGACTTTGTAAAGACATAGAAATTAAAAAACCCAATTTTCTTCTGACATCACTATGACTCACTTTACTGAAGCCAGACATTTATAGCAAATGTGTATAAATTAGAAAATCACCCTACCTGTTGGATGTGCATTTTGCAGAGGAAGCATATGGAAGATGTGACAATCATCTTATTTTAAAAGTAACTTCAAATGGAATTAGACCTGTTTTACATTTGCCCACTAATAACAGTGCCTGCTGTATTCTGATTTTTTGTCTCTTCCTTTTTAAATCTTTTTTCTACCAATTTCATTCATATAGACTAGCTTTGGTCATTAGAAGCATGGTGCAATCCAGCATTACAGTCTGCTCATGGATGAATGTGCACCCAGTAGCCTACTTGCCTTACTTGCTGCTTGTCATATAATCTGCTCAAATCATGTAAGAGAGAGCAGCTCCTCTTTGTTTGGCATTCCCACAAATACATCAGAAAGCAAATACCTCATAGCCCCAGGATGCACAGTTGGTAGCCTTACGCTGAACCTGAACTTTTGAGTATCTTTGGTGTTTCTTCTCTGGAAAAAACCCTGTTGCACAAGGGACAATTCCCCACTCCACTATACTAACTCATAGGGGTAGCTCCATTGGTTATCCAAATTACACTTTAAGATAAGAAAAATAAAAATCAAAATTAAAATAAATTTCTGTAATGTTAAGACAAAATCAAAACTGAAGGGATAGAGTGGAATGAGAATTAGTCTTACAACTCTACTGTTGCTAGTGTGTCACATATTGTCATTGTTATTGACACATTAAAAAAATACCTTCCATGTAAAGGATCTCACCCTCTGTTTACATGCACAAGTTGCATGTTGCTCTTTCAGGCTTCCTGAGAGTTTCTTCTCATTGCTATTAGTATGTAGCTGTGAAGCTCTCAGCCTGATTTGTAAATTTTTGTGCTATGATAGTTCGTTTGGCTTTCCATTCCTACTGTTTGAACTACCTGGCTCCTTCTCAGATGCTGAAGCCCTGCTGCCAACATGATACAGCAAATTTACAATATACACTAAACATAACAGAGCTGTGAATTACATACTCTATTCATCATACAAAACCCCACCCCAAAATGACCTTTTTTTCATTCTCCCTCACAGGCACATACACACAACTACACACAGTTAAGGCTTCTTACATAAACTCAACAAACTAAATTATTTGGCTCTCCTAGCATAAAGAGATTCTTCTGTCTTATCAGCTTCTCTTTACTGATTCCAGCAAGTATCCAGTCTTTTGGGGCGCTTTGTGTTTCCCTCTTCCAGTGCTACTCCACAGACCCCACGTGTTCCCAAGGGTCCCTTTGTTAAAACACCACACACACACAAACATATATGAAATCTCAGGGAATAACCACTCCCTCTCTCTGCCTGCCTTGGCTCTTGCCACCACAACCCACATGAACACAGCGTGGCTTCACAGAGTGCTACACTGACTCTGAAGGACTATCCCATCCTGACTCACCATGCCCACTGTGCTGCTCCCAACCCAGCAGGTACTTAAAGGTTGAAGGAGCTCCCACCCATCTCACATATTTCATCACCTCTCTGTTCCCCAGATAGACTTGACAGTCCTTTCACTGAAGGGTAGTATTCACTCTTTGCTTCTTTTTAATCATTTATACCGGCTAAATAAATAGGAGAGACAGAAATGGAAAGAGAAAAAAACAGTAATAACAGACTTTAGAACTAAACTCCACCAATTCACATCAAACAATTTTCCCCACTTTCTGGGGAAAGTGTATATATATAACTGAGAGTTATATATATACATACAGACATAGCACTCCTTGAAGAGTATTGCTTAAACAAACAGGAGTCAAAATACTCTGTAACTAATCTGCTTTCGTAATTCTGCGCAATCGTTTTACTCTGGTCAGTAATATGACCAACATATAAAACTCTGAAGAATTTGGATATCATAACACTGTAAGGGCATTAGACTAAGTTGTAAGCAGTTAGTAACTTTAACAAGGTAAAACTTTCTCATCTGAGAAAAAAAGGGTTGAAGTTGAAGTTGAACAAGGTCTGATATTTCTTTGATATAAGTAGGTTTCCAGTGGAAACCTACTGGCAATTTGTGATTTCAAGTTGGCTTTTGTATGTCATTGTGACACCTTCTCCGTATGTCATAACTTATCACAAAATTCAGTTTTATTATAGATGAAACTCACATTTGCATGAAGAGGAATTATTAAAAAAGGAATAGGGACAACATCGGCATGCTTTAATTCTAACATACTATATAAGTAAAGGTAATACACTGATGTACTAAGTACTAATCTACTAATGTAAGGTTTACAAAGAATATGAAAAGAAAAAATAGTTACAATTTCTAAAGAATGGAGATTTTTTGATTACTGTTATTACTTTCTTAAGAAGTAGGTTTGATTTTTCCATGTCCAGAATCGAAAAATCAAGTTTTCATTAAGTTTAAAATTTCAAATCCACAAAGACTGGAAAATGACAGAGCTAAGATCATTCTTCTAAAAGGTTTTTTTTGTAGTTAAATATTTTCTGGTTTTCCGAGCAAACAAAAATCCCTAGAATTTGATCATATGGCCTCACATTGCCAAGACTGTTTATCTGCCAAGCTGGAATCATTTGTTCCACTGCACTAATTACTACCAGGCAAGCATATGAAGCAACTGATGACAACAGTAGGTTATCATCCTCTAGGTATATCAGAACTAGAGCAGAATGAGGCACAGCAGAAAGGTTAAGGCAGCTGAACCCTGCCTGAAGACTCTGCAGCTGCCTCTGTCTCTGCCACAGAGCCCTTGTGTCATGGCAGTCAGGTCACTGCAACCAGACACTGAGTAGATGATGCCAGCTGTGTTCCTCACCTCTGGTTCCAAGCCTGGCACCACACAGCCTGACTGGCAGAAACAACAGGATCAGACACTCCTACTAATGGCAACAGAAACAATGTTTTGGACATAACCAGTTCTACATGACACTAAGTGCTGTTAAAAATCTGTGTTTATAAACTAATGAGCCAAAAGCAATGAAATCTTTCTCTTCTGTGCCTCACCTTTCCATCAGGAAGGCAGTTAATGCCGCATTTTACCTTGCCCAGCTACTGCAAATGTTTAGGTGTTAGAGCAGCAAGCAACAAAGATGAACAAATAAGACATTTAAAACTTGAGCAACTGCAGTGGCCTGGCTCTTCCCTCTTGCCTTTCTTGTACATAGGAGTGGCACGGGCTTTCTACCAGTCTTCACAAGTCACTGCAACCCGTGCATGGAGAGTGGCTCCCAAACGCCATCAGCTGCCTCCCTGAGCACCCATGGGTGCATCCCACCAGGCCCCATGGACTTAGGTACGTCCGGCAGGGCTCCTTAACTCCCTCTTCAGTAAGGGTGAGCCTTGCTCCAGGGGTTTAGGTTGCAAACTAATGAAAACACTGCTTCCTGACAATCATATCTCATGCTAATGCCAAGTAAGTATTACAGAATAATACATCATTAAAGCTAATATCAGCATGTGTTAGGCATGTTCTCACTGCTGCAACTATACAAAGACCTGCCCTAGGAAACCAGAAGCCATTTAGCTCAGAAGAGAGAATTCTGTGACAAAGTTTGTCAGATTCACATCTGTATTTCGTGAACAGGAAGAACAAAGAACTGAAGACTACTATTCGTGGGTTTTATTTATTATATTGCTGCTGTTCTTGCAACCCCTACAAATTTCTGAGGAATGAGAATCCCACTGCCCTAAGTATATATAATGCTATGGATTACTATAAGTCTTAAGCATATGACATATATTCAGTGAGAAAATACCTGCTCCAAAGAACTCACCATTCACAGGTTAGAGGAAGAATGACAAATGCAGTCAACTGAAACCAAGAGAAAGCAAATCATGTGAGAATTACAGCAATATTCATTTGGTCATAGGTATGAAACCAAATAAATGGGTATCAAAATACTAAAAAATCAGAAAATAAGAGGTTCAGGAAAAATAAGATACATACATTGGAAAAAAATGCCTTAAAAGGGTTGTCAGGCAAAATAGAATTAAGGAGGAAAAGGAAAGTTCGGCACATTGAATAAAGAAAGTATTTGGTACATAAAAGAAATATTTTTCAGATATAGATTTACTTCTGCTTCACACACACCATTTCTCTAATAATGATGATAAATAAATGGCATGGAAGAGGCTAGGTAGGCAGTGAGTATATTTTATATAAGCTTCAGACCCAGAAAACACTCAGTCTAACATCTCCCCTGTAATTCGTTCTTCTTTCCTATTCCATTTAGTTTCTTGGACAGTCACACATTTTAAAGGCTGTTGTAACAACCATGTTGGTATTGGCAGCCTTGCAACTATGGACCCGTATGATGGAAGTCAGGCCCACAGTCTTAGAGGCAAAGGGAACAAGGGGCTGCTTACTGGCTGCAGCACTCTCTGTCACCCCCAGTATATGTATGGCCAGACTTCATGAACGAAGATTTGGGCAGGGCTCTCCCCACGTGGCTGTGCCCTTCCAGCCTGTGCAGTGGATTTTTTAGGTGAGG